>JARLTB010000107.1:9102500-9255000 GCA_030141615.1 Unio pictorum | reverse complement strand
CTACGATATGTTTCAGTAGTTATTGAGACATTATCATCATCATGTTTTTTTCTAAATCAGATGTCGACGTTATTATTATTATTATTTTCTTAATCAGACGTCGTTGCCTTGTCGTAAATTTTAATCATTTATGTGAACTAACTATATGATATTATTAAGTCGTTAAGGCTTGATGATATCAGCGAGGATAATTTGGAATATGCGACAAGGCCGCCGCTTATGTAACTTTATTATATGCTCATGTTGTTAAGTCTGGCTGCACGTGGAAATTGTTTCGCAATTATATTAAGAACACTTTCCATTGTTGTTGAAGCTGAAACATAAATTGTGGCAACTACTGCCATTGCCGACAATGGTGTTATTGCTGATATTAATACACCTATTTCAGCGATAACAGCTGACAACGAATACACAATTATATTAACGACAAATACACGTCTATGACATGCGTTTAATTTTATTGAGTATTTGTATATTATATTTTTTAGTTTAGTTTGTAATTCACACACTTGATTGTATCTATACTGTTGCAAGTTGATTGAACAGCTCATTTTATTATGAGCTTAAATTAATTACAAATTCTACGTACCATTGTGTGTGACGCTGATGCTAAATTTCAACTACTGGAGGCTATTCTAAATGTTTCAGGGCATCCATTATCTAATCTTACACTGACATTATAAACGCCCGTGAATATACTTGATGATACATTAAATTGTATAGGTGAAATCACCGTTAATCTGCATATACCTCAAACAGATGCGATAACTTGAATGGTGTTATTTTGAGATGTCTAAATGAAAGATCCCCACTGTATCGAGTACACGGTATTGATATTTGTTTATGTGGTATTTTAACTTTATCCTTATCAAACCTTTCAGCAATACAGGAAAATCGGTTATAATAGTATTGTTTGTTTGCTTAATCCTGTCGATGCTCGTCTTGATATCAGAAAGTTTCATGACAATGGTCAACGGAGTATCAAAGAAATTACCTGCTATTTCATCAATTTTTATAAATGTTTCTACAATTTCTAAATCGTTTTCCCGTTGCTTTCGTTAGTGCCATTCCCGCCTCTGTCCCAACAGCCCCGAGGGCGACAATTTCTACAATTTCTACGAAGATTTACAAACGAGCTTAAATTAACGTCATACTCGGCCCGCAACATTGATACTGTATTGTCTACAGTGCTGTAGATACCGTCGACATAATTTTCGTTGCCGCGTCCTTGTCTGATATTGGATCTCCAAGTACGGCTATTTTATTTCCGTTCATGTTGAATTCGACTGTCTTTGGTTCACCGGATTTTTTTAATAATATTATCCGATATTGTTGACATACGAAAACCGGGTTTAATTCTTTACGTTATTATCAAACAAGGCTATACCGTTTTCGGTTACTCCATTAATTCTGACGATAATAACCTGACAAGAAAGATTACTAGTTTTTCATTTTCCTTGCTTATCCTGAAATATATCCATTTCGTTTAGATCAACATTTGAAAGATTTAGTAATTCGGATATTTCATCGTTAATAAATTGTTTTACACTTTTTTGTGATATTCCGTCAGTGGGATTTTGTTTGGAGAAAGATCTCCTGTAAATATCTACCATTATTCTATTAGATCTATTTAAAACGATAGCGATTACTCGTGTATTCGTGTACAACTTTATGGGGCGGTTTTGGTTGAATTTTATACAGACTTGAGGGCAGCAATTGTTTCATGGACTCATATTGGTGGGCCAGTTGTTGTCTATGCAAGTAATGTTGAATACCAGATTGGAATATTTGTTGCGAAGACATATTTTAAAAACTCTTTTGGCGGGGCTAACTCTTTCGAATCGAAATAGACAACGTAGATCAATTGCGTATGCGATCCATTGAGTACCTACACCAGTGTTGTTATCGAGATTAATGATACTAGTTTCATTATTGTTTGGTCTGAAAGGTAACTAGCCTCACATAAAAAACACCTCTAACGTTTTGTAATTTAAATTTTTTATCAGCATCGATTACTTGACATTGATGTTATTAAACCGTCCCTGGAAGTCTCTGACCTTGTCCATACCAATGGGGGCAGGGTCCTGGAGGTCTCAGACCTTTCCTCTCTTTTTAAATCGTTTTCCCGTTGCTTTCGTTAGTGCCATTCCCGCCGCTGTCCCAACAGCCCTTAGGGCGACAACCGCTTTTTCAGCAGCGTTGTCCGTGGTTGAAATTAATCCTGTTATTTGCACGATGATTGGAAATATACCACCTGATTTAGTTATATCGGAAATAGCACCCGCGGATATAGTAATTCTTAGTCCAGTCTTGTCATGTCATTGAATTATTTTACGATGGCCTTCTGTCAGTAGCAGCTTATTCTAACCACCTGTAATCTGATTGTTTTTTAGCGGCATTGTGGTTCCGGATTTTTGGAGTCAGAGTAGAATTTACATGATGATATGAAATTTATAATAGTACGTGTAGTTGTGTTATATTGCATAATCAGAACACAATGTGTTCCAAACATTACATGTTTTCTAATGGTGCATAAGTGACTCTCATTCGTCCGCCAGCACATTCAAATAGCTCAGATTTAGCGCGAACATAACAGCAATTGCTCTGTAATTTGGAACAACTCCAGTGTCTCTATTCACGAGAGCTTGAAAATGAAAATCAATGACAGATTGTCTAGATAAATCAAGATGTTCCAATTGAAAAAAATAAATCGGATATAGCGTTGTGAAATCTAGCTGTGATATTTGTAAACCAGTGTCTATATTTAGATTACCTCCCATAAATGTCATTAAACGATGAAGTGCACGTGCTGCATTATTTAATTCAAAATGTAACAATATATCTTCAGATGGTTCTTGATGTCCGTTCATTCTTTAAAAAAAACTTTACAAAGTTTGTCAAATATCATATGACTTTCTTCTTGCCAGTTTACTCGTTAGGCATTTTGTAGCACAATAAATATATGTCGCGATAAGGAAACACCTTGCTGTGGTGCTATCTGCCATGCAAATAAACAATTAATATTACTCTGAACACTATCTGTTGTTACTGTCAACCATGTCAATATTAAATTACCCCATTGATCCATAAAATATAGAAATTTGTGTCCTTCAGAAATTGTTGGAGTCATTACCGGCATCCACAACGAGAGTTTTGTTAGTACTATGTTTTCAACATCAAGAGCTCTATTACACCAGATAGAATCGTCGTCAGCTGCCTTTCTAACAAGTATAACTGTCTGTATGTTTAGCTAAAAAAAACGTGTCTAACAATTCTACAAAATCAAATATGTGTGACACCGGAATTGCACATGAAAATCTTATACGAACATCGCTCAACATTTTTCGACGTGTTGCAAATCCTAAATTGTACTTTACATTTTGTGACATTACTGCGGATGTTTCTGCGGCTCCTATATTATCTCGTACGTTACCTATATTTAAGTTAATATATTCTAGAAATCAGAAGTGTCTCTAACAAACATCATTGTTGGACCAGGTGATCTTGTATAATCATCAGAATACCTTTCTATACCTAATAGTGCTGTAGCAACAATAACATCTTTTGAATATTTTCAATATTTCTTCAATCAATCATATATGAAGCACTGTCAAACAAGGCCATACTTCCGTTATGAACGAAACTGATCCTGTCAGCGGCGTTATATTCAAAATCGTCTGTTTTAAACATTCACCTTCTACTTCAATAACTGCTTAAGCTTCTAAGAAATACTCCTATCCTGAACTTGTAGTTCGTTTCTTCCAAGCTGATTTCGTTGTCTTGCGTCATAGGAATAAAACCGATAATCGCGCACTGTTTCATCTTTTGAGAATCGGCGTGTTTATGCCGAATGCTGGATCAGATACACGTTTAAACATCTTTATTATAATTGTCATGATCTAAATCACGGTCGCCTTGACATTGTTAAGGAAACATAAAGGCCACTTCCTGATATCAGATATGCAAGTTATATTTGTTCTGCCTCTGGACGCAGTACGTCTACATCCAATGCTGCTATTTTATATGTGCGCCTAGATTTATTACTTTACCAACGTTTGCAGGCATCACTTCAGTGCTTGGTAAATTCACTGGCTGTGGTTTTCGTCTTATTAATCGTGTTAATCTATCCTTTATTGCCGAAAACGCTTTACCGGCAACATTATCAATAGCACCATTAGCTTTTACACGACTAACGTCAATAACTTTCACTGATAATTGTTTTACAACCGGTATTGCTTTTGTAGCAATCCTTCTAAATAAACTCTGAACAACATCACCGAGTACATTTCCCGTAGAAAAACCACTTCCGATCAGGTAATTGTTATATCTGCTGTCGAAGTTGTTGCTTTCTTGGTGAACGTAAATCCCTACTTAGTCTAATTTCTTCAAATTGCGAATCTTCCTCCTCCTTAATATAGGGTATTCTAACCGGCTATTTTCCTATCCTTCGAATACTTTTTTTTTCATTTCATTGACTTTATCTGGTTTTAAATCTTTGTTTAGATACATCCTCGACAATATTTTAACGTCCTGAATTTCATCATGGGTTTCGTCAACAGACTCCATAGCTTCCTTAATTTGCTTCAGTAATGCTTCAATAACCTGCTGTGATGCTGGTGTAGCCTCGGCGATTTTTGGTTGGTTCGACAATTGGTTTAATTAATTGTTCTGTGTAATCTGAAAATTCAACCTAAGATTCCTGACGTTCTTGTAATCACGAAGAGGAAGTTTTTTTTATTGCTTTTAGTTGTTCTCGTACTAATCTAGCAATGTACGATTCCTTAACTAGTGACATTATTGTTATATGATCAGGATTTAATTTATAGCAGTAGAAGGGGCGTGACTTCGATAAGGGGTCAACGGGTAAACAATCACGCGCATATCTTTTAGAAAAACACCAAGACAAAACACAGTAACAAAATTAACTAACTTGAGTGAGAATCTCTTGGTTTGAGTTAAAGGGTTCGGTTTGGCGTTATTAACTGTACTTTTTTTGTTTTTGTAAGAAGCTTTAGTTTAACAAATGAGGCCTTTTAAAATGAGGTGGATGCACCCCCTTTGCTGCATGATATCACAGTGCGCGACATTTAGTCCAGTTTGTGCTGGATCACACCTTGCGTTGATCTCATTGAAAAATCTCCATGTACTTTAACATTGATTTTGCCGTATGTACTTCTCGGGCGTGTAAATATTAGTCTTCCAAACAAATATGGATGTACAAGGATCGAAATAAATAGAATAATTGACATCTAAATGTATGTATAATCCAAATTTAAGAAAGTGATACGCATTACTTAAAAAATATGTGCTAAACGCATGCATGACCTATATGGCTTTTTGCTATAGGCTTGGTAGCACGCACATATTATAATAACATTAACTTTAACTGGCCTATAATAGGAAATGTCCCTACTTGCATGTAAAGGGGCCCCGAGTGGTCTAAAGAGCTCTCCTTTACGGATCACTGCCGTCTCACCTCTACGTGGGTTCGAGTCTAAAATCCAGCTAATGTAGTTATGTGAGAAAGCTTGCAAGTAGCTTCTCGTGGGTCGGTGGTTCTTTCCAGGGATTTTCCTCAGGTTCTTCCTCCACCAATAATACTGGCCGCCATGTATAGCCTATCGTGTGCAGAAAAATGGCGTTAAACACTAAAACAACAACAACAACAACAACTTGCATGTATGTCCAGGGGGGGGGGAAAGGATCCAGTGATTCAACAAAACACACACGTTATTTAAGTTGAAATTCATGAGTAACAACAGTACAGGTTATACAATAATAATTAAAGTATGTATGAATTACAATTACAATTTTTGCAACGAAATGAGCTATATCACCTCAAATGATGTTTCACAACAAAATGAAAGGTGTGATTAATGTTGGCAATTGTCATGTTGTACCAATTTAACAATCACAAGATTATAACAACACCTAAGACACACCTACCCTACATTAATACGTTGTATCACACAAAAAATATGATTTATCCACCCCACCCCCTCCCGAACAGGATCGTATTTGAAAAAGAAAAAAACCGGATTTTGAGGATTTGTAGCCACAATTAGCTAAACCTGTTCTTGGGGCATATAGTTTTATTTTTGCTAAACGCACCTGAAAAACTTCTTTGAAGTCGGAGTTTTACCCCGGATATAAAATGCAAGACAAAATTATTTCAGTTATCGGAATAGTGTCCAAATGTACGATTCAGGAATTAATACGCTATCAGTAAGCAAACACAAGTAAAAATTAAATTTATAATTTCAGGTTGACGAAGCTTTGATTTATCAAACACATTAGGAATGATGCGCATTGTATTCACCACACACACTGCAAACATATCTGAATTAAACACTCTTAAATATGCAACGTCAGATGAAATAAGAACACCATGTGTGTGTTTCATATTCGACATGCTGAACTAAATACTCAAATATCTCTTTATTCGCATTCCTTGTCTTAATCTTGTTAAAACGGTACCTATTAATTTACTCATATTTTTCAACTGATATGTGTTTGTAAAGCATTGACACCCGAACTGGACGGATACATCTTTTACTGCTTCATTTCCAGAAAGACCCTATCAAACTTAATAATATGTTGTTCCCTCTCTTTACCACTCAAATAGTCAGTCCAAAATGTAAGATATTCGTTTATCTTTAGATTGAAGCACCTCTCATAGCCAAACTGCATCAATCATCATCATCATCATCATCATCAGTATCTTGACCTAGTGTGGTCGTTGAGGCACTGTGCTACTGAACATCTGACCAGTTTCCTCTACTTGACTTGATCATGTGCCAATGCTTGTGTCTCTGCAAAACTTTTCCTGGTCCATTCTGTGATGTTGTCACTCCACTTTTTTCTCTGTCTACCTCTCCTTCTAACACCTTGGACACTACCCTGCAGTACTGTTGTGGATAGACAGTTGGCACTAGTGACATGGCCATACCATTTCAGCTTTCTCTTTTTGACAATAGTGAGGAGGTTTTGATAATGGCCTACTTTGTGCCTGATGGTGTTGCGCACTTCTTCATTTGTGACGTGGTCCATGTAAGAGATACCAAGGATGGTTCTGTAGCATCTCATTTCAAGTTCTGAATTCTTCGTTGTAATTCTGCTGTCAGGGTCCAGGCCTCACATGAATACAGAAAGATTGAGATGACTAGTGCTCTCAATAGTCTGATTTTAGTTTTCAGACAGATATTCTTGTCTCTCCAGATGGGTCTTAGCTTTGACAAAGCTGCCGTTGTTTGTGCTGCTCGTGACAAAATTTCTGCTCTTAATCCCTCTTCAGTGATTATGGAACCAAGATATTTGAATTGGCCCACTGTTTCCAGTTCCTGTCCTCTGACTTTAATCTTGGTTGAGATTTGTTTGCCACTGTTTGTCATCAGCTTGGTCTTCTGGGCACTTATCTCCATGTCAAATCTGGAAGATGTTTCATCCAGGTTTTTCACTAAGGTGGCAAGCTCATCTTCACTGCCTGCCAGCCCATCAATGTCATCTGCAAAGCGGAGGTTGTTGATGTTACGCCCTTCAATGCTGACTGTCCCACAGTGGTTTTCCAGGGCGTCGCTCATTATGCGCTGTAAGTAGATGTTGAAAAGCGTGGGTGACAGGAGACAGCCTTGCCGTACTCCAACTGTAGTCTTGAACCAATCCCCCACAGAACCTTGAGCAGTTACTGCACTGGTAGCCTTGGCGTACAGCTGCTTGATGGTATTGGTCACCTTTTGACCCATGTTGTACTTCTTCATTGTGGCCCACAATGCCTCATGCCACACTCTATCAAAAGCCTTTTTGAAATCTATGAACACATGATAGATGTCTTGTTGATGTTGTGAGTACTTTTCACACAGAACCCTAAGATTGAAAATTTGTTCTGTTGTGCTTCTTCCACTACGGAACCCTGCTTGTTCTTCAGCGATTATTTCTTCTGCTTGTGGGTTCAGTCTGTTCAAGATGATCTTCAGCATCACCTTACTAGCATGGCTGATCAAACTGCTAGTTCTGTAATTTTGGCACAGCTGGAGATTGCCTTTTTTTTGGGAGTGTTATAATTAGTGACTGGGTCCACTGTGTTGGCCATTCGCCTGTCTGCCAGATCTTGTTGCAGATTTTTGTTAGTAGTTCTATCACTGATTCCCCACCATTCTTGATAAGTTCAGCTGGGATGTTGTCTACTCCAGCTGCCTTTCCATTCTTCAGTGCTCTTATTGCTGACCCCACCTCTACTTTGAGAATGGGGAAATCATCATTATTTGTGGAGTTTGGAATTTCAAGCACCTCCTGGTCTCCAGTGGACGGATGGTTGTAGAGTTCTTTACAATAATCAGTCCATCTTTCTGCAATGTCACTTGCTTCTGTGAGGCATTTTCCATTTTCGTCTTCAATAGTACTGACTCTTGTTTGCTTCTGTCTGGTGAGGTCTTTCCCTATTTGGAATGCCTTTTTGCTGTTATTCTTTATCAGACTGCTCTCTATTTCTGTGCACTGTTGTCCAATCCAATCTTCTTTTGCTTTCTTCAATTTTTTTCTGACATTCTTGTTTATTCATCGATATTCCACTGCCCCTGTTGTGTGTCTGGTGTTTTTTTAGGTCTCTTCGGGCATCACACAGATTCAGAATCTCTTCTGTAACCCAGGGTATTTTCTTTGGGCGTTGGAGGCCAATGATGTCCTTGGCAACTGTTGTCATGACTGTGTTGAAAGTGTCTGTCATCACTTTAGCATCAACATCCATCACAAGGAGTGGTGCAAATTTTCCTCCAATTGTGGCTTGAAATGACTTGCAGATGTTAGGGTCCTTCATTTGTTTAAGGTTGAATTTAAGCCTGATTTTCTTTGGCTTGTTAATTTTCTTCAACCTCACTCGGAAGTTCATAATGACCAGGTCGTGATCACTCCCAACATCAGCACCTGGGAGCGTTCTTGTTTTTTCTCTATTGATGCCAGATAGCTACCGGTTTTGAACCAGTATGTAGTCGATATGGTTATGATGGGTTCCATTTGGTGCATGCCATGTCCAGCATCGGAAAGCTTTATGTTGGCCCAGGGTGTTGGCTAGTACCAAGTTGTTGTAGCTTGCGAACTCGAGCAGCCGTCTCCCTCTTTCATTGGTAAGCTCATTGCAAGAAGGTCCACAATGATCATCCCAGTCTTTTAGAGCATCTTTGCCAACTTTGGCATTCCAGTCTCCTTGGATAATAAGGATGTATTTTTTACTTACCATGTTTATTACACCTTGATGTTTATTGTAGAACTCCTCTATTTCTTCAACATCATGATCAGTAGTTGGAGCACAGACTTAGATAATTGTGATGTTAAAGGGGGATGCTTTCAGACGAATGGAGATGATTCTGCTAGATATTGGGCGACATTCAAGAACAGATCCCTTGATGGCTTTGTTTCCAAGGAAGCCTACTCCATTTATGGACTTATCCAACTCTCCACTATAGTATAATATGTGCCCATCTTCTGTTTGGTGTTCTCCTAGGGCTTTCCATCTTACTTCACACAGTCCCAGTATATGCCATGTGTAGTGTTCCATCTCATGTGTGAACTCTTGGAGTATTCCAGTTTGCGCCAGAGTTCTAATGTTCCAGGTGGCGATGGCAACGTTGTCTCTCGCTCTGATTGTATGCATCAATGGTCAATATATATCCAGTATAGTTCTGACAAGGGTAAGGTTGTTGGGCTTTGTTGCTAATTTCGTCAATGACTTGCTTTCACTTCAGGCAATACGCAAGTCGCACGTGCATTTGCTAATTACTTTTCGGTAAACAACCCAGCTGAAGGCAATCTGTATTCATAACTCACGTGGTCTAGCTCTATTTCAGTCCACGTCTGACATGTACTCGTTGGATTATAAGTATTCAACAAGGAGAGTACACGTCAGTTATATTCCTTTATTTCATAACAAGTCGGTGGGTGATTTTCTTTTTGATTATGTTAAGTGTCTGTTACTTCACTACTGAGATAGTTATTTTAAAATATTAATATGTGTACAGTTAGTTCCATTTCTATACCAATCGAAGCAATATTAATTTTCAAACTATTTTCAACTTTAAATGTGTTGGGGGAAAAACGCTGTAAGGAACGCGGAAATTTTAAAACCATATTAATTATATTTTCTATATTTTGAGTAGTTTATTTCTTGCTTCATTCTATTAAAGGAATTTGATCTCGATCGTAAGTGACCATTTTGAGTACAAACAGCACGGACTCCTCTGATCGCTTTCCGGACCCTAAGCGAACAACAAGTCCCTTTTGAGACCAGTAGACGTGCAGTAGGCAATCTTAAACTGTATTTGAAGCGTAACAATTTGCGTATCCTAAATATTCCAGTCCTCTCGGCTGATCCATTGGAGTTTAACGCAGATACTGTGGTCACTACCATTTTCAGGTTAACAAACTGATAATAAAAATGAAACCTTCATTACTGACGACTTAATCAAGACTAGGTATAACTATAAACGAAAACTGGGAACTTAAGAAAAAAAATTAAATTTATTATTTCTGGACAAGAGATAGGACTATCTAACTCAGGAAACAGAAAGTGAGATATTATACGTAAAATCAGAATCAGATATCTCAGTATCTTCGTAATACACATTAATTAATTGAAATCTCTATTATCGGATTCATTCATTGTGTGACCGATGGCCAAGTGGTCACAGCGTCCGACTCGGATGCAGAGGTCGTGGGTTCGATTCCCGGCCAAGTCAGACCAAAACTGCCACACTGCAGACATAGTAGCCATATGACTACAAAAATTGTTTAAACTACGTTTAAAATCCAAATCACACACACTATTAACATGAGTGTTGGGTCAATTCACAAAATCATGAAAGCCCTTCATTTAGGGGACCGCTCCGGTGGCCTAGTGGTTAGAGTGTCCGCCTCGGAAGAGGGAGATGATACTAACAGCTACCTCGTTTTGTGCTCAGCATTAAGAGTTTAGTGTTAGGACATTTAGCATCCGTGCGAAAAAAAAAACCATCGCACGTACACTTTTGGGCGCACGCGAGTTAAATCCAAGTAATCCAGCAATCAATTAATCAATCAGAATAAGATAAATTTTTCAAGTCATATGATGACTTCATTTCCTTGCTTGATATGAAAATAATCCCATGTGACAACCTTAACCACTTCGCGAATGTGCGCCCACATTTCACCCACACGTTTATTACAATAACATTATGGCAGTGGCCGAGAGTGGTCTAAAGCGCTTTCCGCTACGGATCACTGTCCATCTCATCTCTGCGTGTGTTCAAGTCTAAGATTCGTCTAACGTAGTTATGTGAGAAAGCTTGCCAGTAGCTTCTCGTGGGTCGGTCGTTCTTTCCGGGGATTTTCCTGGGTTCTCCCTCCACCAATAATACTGGCCGCCATGTATAGCCTATCGTGTGCTGAAAAATGGCGTTAAACCCTACTACAACAACAACAATATGGCATGTTTCTTAAAGTAAGTATGGTGAAATGCTTTATAAGTAATTTATCATTGTCATAGTTGCACAGATTTTGTTATAAATTACTCATCAGTGGTGATTTAAAAAATATTTAACAAATTGGAAATATGAAACTAAATTGAACCGAGTCAAATCACGCCATGATGTTAATACGGCAAAGGCGTTAATTCAAAATTGTTTAAGTGTCAGCTGAGTACTAATATTCAGATTTAATCCTGCTAGATTTAGTTTATCTCATTTACTCTGTGTGTGTGTGTGTGTGTGTGTGTGTGTGTGTGTGTGTGTGTGTGTGTGTGTGTGATTTGGATTTTTAACGTAGCTTTAATAATTTTTCAGAAATAACGCTACGACGTCAGGGGTGTGGCAATTTATAGTGCTGTCTAGACCTGGGGCATCATGTATTACCAAGTCACATTATCCTTAAACCAGGCCGACCATTCCTAACACTAACACTAACCTCTTAATGCTGAGCGCCAAGCGAGACAGATGCTAATACCACTTTTAAAAGTCTTTATTATGACTCGGCTGGAGATTGACTTCACGACCTAATCTCTAGTCCACCGGATCGGTCTGAAGGTCAGCAAATAGTCACCATTAATATTACTAATGGGTACATAGTCAACTTCAGACCAACAGCCGAGTGTCGTTCCTTTCCTGCATAACTTTAGACTGCAATTAAGATTAATTGTAAATATGAGCATATGTGATTCCAAACTGGATAACCAAATATGTACACTTTAATGGGATAAGCTCATTGCTCAAGGACATTAAAGAGTTTTTATCATCCCTTATTTCTGGCATGAATTCTCATTCAACAAAAAGAAAATGATAAACAAAGATGCTCTCTGACATTTATAAACATCTCTAATTGTTACCCTTAATACATTTGCAACTGTAATCAGTAGCCGGATATATTTACCATTTTGTTGCTCAAGTAATAAAAATATTAAATTGTTATGAGCAAAGTCTAGTATTTGATTGAGCAGGTGGTTAAAATTATATATGCTAACTAATTTGAGTTAGCAGATATTTGTTTATCTCATTCAATTCCTCCTAAAGGATTAGATGTTTTACTTTTTATGCCAAATGAGAGAGTTTAGTTATGTTCATTTTCCCTCTTTTGTCTTGCATAATACATAACATACTGGAATTTGCTTCTAATGAGGTTAACAACATGTATCTTTATACAAGCTCGGAAACTTTCAGACATTACCAATACAGGTGCAGGGCTGATTTATTGGCCTAGGAATAAAAGTAGATTGTAATTAATTCACATAGATAAATGTACCTACATACAGACGGCATTACTCATGGCTTGAAATCAACGATATTGTACTAGTTAGCTAGCCAGAGGCAAAAAACTATCCCGTCAGACGATTAGTTTTCATAATGGTCTGATAGAAATTAAAGTTTCAGTTGTCAACAGTCTGTGTTTATTTATGCTATCATATGTAATCTAAAATCTACATAATCAGAAGAGTTCAGAGTTACCTATTCAAATCCCCGATATTCAAATGTCAATACAGATGCCTAGAACAAATGATGGTTTTACAAGTCGTAGTTCAAAACGAGGCTGTATAATCATTGCAGGTTTTGTCAGATTTATTATAAGGTAAAGATTGTTAGCCCCGAGTCACCGTTGGCCTTTCCTATCCTTTCTTTCTTCTAATACATAGTATGATAGTTATGCTATGGTGTGTGGTCAGAGCGCATGTTCAACATTTACCGAAACCACACGGTGTTGGCAAATGACAGTCGTTAAATACCGGGCCTATCAACCAGAAACGATCTTACTTTGAGCCCTAAATGTATGAATTCGATAGGAAGTGGGATTAGTTTTCTTTAATTCTAGGCCTGTAATACTGCAACCATACAAATGAAAACACTATTTAATCAACTGCCACTATAGTCGTCAATTATTTCTTGCTTCACACCGGAATCTCTAATAAATGGGGTGACACTCTATTGATGTTCTACTGTCTGTAAAGAATTTCAAAGAACTGAAGATCAGACCATTTATTCCGTGTAACCGCTGAATGTTGAATTCATCCAAATATTTTTCACAAGAACAATATTTGTAAATTAATTGTTATGGTGAACATAATTGATGGAAGAGTTGGACCATTTTAATAATCAGAAATATGTTGGAAACGTCCACAGTGATGTGGCTTTCCGTGTTGACGGATTAACGAAAACAAGATTTTCAAGGTGACTTTAACGGTGGTCTTATTGGATATCAATTGTTGCCATTTTCGGCCAAACTAAACATTTTACTGATAGCACAGTATTTATATGACCAGATGTATAAGAAATAGCAATAACACCATTTCCAAGATCGGCATTGGTGTGGCTATACTGGATGTTAGACTGGCACCATTTGCATTTACGAGCAACTGAACATCACATCATTCAGTGAACCCCCCCCCCCCCATGCTATATATATATTATCGTGTACAGTGCGTGTTCAGCCATTTAACAGCGTCATCATCAGCGCCATGCTTATATGACATTCAAGAGAAGTGATAAATGGATGCTCAATATGGCCATTGCGATGGTCATATTTTATATCTAAGCAACACCATTTCCATGTTAAGACCAACAAGACGTTATAAAAAGTTTAGTTAGAAAACAAAACTCTGTTTATATAATCGTCTATTCGGTAAAAATAGTGACAACACAATTTTAACGATGGTTTGCTATGGTCGCCACAGTGGATGTGGATACGGAGCCAATTTCATTTAGAACGATCAAGACATTATAGAAGTTTACGGTGAAAATCCCATGGCAGTATTACTTTTCATTCAGAGGGATTTGTGATTTCTGGGGTTAATCGATACTTTTATTACGATATGCAATATATGACCGAGATCCCAGAAAAAACCACCAACCTGTGGAAAGCTACTGTCAATCTTTTTCACGTGCCCCCATTGGCCGAGTCAGACTCGAACCCATGCGGACAGAGGTGAGATGTGAGGGATCTGTAAATGTAGGTGCCTCGGGCCATTTGGATATCCTCATTCAGATGGAGTCGTGATAACAATATTTTCAAAATTACTGATGTGATGGGCATATTGGCACCATTTTTATTTAAAACCAACCAAACATCATAAGAAGTCTTTTAGTGAAAACCCTATATATGACCTTTCATTCAGGAGAAGTAGTGACAACACGATTTTAAAGAGTGGTCACTGTGGTGGCAATCTTGCATATCTGAGAGACAATGTTTCTACCGCGGACTAACAAAACTATGGAATGAGTGTGCATGTAAAGTTTCGCGGGAATTCTCCACGTAGTATAGAAGGAGTAGACATATAAAACGTGTGCTAATTGATGGATGGATGGTGGATAATAGGCAACAAACCAAACCATAAGTTATTCCAGTAGAACTAAAATTATCAAAGCAATTTAATTGGCTAGAGTATTTTGAAAGAACTCTAATTAATTTACCACCTGCACGTTTTTGTATAACAGTAATCCACTAAAACCAGTGATCAGTAGTAACGTCATGAGCGAGTAACCTCAACTTCGCAACTACGTGTTAATTCGAACTGAATATAAATGTTTTGGACTTGGTCAGTTTTGGTTGAAGATGTGAAAACTAGCAAACGTAAAATTCCCTCTTCTAGGGGAAGTTGATTGTATATTTTACCTGTTGCAATTACTTAGAATAAAAAGCTCCTTTGAAGTCATATAGCCAAAAATACATGTGAACGATCCGTTTTGGTCATTATGTCACTTGTACCACCTGCATCGTATGACCAATTTATAGTTTGGCTATTTTAGACGTCCCTTTTGGAGCTAAACGATGTAGAATGGGCCACAGGAACATGTCGTACATATATGTTTAGGTGGTTTCAGTTTACTCCAACTGCCTTGGAACTAAACACTCAGCTCATGTTGTTGTACCGTAAGATAACTAAACCAACTAATTGGGAGCGGGCTTAAATTGTGTCCCCGTCTTGCACTGATATTTGACATAAAACTGTCTATTATTTGATTATTAAACCTGTTTACGTTTGTGAAACTATACAAAAATACACATTTCTTTTAATTAAACAAAAATTTATACCTAGACCACAACCAATCATTAAAAAAAAAATGCTTCCCATTAAAGAGCGTCGAAAGCAAAAAACGTTCCCTCTAAGCGAATGGTAGATGTGCGCGCAGTGCTCGCTGCAATGCGCAAGCATTACGGAGACGAACAAAATTTAACGTTGGATTGACAATTCAGCTGCGCTGGGATGCCTGAGCAGCGCGCGAGAGCGGTTTTGCTAATTAGTGTAATAAACTAATGGAGCCTCTTTACGAATCCAACCAGGCGTGAATATTGTTAGAAGTCACTTGTTTTCCCCTTATTTCCAAAGAATTATCGGCAACAACCGTTTACTGAAAATTCCAACGCGCCCAGACCATAGATAATTTTCCTCTATCAATACAAGACCACAAATATCACAACTAATGATTTGCATCACAACTGGATGCCACCTCATAATTGCATAGTATATCACTTTTCATTTCCATAACGTAGCGCCAGTATTGCAAGCCATGAAACTTATACAAATCAAAAGCCAAATACAGGTTTTTCCTTCTCTACCCCTTAGGTCGGTTAAATCATGATTTTGAGTCTCGTATCGCCTGTACCTATACACCAGATTTTAATAGGAACACCTTGCCGACATTCCCTTTTATGAGGCTCTGAAATGAACACGCTACGAAACAAAATCATGCTGTCATGAAATTTCATCGACACTGCACTCTGTGACGTTTGCATCTAGCAACTGGTTAATTACTCAAACTGAGGAGTATTTCCCCAACATCAACTTCCCATGATAAAAAAAAATCTAATAAATCCTCAAAATGGAGAAGAATATACAAATAGAGCATACCCCAAATTGAGTACAATACTTATAAAATATATTCTTGCTCTGCTTTGTTGAAACAAGAACGAGTTATATTAATTAAATACTTTTTTTTTTAAAATTACTTGTCTTGAAGTAGAAGAAAATGAAATATACTGGTTCTCAAGAATATTCCAGCCCCCAGTTGTCGAAAATTAACTATTTAATGTTTAATTTGTGATGTAACAAATTCTTGTAAACTTCTGCTTTTTTTCCTATATACGCCTCATTCGTTGTTAAAATCACATACACGCTTAACTAAAAGAAGAAAAATCACTAAACAATCCTCAAGTTGAGGTTTGGAAAATTACATTTGTATTATAAGACGTAAAGTTTTAGCGTACCCTCTCGTTTGTTTGTATCCCACCCCATTACCGATTTTAAAGACGAATAGTACCAAGGCTATTTTAAAAGATGCACAAAACGATGTCATTTAATTTATTGTAATTTCAAACCCGAGTGTCGCCAGGTGATATTTACATTCTCATCCAGTTAAAAAAAAAAATTACGAAACTGAAACTGTCCTCGTACACAACCAGATATACTGCTCGCTGTCTTTTACCATTCATAGAACAACCCATTTTAAGGAAAAACGGTCGTCTGCATCCAAATTTTGTCATATCTAGTTGTTATATTTTTTTTTATACAATTTAACGAACAAAAATTTAACAAAAAGGTGTAACTTTACATACATATATTGAAAGTGATGCAACTTTCAGTGCTACGGACATCTAAGGAATTAATAGTATTCAGAACTTTTGGAAAATAGCTAACATCATCACTTATGTCAAAAATCGCCATGCAAAAATGGAACCGCGTTTTTAATGAAGATCCCGTTTGGTTCCAACACGCAAAAGACGACAGTTCTGAAAACCTATTGGTGACAATTAGGTTTTAAATTAAAACTAGATCCATGAAATGATTGTTTTGTGCACTTTTTTATATCATTGATGCTTTTCTTTTATAAAATTGGTAAGACGGTACAAAAGACGAGAGGATACGTATAGTTACTGCGTCGATGACACCAACGTGCATATTTGTTTACACGTTTACCGATTTTGTAAACATCTTCAAGCGATTGAACAAATCTAAACTGTCTACCCATGTAAGTGCTGCAGCCCTGTTAACAACGTGCTGTTGTTATTCAAAGCATTATTTCTAACTGAACTTGATGACATTGTACAGTGACTAACATGATGTTTTCAGTATTATGTGAAACTGTCTCTTCCGTGTCATACAGTTCTAAAGCAAGCATGCCAATCCAAAATAAGATATACCCTGTATGGCAGTCTATACTATTTCCTTATGCTGTTGTGGAATTGGAAACGTGATATCTGAAAGGGTTAGATGTGTGATCAGATGCAGCTAATGTAACATTGTCATGTAAAACTTAAGTTCGAGAAGTACATTTAGACCTTGGTGAGCGCCAGTTCAGTTCGAGAAAATGCAGTTCTAAACTCCATCGAGATCAATTGCTTTTTACTAGATTCGTTCAGTTGATGTAATTCTTTGATTTTTTTAAACTTCAAATTTCAAGTAGCAACTGTAATCACCTCACCATTAATCAAATCCAAACATATGATATTCAGTTTTATATAACCACTCCGGTGGCCTGGTGGTTCGAGCGTCCGCCTCGGATACGGTGGGTCGCGGGTTCACACCTCGAGCGAGTCATACCAATGACTTATAAACTGCCACACTTCAGACATCGCAGTGTTATGACTGACAAAACTGTTAAAACTACCTTAAAAATCTAAATCACACACACACATGCATTGGCTAATTGTCGATTTATCAGCTTTTCTTACAAAAATTGGAATGTTCCTTTAACATTTTTGTGCAGAAAGTTTGCACTTGTTTTGTAGAAAACAATTTTCCTGTTCGCTATCAATTCTGTTACGTTAACAAACACTTCGAGCCATAAGTGATATGTGTAGGCCTTTTGCAAAATAAAATATGGGCAGGTACTTCTGTAAAGCCAGCTAAATTTCCTGACCAACCGTATTTCCGTAATTCGATTCCGTATTTAAGAATAAATTCAGCAATATTTGCAGTCAAATCGTAACAGTTGGCAGTTCTGATAATGGATACGACATAGTGCCATTGTGATAACACGTAATTTTTCAGATATGCAGATAGTGAAGACAGAGACTTTTATCGTTATTTATAAATGTTTATTCGTCGCAAAAATACTTTTTGCTCAAACATACCACATGTCCACCCCTTGTAAGAGAAGTACATCTAGGGATGGGAGATTTCACAAGTACAGTTCACTAACTACACTCCATACCAGCCCCCACCAACATAAATGAAATATAACCAATTCACTTGGGGTCCACGATTTTTTTCTTCTTTCTTTTTTACCGTAGTAATAGAAACAAGGCCAAAAACATAGAGATAATTATATACTGGACACTGGATTTTTTATAACGAGGGTCCTAATGTGGTCACTCAATTTAATCCGCTGTGTGTATGTATTAACCATGTTCAGAAAACTTCCCTGGTTTAGGTTCGAAAACCAGAGTTGATTGTGAGAACAATAGAAGAAAACTAACTTTTTTTCCCTCAAAATTCCTTATATATATTGTCTATATTTGGAGGGAAAATAAACACTCCTGGAAAATATAACTTTAAAAAATCTTTCTCAGTCATGTTCAACTAATATCACATGTGTATACAAAGACTACTTTGTAGTACGTTGTGAATTTGCATAACTATAGTATTATATATTCCCTAATACATCTGAAATTCACACTGAAATATAATGAACTTCAGAACATAAAATAATACAATGACATGAACACTGAACTGAAATTAACAGTTTATTTTGTTCTATTAAGATTACAACTTATTTAAGGCTATTTTATTGGTGTTAACAGCAAATTATATCGAACAAAAAGCAAAATACTGAATTCAAATATCTGGACATAATTAATGCTGAATGCATTGTTTATGAGTATAGCTTATTTATGGTGTTTCTAGACTGCAAATAACTGTGTCCAACCTTGTTAAACCTTATCTTCATTAAGTATCAACTGTGTCCATCCTTGTTAAACAATATCTTCATTAAGTATCAACTATGTCCAACATTGTTAAACCATATCTTCATTAAAAATGTGTCAAAAAGGTGCCTCAACTGGCACACATGAAGATATACATTAAGAACTAAAAGCATGAAGGAAAATAACTAAATAATACTCACTTTGCAAATACCGGCATTAATAACAACCATTTTATCAAGATTTTTAAAAGTTAAATCTAATTTAAGATTTTGCTCTAAGATAGTTTTATTGATATTTCAAGGTATATTTTAATATGCTACAAATTGAAATGTTCAAAACTCAATAAAGGATTCAGCAGGGATAATTAACAATTTAAATTTATCCACACGTTTCCATATTATAACAAAACTATCCCAAAATATACTGAAATTGCTTAATCTTTTAGCCAATCTGAACCTAAAGTGGAAAAAAGTTGCAGATACTATAAATTTTCAGGTTCTGATAAATCCTGTACATGGAGTTCTGGGGATACTAGAATACTGGGTCTGGGATACTATATATCAAAGTCTGGCAGGGATACTATATATCTAAGTCTGGATGCTCAGTGGGCTTCCATACAATATTATTAATTGCACACATCTTTCTCAAAACAGCTATACAAATATTGTAATGGATATTATAATCCTTAAAGAGACACAAGATAAAAGTACAATCTATGGTTATCAGCCCAATAGGTTTACCATCTTGTGCTACTATCCTTAAAGTATACCACTGGCTTCTTTACTGCTGTCCCAGCATTATACCAGAAGTTACTGGTGGGGTGAGGGGGAGATAGTTGATTGGCCTTTAATGGCACTTTACTGGACTAGATCATGTCACAGAAATGGGAGTGAAGGATCTTTCCCAGTGGTACACTTTCTCAGGCTGGTCTGGGTGGGTAATGAATCCACAATCTTTGAATTGCAAGTTGGACACTATACCAGAATATACAAAAGTTCCAGAATTTATTGTTTCTGTCAGACCCTTAAATTTGATAGTATGTGAAATCTTTTCCTTTAAACATATGGATAAAGTAGTCATTAAATTGGTTGGCATCTACCCAACACCCAACCACATTAAAATGTTAGCCTGGAAATACAGGTCACAACATCCCACTGATTGTATATTGTATGGTTAAATATAATCCAGTTTTCTTTTTTGTATCTTAATCTATACTGGATGGCATATTAGTATCTTATACTGAAAAGGTTTCTAAACTTGAATGTAGCTTTGCCTTTGGTCAATGTTTAGCAGTTTTGTTAAGATAAACTTAAATAGTTTAAATGTTTATTCTACTTTTACCAACATGGGCATATTTGACAGTAAAATCTGCATCATTTGTATAAATTAAATACCTTCAAGCTAACATTCTGGCATACTTAGCAAAAATATTTTGAGCAGTTTTTCAGATTAAGTTGTTATATAGGATGTTGCAGGAGTATTCATTTCAAATTAAATGATTTGAAACTTGTAAAATAATTTATCTTTTGCATTTTTTTTTTTATTATAAAAAAGATAAATTTTATCTGAATGATTTTGAAATGTATTCAGTTGCCTCAATCATTACATCTTTCCTTTACATGGAATTATGATGTCATTTGTGACATGACATGTCACTAGATGTGCTATATATAGAAATTAGGATACAAGTACAATGAGACACAGTACTCGTGAGATAAAAACATTTACAGTTTAGTCATGGCAGCCAAAAACAAAAGGATTGGCATCAATGGTAAAAATTTGAAAACCCTTGTTGCCATGGTGCCTTCTGTCAATTCAGTCAAAAACTATCAAGTACTTTTTGAAGAAGTCATTTGAGAGTTTCTTTTTTAAGTCACTGCAGCTTATTTCATTCAGAATTGATATCCTTTCTAAAAAGTTAACATTCTTCTTTCAAGAATGATTTCTTCCTAATTTGGTTGAAACTAATCCAGTTATTTTTGCGAAACAAGTTTAACATATCAAATGTTGTTAGATGATCCACACTTGACAGATGCATGGACATGCAATAATCTCACTCAGCCAGATGATCAAGAAAATATAGAAAAAAGCACCCAAAAAGGTAACCTCAAAAATATGACATTAAAAATGAAAATAAAATTGACAATCATATCCCAAAAGAGGGAGAAAAAAAAATCACATTTTTTATTTTTTTAAAGTATTAAGAGATTCTGACTATATATTGTTTACTTTTAAATGCATATGTTGATCTCACATTCTAACGTGTTGTCTGCAACATATTTAGTTATTTTACAATTTAAACAAAAAATTACAACAGTATTAGACAAGATTCATTAAACCATGAGTGTAGTTTTGGATATGAACAGAAAGGTATGGAAGAAAATACAAAAGTCAACTGAGCATGACAGTTCAAAGTGACCTGCTTTTGGTACTGATTTACTCTCACTGAAACTTATCTACATACAATCAGAAGTGTATGCAAAACAAACATAAAGATATCAAAGATGTGCCAAATGAATTGCTGAAAATGTTAAAGTCCCAAAAGCCTAAAATTAGGTCATAATGATCTAATATTGGCAGTTTATTATTGTATAGCTAAATAAGCATTCACATGCCAATTTTCATGTGTAGGTAAAATTGGATCCAATATGTTGATAGTGTAACTGATAGTTGAAACTACCAAATTCATGTAAGCATCTAAAATAAATCACAGTGATTTAGTTTGCTGTGACCAAGTTCATCTCCCAGAGATGCATCAGATCTATATTCCAATTGTAATGCGTACATGAACATGGGTCATAGGTATTGTGTACTGAAGAAACTGAATATATCATCTGCAACTCTGGTATAAATTAGGTCCAAGTGACTTAGGCTTTGGTATGGTAGAGCTATCCTTCTTGGTATACATCCACATACCACTTTGTTATCAGTCTGGGTTTAATAAGTTTCAAGATACTGATGATATCACAAACCAGCAGCTGAAAATAAAACAGTTACTTAGGTAGATAATTGTGTCACACTGACCTACTTTTGGTATGACTGAATTACACCCCTGAGCTGGGTCTGCACATCAATGATCACATACGGAGGTGGTCTATAGAACTAGTACTAATAATAAAAATAACAACAATAATGACCACCACCACAGGACAATAATAACCACAACCAACAAGGGACAAGGAATATGTATGTACCTCTTGTTTACTACAGATAAAAACAATTGTACTCAACTTCTTAGAAACTGAAGCTTAAAAATTTACTTAAAGTTGCAATGTCTATATTTACTTGCTTTTATAGTTCTTGCTGAAATACACTCAATCCTGTTGAATTCTACAATTTTACAACCCGTTCAAAGAATTTAAATTAGGGTGCTCATGTTATTCTAAAACTAAATTTCCAGGTAATTTCCAGGATGAAATTAATTTTTTCAAGATTCACATATGACCATTAAAGATAGGGCTTAAAAGAACATTTTAAATTATAAAACAATGCATTTTCTAAATCTAAAGATGGTTCTCTTTCAAGACTCTCCAAAACATCTAAGCCAGAAAAGATGATCATGTACAAAACTATAAAATGTATCACGCAATAAAAGTTTGATTATATTCCTATAAATTTGCATGTAAAGTCATTTCAATGAAAAGAATAAAAATTCTAACTTTATCTGGCTGACCTGCATTATGTTGCTAAAGTGGGAACAACATAATAAAATAAATTAGTTGTTTTGTTTCTTTTCAAACCAATAATTCTAAAGAATTCTATATTGTCTTTAACAGTAAAAAAGTAAACAATGGCAAATACATGTATTTAGAATCTTATCTTCTGACGAAGTGTTTAACCCTGAATTTCCCAAAGAAATTTTTTTCAAAGAACCTAATCTCCTTAAGACAATTTAGACAAAAATTTACAAAATTATATACTGCTGTATAAGCATGGACTGAATTTTCTGTAAAATCAACTTGTCTTCTTGTAAATGGTTTAACAAGTCCCCAAACCAGTATTGATACTGGGGCTTGAATCATTTTTAATATATAAACAGGACAACAATTTCTCATTTCAGCTCTGAGATTCAACAATTTGGTTTAAAATGAAAAGCAGTCCATTTTCTAATCCGGATTTCCTCTGAATATTCCCACCCTATTATTCATACTAGGACATTTAGGTTGATGTGTAGGGTCTCTGCAACTGCATTTCGAAAATTTTGAATATATTGGCAGCATGCAGTAGCGACATATGGTACTCGTACACACTTACCAGTGGGCCCACAAAATTTAAACTTATGTTATATATTGACTTGTACCTGCATGAAATCAATAGGAAAATGATTTATTTTCTCAGAAATGGCAAGGATTATAATCATTATGTCTTTAATCTGCTGACAGACTAGATAAAACATTGGCATTGACCTGACCCGGTACCCACCATTTGCATTACTAGTCACTTCACAAATCTCAAACAACAACATCGGAAGTACATTAGTCACGTGATATAAACAACAAACTCCATTTTAGCATTGTTTGCAGAGAAATTAAATTATATTAAATCAATGTCAGATACTTTTTGTAAAAACCACCAATCTGGCCAGTCTGATTAATCAAATAGAGGGCATCTGTCAACATGATAGTTACGTGATACAACAAAACTCCAGAAGTTGTTCTTAGAATATATAATTATGGAAAATTTTTTGTTCTTTGTTTTCTTCTTTTTTTCCTGGAAAAAATTCTGAATATTCCACTTTCCTATTTAACATGATTAGAAGCTGAATATTATAAAGATGAGATACAGCAACAGCAGTAACTATTTGCAAAATCCAACATGGCAGATAATAACAGGCATGGTAGCCTCAATTTCGAATGAACCAATCATATTGTAGAACTGCATTTCTATTTACATGCCATAAATGCTATCAAAACAGAATAGAGTGCCCAATCTAAGCTGAAAATTCCAAGGAAATGTTTTTTAATTTTTTTAATTAAAAAGCATATTTTTTGCCATGAAAAAGACATAACAATTTTAATACTCAGAATTGCTGAGAAAATAAGTAATTTTCATATCCATTTCATGCATGTATCACTCGACCTAACAATATTTAAAGTTTGCTAAGCCATCCAGTAAGCGGCTACACTTTGCCAACACAATGTTTCTTATTGTGATGCTAGAGCACTTTTCATACCTACAACGTAAGGAAAGATTTGGATATCGAGCTGACTTTGCAACTAAAAGTCAACTAGACAAATCTAATCCACTGATCATGTGGGTTGACTCAGCATATGTTTACTGTAAGCACTAAAATGATCCATACTGCACCCATAGAGTATTCTGGTTAGAACTTGATAAACTTAGCTTACAATCAGTTTAGTTACAACTCATTCACATGTTTTTTTCAGGCATCAAGTGGTGGCTTAAAATTCCTGGTTTTTTCCCTGACTTTTATCAATATTTGCTAAATTCCACGACTTTTCATGGTTAGGAAAAAAAATTATCATTTCACTTGACATTTTCCTGATTTCCCAGTAGCATGGGAACCCTGTAAAAGCAACACATGACGCCCAATAAATGGACAGTTGTCTTTCTCTCTATTTTCCCCACAAGAATGTGACTATTTCTTTATTTTCTTTACATATGATGTTTAAGTTTACAAGAAGTTTTTTGTCAAATGTTATATATATACAACAACTTGGCAATGCAGGCAATTTGCAACAAATATACAGAAAACTGATAGGATGAGATAATTCTGTAAAGTGACTGGTTCCCAGATGAAACTCCAACAAATCTAATATGAACCCAGATCCAGATCAAATACAGACAAGCTAGTATCCAGATCTGACTGCAACGATTAAAGTGAGTTTAGTAATTTTGGCATTTTTCTGTATGTAATTTACGGGTCATTTCAGTTCTTTGCTAAGAAAGAATACCAATATTGCAGCTTTAACATAAAGACAATTTCAAATTTCAAGTTGACATACTGTTAAAAAAATTGGGTAATATAAGGATAATTTTATATTTTTACATGGAATGAAAGACATTATATATGGAGACAATTTTTTCACGAAAAGCAGATTTTGTTCTGGGCAAGTATCATTTATTTCTACTTGTCTAATTGATAAGTGAAGAAAAAATATGAAATTTTTCAAGATCTGTGATATATTGACAAATATCAACTACATAAATAGTGAACACTAACATTAAAAAATATTTTTTAAAATAATATTACTTTATCAGCATGAAAGTACAATATATCCTTTATATTAATGCCACCAAGATATAATTGGTCCCTAACTAGCAGGGTTTGAATTCTAACATTATAATATTTATCTCCATGTCGAAAAGCAGTTTAAGGTATGATAGGGTTGATCCTAACAAGACCACTGATGAAGTCCAGCAAAAGAAATCTAATAAAAAAAGCACACAAATTCAAAAATAACAAAAACAGGCTGAATGTATGAACAATTCTATAAAAATCTAAATATGTGAACTTGATTAGTATTAGCTGTCTTCCCCCCCCCCTCCCAAAAAAAAAAAAAAAATGTTGCCTCTCCTGCATGAAAACAAGGCCTTATATAAAACGGGGCGACCTCTCACAAGGATATAGTGACTAAAATACACTATTTTGGTGTCAAGAAAGGAGCCTTGTAAAAGGGGTGGCCTCTCTGGCTTGCTTCTAAAGAAGGGACCACTGTAACTGAATTTTGGTCATTTCATAGTAATTTATGCTTCTTGATCTATAGAGAACAAAATTGTTCGGTAGCTGAAAAAATTGCTCCTGTGGTCCTAATTTTAATCAATGCTGTGGATACTGTTGACAACAATCCCAACATAGACACCTATAATGACGCAGGCAACGACAACAGACAGAACTCCAGCAATGATACTTATGTTGACAAACTGACGAGCTGATTGGGCACTGGCATGAGCACCCACAATGTCTCCCCGGGCAAGAGCCTGTCGGGCCTAGAAAACAAAATACATCATTACATTTTTATAATACTTTAAATATGCATTCTTCAACACTCTGATGTGACAAATTCCATGATTCTGCAATCATCAGCATGGGTAATGTACTGAAAATGCCATAGTCCAAAGAAATATTAAATATGACATGTGGGAAATTGATTATCAAGTTAGATTGTTTATAGCAAACTTGCTTATTTTCGGACTTAAAGTACAATGTAAGTCTAGGTTTGATATCACAATACATTATCAACAGATTTTATCTAGTGCTCTAGGCAACAAAACCATCAAATATATATATATATATATATATATATATATATATATATATATATATATATATAAACAAAAACCTCAATATACCGGAATTCAATCAAGACCTAAACGGTTTTGGAGTCCCAAATTTTTCCTTTAATATCACTGCTCCGTTCTCCCCATCATAAACCAAAATCTCTACAATTCTGAATACCAAAACTAATTTAAATCCTAAATTTCAATTTCATGCTACAAAAGGAGACCCATAGAACAAACTCACTTCTAACTTGGAAATGTATCTTAGATGCTAAATTCTTGACTTACAGGAACAGGTAAATAATAATTATGTAGTAGGTATCTCTGTGAGTCAAAGACCTGGAAGGTGTTCCAATATTTTCAAGCATAAACCAGAAAAACTCCTAATTTTTGCTCTCACCATCATCAAGTCTTATGTCCACCATCATTTACAATTTTTCATGAACAGAACATGTGTAGTGAAACTACCCTCCATTAGTAACCCTTGGTTTCTGAACAATTCAAATTTGCACATATAAAAGTAAAATCATTTTTTAATTGGTTAATATTGGTCTGATTCTTGGGAAAACACTATTTGTAACCAACCTGAGACACTGTTTCTAAGACAAATTCAAAGCGACAAAAGACAGGATAAGCCATTGAAAGCAGTCAAGAAACTTCAACAATTGGCAGGATCAGCCATTCAGTGCAGAAACCGGATCACGCGTATTGATAGAATCGTGGCCGAACGAGTTAAATACTGTGTGTGAAACTAATTAGATATTGTTAGCAAAATTTAACAATGATGACCAGAAAATTTAATGAGCTACAGACTGAATAAAATATACAATACTGCGTGAAACAAACTATAATAAGAAACACTATTCTATATAGACTACACACATCACTGACAATAAAAACATTACAATTATCGGCACAATGGGTGGTCTTTCAAAGCAGGTTCTAATGTATACAATCTTTACTTCAATCAGTGTCAAGTGTTGAGTCGCTCTGTTTTAAAGTAACTTTTTTATCACACAGAAACAAAACACTATTTAACAGAGTTGGGATTATTTTATCATCATTAACACTTTCCATCTCATATTTGTTTGCACTGACCTTCTGATATAAAAATTTGACTTGAAAGATATATGATGAAAAAGGTAATTGAACAAGCATCTAAAATGTACACTGCATTATGACAGTGTTACGTACATCACTGGCCTTCATAATGGCACATATCCCTGTAGGCCAGAAGCAACATAGGGTGGCAAAGATGGCACGGTTCATATAGTCTTGTGGAGCCGGCTGATTTATCATGGTCTGTTGCTGGGGTGCGGCAACCTAGAGAAGTACAAAAATATTAATCTTAAATGATTCGTTCCTCAACTGTTTAAATACAAACCAGAATGTAAACAAGAATTACACATGCTACCTCTACATAACTTTTAGAAGCCTCCTGCAGCTACTGAAAAAAAATGTACAAAAAAAAATATTTAAACCCGAGTGACCATGACCAATGAAATGTTGACCTCTGCAACAAGGCATAAAAGATGTATTACAATAAAAATAAACATTCCATTCTACTTTATTATAGTAGATGTAGTAGAAGAGTTGATACTTTTTTTCAAATGTGTGCAGAAAATCTTCTTCAAAGGTTATTGTGAATTTCCACCCATATAAGTCCGACTATACGGAGAAGAAACCCGAATAAATCTGGATGGTCAGTCAGAATGGCCACTATTATTTCATACATCAATATTTACTTTCATTAGCCACTACAGGTGAAGCCTAATATGAAATGCATGTAGTCCACTCTTCTATTACCAAGTCATTCTCAAATACAATATACTGTTTACTTGAGAGTAACTAGTCACAGGATACAATTAAAGGTCATTAATGTGGTGTGTTTATCATCTAATGTGGAGTATTTAACATTTAAAAAGCCCATTTATTTCTAGTTCCAACAGCATCCATCAGAATAGACCTTCTGCAAAAATGTTATCAGCATGGAAAAATCTATGTAGTCATGTGCTACAGCATAAAATCAGCATTCTCCATAGGATTTTAAAAGCTGTAGCCTGGGACTTCATACCTGAAAAAGTTGCAGTTCCGGCCCCATAACTAGGAGACACAATAACAATACACTTTTCCACTACAGAACATTATGTGTGCATTGTTGTCACCAATATATGTCATCTGAATGTAAGTACTTATTCTGTTTGAAATATTTTAAGTTTTTAGTAAAGGAATGAAAAAATTGAGACAGTTGATAACCATGATATCTTTGAGTACCGGTATTTGCGATGATACAAATGTAACAATACTCAATGGCTTTATTTACTCTTTCTTTTGATAATTTGTAATTATACAACCTTAGCAATTCTCAATGGCTTTATTTTCCCATTTTTGTGTGTGTGGTTAAGATTTTTAACGTAGCTTTAACAATTTTTCAGTCATATTGCCACAATGTTTGTGGTATAGCAGTTTATAGCACTAGAACATATCACAGACATATAGCATGATGTCCCACCCAGTCAGATTATCCTGACACCAGGCCGACCAGTCCTAACATTAACCTCTTAATGCTGAATGCCAAGTGAGGCAGCTATTAGTACCATTTTTGTTAGCCTTTGCATACATGCCAACCCCTCACAATGAAAAAGTGTAACCCAAGTGATCAAAAAGCGGAATCCAGGCAGAAAAAGCATAATCCACATAAAACATGCTAAAATTTCAAAAACCAATGATGTATTTGCCCCTCTCATCTTTTAACATCCTTCAATGTTTTAAGTTTTCATATGTAGCACTTTTATCTTTACACACACACATCAACTAGAATTCATCTTAAGACTTTTAGCGTCAAATATTAAAATTCTTTCCAAATGTCCTGAAATAGATGTCACATGATGATGCACATGAAGACTCGTGTCTCCATATTTATAGGATTGTTATTTTTGTTTCGGTTTTTTGTTGCCTTTTTTTTTTATTCATCTGTGAAATTTTTGAAAGGAGATAATTGTTCTCTCATTTATGGATCAACTAAAATAAAATACACTTTATGGCACCAGATATGTTTAGACTGGTTCTGCAGTAAATATAAATTAGAACAAAGATTAAAATTAGAAAACCAGCCTCACTAAGCCACACAGATGCTATAAATAGAATTTGAGGTCGAAAGTTCTGAAAGTAAACCAGGTTTGCTATAATTAGAATATGTAGCTACGTAAAAGAATTCTTTCTAAAATACGGTTTGTGGGATTAATGGAATGTTAACGAAAAAATGAGAAAACAAATAATTGATTTTTCTGGAAGACGGATATATCGAAAAAGTGTAATCCATATATGTTTATGCGTAACACGAAATTTAGTGGAAAAAAAGCATAATGGTTGGCATGTGTGCCTTTGGTATGACTCAGCTGGGGTTCAAACCCATGACATTCTGCTTCCGAGGCGAAAGCTCTAGCCACTAGGCCACCGGAGCAGTTTCCCATTTTTTTAGTAGTTGTGATGGAAAAAACACTTAATACTCAATGGCTTTATTTTCCAATTCTTTTGAGTATTTGTGATGATAAAAACATAACAATTCTCAATGGCTTTATTTTCCAATTCTTTGAGTCTTTGTTATGATCAAGATATAACAATTCTCAATGGCTATGATTTGTTCCATAAATCTCTTTTTTGGCATTCCATTTCTTTATCAACCCTAAAGAAATTATGAAAAACAGCTGATTTATGACGACTAACATGACAGCTCATTTTTGATCAATAAACAAAATAAGCCCCCCAAAAATTGGTATAGTTTTTCTAAATATGATATACAAGGCATGTTTTCCAGACATTGTACAATGATTTATATGATGGATTAAATCTGCACAATGTCAAGCTTATCAATGGTGTCAAACCATACGTGCATGCAATTCTTTTAAGGAAAATTATGACTAAGCTCTGACAATAAATTAACATGCGTCTTAATCTCATTGTGTTATAAGTTCTCAGTCACATATGTTGCTTCACCTTATTAAATTACATTGCGTGTCAAACTGCAAACACCGACCCTGATCTGCCATAGCATAATGCACCTGCAGATCAGGGTCTAATCCGTTCATTCTACTGATTACTCCTATCACACTGCACATGCACAGATCTGCTGGTGCATTACATAACAGATATGAGTCTGTGCAGTTTGCAGATGGACTCTCCTTATAAGAGAGTATATACGGCAAGTGAATACACATAGGATCCTACCATCTTCTTAACTGTACCTTTGTGACACACAGATCCTCATAAATGTTGCCACTACTTTGTAACGTTGTTATTTAACACTGATGGATAGCCTGCAATCTAAATTTGTTAAAAAATCATACACTATCTGCTTTGCACGAGTCAATATATGGCAAAGTCACAGGAAAGAAAATATAAGCTTATCAGTTTCATTCTTACAGTCAAGGTGTTGAAAGATTGAGGGTAACATCCAAGATATTTAAACAATTTGAATGGAATATAATCAGCAATCAGAATGGGTTCAGAAAAACTATGCATAAAAGGTTTTGTATTTAAAAAAAGAAACACAATAAACAAGGCAGAAGACAAAGAAGTGGATACAGTGCTTAATTTATTAACAACAAATAAAAGAAATGAAAACCTTTAACAAAGTCTACTAAGTTCTTAATAAATCTTACTTTCCAAACACTTACTTATCTTTTTCTATATGATAGATATTGCAACCAAAACAACTCGGCTTGACAACATAAACCCACATTCCATATTTTAGCAAATCTGAACATAAATGTTACTTTTACTGCTGCAATAAGCCCAGTCAATCAGATGAAACATCGCCTCCTCAACTATGTATAAATCTCAAATTCCAATTCCTCCAATACTGATGACATAAATCTATATTGATTTCCAAGTTTAGTCAACACTGATTTAAACTCATGGCTTCCAGAGTAGTAACAGTGAAGATCAGTATACAAAAATAGATCTGCTGTAATTACAAGTCTCAATAGACCGGATGATTTATACTGTGTATATGAATCAGACTGAGGCATTGCCAGTAATCGATTATGGGATTACAGCTTGCCCAGGCATTTCTAGCCTAAGTATTCACATTACTTGACTTAGATGCTGGAGGTTATTGGTTCGTTCCCTGATAGTTATACTAATGACTTGTAAAAACGGTACGAGCAGCTGCCTCACTTGTCAATCAGCATTACGATGTTAGGGCTGGTTGGCCTGGTGTCAGAATAATGTGACTGGGTGGGACATGATGCTACATGTCTATGACATGATGTCCTAGTACTAGATATCATTATAAACTGCCACACTGCAGACATCATATTGATGTGATTCAGAACTATAAAAGGTACGTAACAAATCCAGAACACACACACATCTGCAGCGCAATCAGATTTTGATGCCTTCATGTTTCAGCTAACCAGAACAAAGTCTGGCTGTCTATTTGGACTTCCTGATATGCCAATTTCAATAACACTTAAATAACTAGGATTGACTGATGATCACACTAGACTTACCACAAAGGTCTGTACATGCTGTGGATAGTAACCCTGTGGATACTGTCCAACTTGTGGAGGTGGATAATACCCACCCTGTTGCAGTGGATACTGGCCCACTTGCTGGGATGGATTTTGAAATGACTGGGGAGGACCTGTATTACCCTGTTCATAGCCATAACCCGCTACGGCTTGATTATAGGGTGGTGGTCCAGATTGATCCTGCCCAGACAGCATACCTACAAAAGAAAGTGGAACACTATTTTAAATGATGTTAACACCAACTGACTTAATACCTGAAGCTTTGATGAAATAAAATGGTTGGCATGGTAACTGGATACATCTCTTGGAAATTTCAGTGGAAACTTCTGGAAGAGGATTACATGAAGCAAAAAATGAAAAAGATAAATTTACATTCTCCATCTGACCCCGCCCTCTTAAGAAGAGTATAACAATGCACATTATATGAAGATAGCAATAATTAGTGTTTATTTTAACATGTTTAGTATTAAACCACTAAATTCCATTATCTATTAGAAACACATGCATGCTCATGATATCTCTTCTTAAATACTCAAATCCTATTAGCACATTATACATGTAACGGAAGCTTATTCCACAGAACTGTACCAGAGTATTGAAAACTATTTTTAAATTGCTCTGTTCTTGGTTTTGGTAGTAGAAGGTTTCCATGTGATATTGATCCCAACTGGTATTGTGTTGAAAAAGACCTGAATAAGTCCTGAAGATACTCTGGTGCAATTCCATGTAGACATTTATATAAAAGAACTGCCTTGTGAAAATCTATCTTATATATTGTGAACCATTAAAGATTTGAGTTCTGCAAATAATGCTTTTAAGGGATGATCAACAGATGGATCTAAAATTACATGTGCTGCTCGTTTTTGGAGTTTATAAATCCTGTCAAGCTCAGATTTAGCACAGTTTCCCCATACATTAGAACAATACAGTTGACTCCACTTAACTGCACATCGGTTAACTGCACACGCTGGATAACTGCACATAGTCCGGCCGGTCCTGTTTTTTTCCCAATGATTTTCAATGGGAACAAACTTCAGATAAATGCACTTTGGTTAAATGCACACTCCGGATAATAGCATGATACATTTTCTGCCAGTGGCACATTATTCAATACAATTTTACTCCGGTTAACTGCACAATTTATAGACAGGATCAGTTATTGCCAATCCGCTGCTGTAACGCTTCATAGAATCTGACAATTAAGTCGGTAAATGCGACTTTGTAATGATTGACATGTAAAGGACACCATAGGTGGTATAATATGTATATCCACGCCCACTAGGGAGCAATAGCGTGGGAAAATTAATAGTACAGCATGGGAAACTTTGCTCTAAACCGTTCGGGTTTGCATGATTTCAAACCAACAAATGGATGGTTGGAAAGATTCAAAATGCACAAATGAATTCAAATTAAACGACAACACTGCAAGAAACAGGATGCAGACGAATTTGGAGCTGAATGCTTTTTCTTCGGGAGATGACATATCGATGTCTGACAACAGTTTTCGAATAACAAGCGATCTACAGAATTTCTTGAAATTCGCTATAATTCCTTGATCCATTGGTTGAATCAGTGAAGTTGTGTTCGGATGAAGGAACACAACATTTAAGTAAAAGTTGAAAGAGTGGATTCTAATCATTGTTTAAATTTATTCTTCACATATATTCGTGCTGTGCTGATTTAAAACTTTACTGTACCATACTTAGGTTAACTGCACACTCCGGTTAACTGCACAGCCTCGTGACGGGCCAGAGGCTGTGCAGTTAACCGGAGTCGGCTGTAATCCATTGTTGGAAGAATATATGACTTGTAGTATAGATTGCGAGTTTCCATAGGTAAATATTTCTTGATTCTGCTGAGAAGGGCAATTTTGGATGACAGTGTTTTACAAAGCTTATCAATATGGACATTTCATAATAAATTATCATCTATGGACACACCTACAAGCCTTTCATTTTTTTGACATTTTCTAATGGATGATTATTTATTGCAAGAGATATTTTTGGGTTCCTTGACTTGTGTAGCTTTTGTGATGTCCCCAAAATTATACATTTTGTTTTACCTTCATTAATTACCATTATCCTATTTTGTTGTTCCCAGTTTTGAACTTTAAAAAGGTCTGAGTTTAATCTTGTTTGGATAACTTCAGTATCATAACTAGATGTATACAAGGTTGCATCATCTGCAAAAAAATCTGTATTTGTGGATTCATTATTTAATGGTAGATCATTGATATAGATAAGGAAGAGGAGAGGGCCCAAAACAGAGCCTTGATGTACTCCTGAATGAATAGTGCAAGTTTGAGATTGGAAGGGTGCTACAGGGACCATTCTTTAGATTTTACGTGTCTCTGAGAGAGTGGCAGGAGTAAGGTTAAGTTGTTAGCATTTGTAATATGCATAATGGAGAGAATATTGGCATACCTCAATGTTATTTTCATGTACTGTGACTAAAATTACTTTACATATTGTGCTTGTGGAAACTGTACATGATCTAATCACACAGCAAACAAAAATGGCTGCTCTTATGTACTTTAAAAATTGGTCTAAATTAGTCTAAAGTATACTATCTATAACAATTATTAAAATAGGGAAACAGACTGCCAGATTAGTCAATACCAGCTTCCGAAAGTGCAACAAATAAATTACAATATCAACGAAAAATAAAACAAATTATCAGCTCTTAATTTTACAATTTACCTCTTAAGCCCAGGAAGTGAAAATGACCAGGCCAAGCTATTTACCTGTAATGTACTCTATAACCCAAACTAGACATATTATGTTATATACCAAAATAAAAGTAATTTAAAGTTCTTTTAACAATATCCAACTTAAAATGTACATGGTTGTTTTAAAATCAACAGTATAACCAGTGAGAAAAACCTGGGAAATTCTTTTTCGTTAAAATCTTATTATATGCAAGATATTAAACTGACATAAACTTGCATGTATCATTATGAAATCTTGTAGTGGACTACCGTACCTTTTTTTTTTTTAGCATGGACAAATAATGATCAGCCATATTATTTCATAGATATAAAATTAAAATTGAATTTTTTGATAATTTTTCCCACATCACTCTAAAAAATTTCACTACATGTATTATGAGACTTGCTGTAGACAAGCCCATACCCAAATACTATACTTCTTTTTTGGGTGGTGGTTGTTAATGAAACTTTTAACACATTATTGGCAAGACTAAATTATGCCAATAAAATGTGAGCCAAAGGCCTTTCCAAAGGACACACCAGACTAGGAAGGCATTCAACCCATAACCTCTGGATTACAAGCCTGACACTTACTTTACAGACACTTGGAAGTCATCACAGGCAAAACAGTTTTAGATTTAAAGATAGCACAGAGAGAAAATGTGCAAGTTTTAAGTATTAAGATAACTAAAGACAGTGGGTGGTTATATTTTGTATTATTACAACATATTACGAAATAACACAATACTTTGCAAATGATGTATTAGGCTAGACAAGAAATACAGTATATACTCACATATAGGCCAAAAAATTTAGGAAAAAAATAAGGCCTGGAAGAAGAGGGATCGGCTTATCTGTGGAACATGATCCATGTCTGAAATTTTTAATGGTTTTATTCCCTCGATTTCCAGTATATATTGTTTCTGTTGATCACCAAAGATGAGATCACATGCCTAATGATGCCACATGGCTCATAAGATTTGTGCTGTCATGAAGTGAAACAAATATTTTTTTCTAACTTAAGTGGTAGGATAATGAATGAAAAACATGTTTTAATGTACTTGACGTCTATTTGAGAGATGTCCATCCACCAGAAAATGCAGCCATACATTTATTTGAGCCATGGTGGTATGTGTATTTTCCAAAAGAACCGCTGTATAAGCAATCTCCAGTCAAGTATTTAACCCTCAGCTAATCAGTAATCATTAAACTCTACGGTATCGTACAAATGCACGCTAGCCTATTTCAGTGTAAATATGAAAAGAATCGACGTAAAAATATATACGAGTCAGCGTGAATAATTGTAAAACAATATAACTTGTGGGATTTCTTTGACAGGTGTTTTAGAAGTAATTGGCAGCCACAGTTGATATACTACTGTTGTTTAGTTGTTTGCAAAGCAAAGTGGTATAGTGTTGTACAATAGCTACAATATGCTTAATCTGTGGTAAATGCCTCGGGGATAATAGGTTTGTTTTGTTGACTTTACTAATACATGCCGACTCTCAGATGTATTGTTTAATGAGATATGGTAGTGGACATGGTTTCTGCTCAAAGTTATAAACAGTCACAATACTTGACAATGACGACATATATGATAAAAGCACACCCGTAACAGAAGCAGAGTTTCATAAACTTTTATAATTCATGATTTTAGAATGAGGATTAATAAAATTTCCATTAAGACTTAACACTTTAGAATTGTTTTAATTTCAACATATATATTAGCTTTCTTACTTTCACTTTATTTAATAATGTGATTTGCCGAAATAAACATATTGAGAACTCACTTTGTGCATCTTGTGATGTACCGGTAGTCTAGAAATTATGGGTCGGCACTTTATAACAGTTTTACCAATTTAGCTGGGGGGGGGGGGGGGGATCAGCTTATACGTGAACATGCTTATATGCAAAAAAGTATATACTGTAACTGTTTCCATTGTGCTGACTGGCACTGTTTCTATTTGCTGACCCCAGCACTTTTTCCCATGCATGTGAAAAATAATTACATTAAATATATAAACAACTAGACATCAGTACAAGCATTTTGTTAAAAGCACGCTATTAATATGATCGGTAGATTAAACCTGGTGTGCACTGTAATATAATCTTTGCAATATTTGTACCTATGCCTCACTGAACATGAAAACCACCCATGTATACTTGATGAAAATTAACAGCAAAATACTGCTAAACAATCGTCATAAGCAGAGATGTGAACATACATAATTTACTTAGAACAGGCGATTCCTGCATCAATGACAGCCACATGCATATTTGTTTGCACACCTATTGATATTACTAATGTTAACAAGCAGTAAACTTGACTAAGATGTTTACATGTATAACATTTATTCTTTATTATCAATGGTATTAAAAGCAACCTAGCACTCAACAAATTTTTACAATGACAGACATTTTCGGCATTAGGTGGTAATGTCTTGACTGTTTCATGCATTTTAAGAAAAGGCTCAAAGCCAATATCTTCTGAAATAATCATAAGCCTTGGCTCCAATTTCCATGTGCCCAAAATTTGTGCTAAATTTCAAACTATTATTTGTTTTGCAATGTTACAACTGCTGCAGTTCAAACAAAAGAAATAAACAAAATTATATTAAAGTGGTTTTCTTCTTCAAATCTCAAAGTATTTCAAATAATGTTTCTCTCCAAGTCCTCATGTCAAATATTCTCCAGTTGCCATGTCCTCCTTACTCATTGATCAATATCCATGTTTTGAACTTACTAAAAATAGAATGATAGCATATTTCAGAAAACAATCAGCACTACCAGTACTTTGCATACCCTATTTTCAATGAGAACAGAAAATGAAACACAACTGAAATTATCATTCAAAAATGTATTCATCTATTTATAGCCATACATTTCAACAAATTTTACCTTGCACTTTCTGGTAAATTCTGAAGTCGGCATACTTATCTGATTACTTCATGCAGTTTGTGGCCATACTCTACCTCATATTAACATGCTGATAAAGTCATTAGTTTTAATTTTCTCATTAGAATGTCTTAGATTTTCAAAGCAAAGAATCAGGCATCATTAAATTATGGTCAAGTCTGCTATATTTATCATTTTCTGAAATTACTATGAACATACCTACACCAACAATGGTGCTGTATTTTAATATTTTTTTATAACTGTCTAAACAAATATAAATGTCACATTTTAATCCCAGTCAAAACTTAGTATTCAAATCAACCTGGCAGTTGGTCTGATTCTACCTATAATTTGAGCCAAAAAAGCCTGGTCTGAATCTGTCAAGATCTGAATCAGCCTGTTATTTAAAATAATGGAGATCTAATGTAAATATTGCAGTTTGGCCAGATAATAAATTCATTAAACGCTAACTTAGCACGTGTCTAAATTATTAAGATGTGTGATAGCTCGTGCAAAAGAACAATTTCTATGTTTGAACACTAGAAACATTACAGAAAATGACAATGTATGAAAAAAAAAAGGCTAGATGTAGAAGTGGACTTCCTTGAGTTACAAATACCTCTTATTTATCCAAGGTATTAGAAGGGTTTTATACTTGTCTTAACTCCAAACAAGTACCTGTCATTTTCCATAAGAGCAAAACAGATAAGAGAAGTTTACTTTGTCGAGATAAGTGATGACTGGGGCAGGTATTAAACAAACAATTTCTGAGATTTTTTTCCTATCCTAACGTCAGACTTTTGCCAATCAAGTCATAAAATATGGGTGTAAAATAACTTGTTAATCTAAGGCAAGCATGTTTGCAACTCACTTGTCCCGAGATGGGTATTTGCACTTGACACCCTAAACAAGCCCTGCATTCATTTCACCTAATATGAACTTTTCTAGCATTATATGTTCTTAATCAATCGCTGTAGAGTAAGAATAAAATAACCGTCCATTATTCATATATAAATCGAAAATAGAAGGTCAGCAAATAGCCACCATTAATGTTACTACTGGGTACTGAATCAACTTCATACAGCCAGGCATCATTCCTTTCCTGTATAACTTAAGACTGCAATTAAGATTAATTATAAAACTGAGCATATGTGATTCCAAACTGGATAACCAAATATGTACACTTTAATGGGATAAGCTCAAAGACATTAAAAAAACTTTATACCTTATTTCTGGCATGGATTCTGATTCAACAAGAAGCAAATGATCTACAGGCATCTGCCTCTTTGATATCACTGTTAAAACCTCACATTATTCATTTGTCCATATTAAAGTTATTGATAGAAAACTGTGTATCATCTTATGTTTTAACACAATAAGACAACATGGTGTCAGAAGTGGGATAAACACAGACAGTGATTCAAAATAAGAACCAGCAGCATACATTAAATAGCAATCAAACAAGCAACAGGATCTTTAAGAAATGTACAATGCATTCTCAATCTGAGAGATTTATTCATTGATCAATGTAATCATTATTATCAAAGACACACTTGATTTTGATATACTATTTTTATTAATGGCCCATGATTAATTTAGCCAGTTTATTAAAAGTTTATTAAAAAGTTTTCTTTGTAAAATGAGATGTAACATTATACATGTGTAACTGACTAATCAGAGAATCCTCTGTGTACGAGTCATATTTCCACTAGTACTATCTATCTATAGATGTCTGCCTCTTTGATGCCACTCTGTATTAAGACCTTGCAGTTGTTGTTTGTATATATTAAAGTTATTGATAGTTAGAACACAGCATCTCATCTTATGTTTTAATGCAATAAAACAACAGGCATTAAGTTTAGCCTACTGGCCGTGAAGCAGAGACCACAGACACACATCATAAAAAAAAATCAATTGGGCAGAGAATGGCTCGCTCAAGATCTTGGTCTAAAAGATGCTTGTACTTTTTACCTATTTGATAGGTCACACGCTTTGACTTCAGTTTCTAAATATAGTTATTTGGACAAGGCAAAGCAGTGTAATGGCGACCAGTAATACTTTCCATATTATTCTTCTTACTGAAAACAATGTACCTGGTGCTAAATTTATTCATCCAAATATAGATGAGGAATCTAATATTCAGTTACAGTGATGGTCAGAATGTCGAGACCTGCCTAATAATTGAATAAGATGCTTAGTGCTTAAACGGTAAGTCAAAACAAATACTATACATGTCGGGACTTCATGTATTTTTGTCTTTTCTGGTGTAGAATCTTTAAATCATTAAATCGTTTCTCGTGTCGTGCATTTTGTATCTTGTATTTTCAATGCTCTTATGTATGAAAAGCCTTATAAATAAAAGAAATATCATTTCTTTCCCTGTCTGCAGTATATTTTATATATACATAAATCATCCACACCAAAAATCACTTTGACATGTTTGATTTATACTTGTGTAGTTATGTACTGTTTGAAACAATAAGGCACCAAATAACACCCACCATTATGTTGATACTCAAATTTACAAGTGCAATTTATTATTGTTGTTGTTCTAGTGCCTTATTATTATTAATATTATCGCAAATATTACCAGTAATTTTGTCATAATTGAATGGATATACAAGTAAAATAAAAGTTACTGTTATCTGGTGGTTTTTTCCTATTGTTATTCCTTTACTCATTATATTATTATTATTGCAAATAATCTCTGTAATTTTGACATAATTGCATGGGTATGTAAGTAATTAAAGTTACTATTATAGTGTTAAAAATTGTTTTTTTGCAATTGGTATTCTTCTAATTATTATTATAATTGTTGTTTTAGACAAAAATCCATGATTGTATTAAGGCAGTGAAAGACAGGGATATCACAATTGATGTGGACAGCGGTAAGTGGTATGAGAAGAAGTACAAGAAACAAAAACATTTCAGTGCCATTTCTGCCTCTCATTGGATGGGATACTTTTCCATCAGCTAATATTCCAGAACATTTTAACAAAGGACATATCATAATCAAGAATCTTGTTCTGGACACTCAGTTGCAGTGTTTCAGTGGTCACATATCTACTGGACCAGGTCTATTTTATTGCTTTATGTACCTAAGGTTTGACTGTAACCTCAACATGTTGCACTTCTACTGTTTTCTGACATGAAAAATCATATCCCCTTCCCACATCATACATATTCATGCTTGCACCTTCTTCACCATCATCTAAAACAATTCAAGGAAATTTCTTCTTTTAATTGCTTTGATGTGGGTTTCACATGACTCTTTGGTGGCCTTCTCTCTTGCTGCATCTGAACAACAAAAGGCAAAATAGAAAATAACTAAAATATTTAATAATGATTAATGAAAATAGTTTATTAACACTGATACTCTTCTTGGTATTCCATAAATTTCAAAGTACATGTATACTGTGCATGGTAAAACTGTCAAGTGTGGTCAAGCCTTGTAAAGTTAAAAATAACATTTGTTTCATTATATTTTATTCTAGTCACTGACTGCTGAACCAAATGTGTGTTAGTCTTTTCTTACTTCAACGTTTCTCAAAATAATTTGACAAAAATAAGGTAACATTAACATATTAATGCATGATAACATATACCTTTATAGATTTATGCACCACCACCACCCTTCAACTTTGCATTGTTGTTTTTATTAGCTTAAAAACTGCTTATTTGTAGTTGTTTTAATTTTGGCGCCCCCACTAGTGTGGCGCTCTAATCATACAACCTCTGTAACAGAAATTAAAAAGATAGAAAGAAAAGAAAAAATACGTACTATGATTCCCAATTTAATTGGGTCTGGATGTTCCTTGGTGGGTCCATTTCCACAAACAAGGTACAAACTACATATGTATGTATCCTTCGTCACATTTGTCATGGTAAAATCAAGTCGGCCGCAACGATGTACAATCGCAAACACCTTTCGCTCTCCTTTGTCGGAAAACCGTTTCTTAATTCAATGAAACAACATCTTTCTGGAATCTCGACTGATTTGTACATGAGCCATAGCAACAATGCTTAGTGGTCAACATTTTAAAAAAAAAATAATTCTTTTCCAGAAGAATATATAGATGGCTTATAACTTTCAAAATGCTGCCAGCATCCGTGTTACTACGCGTCGCTAGCTGCTTTGTCCGAAGCCAATATGGCCACAGTCGTGGGCAATGATATCATGGTTTATTTTTAGTACAAGGCTAAATTACGTACAAGCCAGTACAGCGATGAATTTATGCCTTGGTAATAAAAGAAATGAACAAATTTTCATACGAATGAAATCCATCACCATCTCGATGACTTAAAGAAAGAGCTATTCTATCTCACCTGCTTTTTCGTCTGACATTATTCTTGTTTTCAACAGCTTTTGACTTCCAATGTCGTGTGACTTGTTCTTCCAATTTATATTTTATACAAGCTATTACATTGACCAAAGCATGAATACATCATGGACACGGATGCTGGCGGGACATATAGATCACAAATCCGGAAATATGTTGTGCCTGAAGAAGAAGAAGAAGAATAAGAATAAGAATTCTTTATTTCAGACTACAAAGCCCATACCTTTAAATTAAAAAAAATAAATAAAGTTTTATATTTAAAAAAATTAAAAATTTGTAAACACAAAAGTACACACACACACACACACACACCTCTGAAAGCCATTATTTTCATCAATAAAATCACCATTACCCGTTATAACCTATTTCAAAGCCCATTTTGGCGCCCCCACTAGTGTGGCGCCCGGGGACATATGTGCCCCCCCCCCCCAGCTATGCCTCTGTATATATATATATATATATATATATATATATATATATATATATATATATATATATATATAGCAACATCTACAACTATTAACTGCGTCATGCATTATTAATAATACAAATTAAATGACACATTTAAAGAGTAATCTGTTCCATCTACTAATAATATGAGAATTTACATGAATGTCATAGTTCCAAAGAGATTTCAAAATACAGTTCTTACTATTAGATATTCTTGTCAACATTGAGAATACATACTTTCTTATCATTTCATCAAAACTTAATACATTATAGTTAACAAACATGTTTGGAGGCACTGTTCCACCTTGGAAGACCTAATAGAAAACGAAGACTATTATTATGACCAATAACTAGTTTTCTTTTCGTACATTCACTAAAGTTTGTCCACAGAGAGCGCAATACATGGTGCAGCAATAAGATTTGAATAATCTAATTTTGATATGCAATGAACAATTCTTGAATTTACGCAGAAGCATGTTTGTTCGATTACACAGAGATCGATAATGTCTCATCATATCTTCATTATCCGACCGATTGGATTCCAAAATATGACCCAAATACGTATAAGTGTTGACATAGATAAGAGCATTGCCGTTAAGATATACAAGGGGAGGAGATGGTAATTTGAAAGAAGCTGTCTGAAAGACCATGCATACTGATTTTTTGCATTATACATTATATCATTCTCAAATGCGTATTGTTCACATATCTTTAATAATTTCCTTAAACCTGCTATAGAAGGACTTATAAATGACATATCATCAGCAAAACTGAAATTGTTAAGAAAAAACACATTTGGTGGCAGACGTAACCCTACGTTACACTGACTGAGCTTACAATTTAACTCGTCTATATATATATATATATATATATATATATATATATATATATATATATATATATATATATATATATATATATATATATATATTGAATAACAAGGGGGACAGAATTCCCCCCTGCCTCACCCCATTGGTTACATTGAAAGCGCTGAATATTACACTTCCCCATCGCACACAATACAACTGTTTCCCATACCAGTTAACTAAAGTACTAACTATGCAAACAGGTATTTTAATATCAATCAACTTTTTAAAGAGTGTCCAGTGATTGAGCCTATCAAAAGAACAGATATTGAAATATATAAATAATAAACAAATTTTGAAAATTTAAAGTGCTTGTGTCAATGCTTATTATTTTTTTAATAAAAAATATGTATTAATAGCATAAATAACAAGATAAATAAGAAATCAAAGATTCAAGCCTTTGTGAATTTATTCCAGCTATGTTGTACCACAGGGGTTCGTTACAAAGAAAATTAATAGTATCCGTCAATGAACCAAGAGATGGGGTGGGGTGGCAGGTGGTCTAACATGTAACAATACCATTGTAATAATTTAGACCCCAACCCAGCCCTTGATTCATTGACGGATACTCCTAATTTTCCCATTGTAACAGGTTAGACCCCAACCCAGCCCTTGATTCAATGACGGATACTCCTAATTTTCCCATTGTTACAGGTTAGACCCCAAGCCAGCCCTTGATTCATGGACGGATAATCCTAATTGTCTTTGTTACGAACCCCTGTGGTTGAACGAACGACATCGACAATATTCCACGATATTATGGATGTACGTCATGGTAATGTTTTGTATACGGTCACGTGAACGTTCTATATCAACACGAAGTGTTTCATCTTCGTATGGACCAAGTGAATATTGTACTGAGGGTATATTGGTTTAAATATACATATACTGATGATGAATAGTATGTATGTGGGCCTTATAGCATAAAACAGACACACGGTCACGAGAGAGAGAGAGAGAGAGAGAGAGAGAGAGAGAGAGAGAGAGAGAGAGAGAGAGAGAGAGAGAGAGAGAGAGAGAGCGTGTTACATACATCTGTTTCAAGCTGGTGCATCAGAAATTATGAATTGCTCATAAACTGCCCCTGCACCAACATCTTTTTTAGAATATAGTTTATACATTTTTAACAGACCGAGAAAGTCAAAAACGTTTTAGAAACAACTTGAAACAACCCTAATAAAACGTACATGCACTGTCTTTTTAACCAGGGTGGATAGTGTGTGAGAAGGGTGGTCGTCCATCCCAACCCCCTAAAAGTGAGTGTGAAGAGACTGGAGCGTTTCATAAAGTAAATGTTCTGTACAGCATGCTTTAGAGGCGCTTAAAACTCTGGAGCTGGGGTAGTGGAGATGATGATCATCCCTTTCAGCGCTCCCACTAGTAGTTCTATTTCAAAGACCCGTTGTGTACCTGTTAACACCACAAGCCATATTCCTTCATCTGTCACTGTTATATTTAATGGTGACGCATACAAATCATGTATCAATGTGTTACGGGTGAGATATGTTGCCAATTAAACGTTATGATCTGGTACGCAGTGCCATTAATGTATGTTTTGCCAGTACGGCGGTACCCGAATGTCCCGGTTATGAGATCGGTACCCCGTCGGTAACAGTTCAGATCTATTTGTGCCACTGTGGATGAGTTGTGTCATCTTTACACAAGCCCGGCCCCAGGATGTGCGGGGCCCAAGGCAACAATCGCTGAGCGGTGCTCCAAGCAAAAAGTTGGATTGCGGAGTTGATTTCCTTAAACACGGGGCCCAAGGCTGTTGCCTCGTTTTGCCTTGCCCTATGACTGGGCTGTATTTACAACATTGTTTGTACCACTCTAGGTGAGTAATCTCATTTTTACAACTGTTTATGCGATCAGTAGTATAGTTTGGCACTTAATCTTGATGGACTTACCATGTTAAAGACGATTTTAAAATCTTTATTGAGCTAGACTAGAATTTAATACAATGCCGCCATTTTTTGTGGTACATTTGTGGGGTGATATTAAGAAAACTTTTTACGTACGGTTTCACACAGGATGGGTCTGTTTGGCTGTAACATTGTAGCACGTTAGAGGCGGAAATGTAATTTACGCTGACCTTTAACTCAAATGAATATTTTATATCATAGAATTCAAAAAGAGGAAAATCGGGAAAAAGTCGGGTGAATAAATATTGTTTCCCGGCCGTGAAAAGTCATTGAATTTTGCAAATATTTATGAAAGTCTGGAAAACCCGCAATTTTTCACCACCACTTGACGCCCGAAATAATCTAGTAATTGAGTCGTAACTAAACTGATTGTGAGTTAAATTTATTGAGCTGTAACCAGAATATCCAGAGAGTGCAGAGTGTGTGTTTGTCGTCCCTTGATTCGACGAGGACCTCTCTAGTCATCCGAGGGTTGGAGGGGCTGGTTCTGTTCTGTGCGTACGCCGGTGGCTGATGAGACCAACCATTGAATGAAATGTTCGTTTACATAAGGGACAGGGGATGATTGGGACATCTCCAGGAGGGTTGATGGCACGTGCTTTTCTGGCTTGCCTCTTCAGGTCTGCAGCTGATGTCCTGCTAGATTCGCATAACACAGACCATTTGCAAAGAGGAACGCCAAGTGACTCGATCTCTTGCTGTTTGCTCCCAGGAATCAGGGTTTATGTTGAATGATTTCAAGGCAGCTTTCAGATTGTCTTTGAAGCGTTTCTTCTGACTTCAGTGGAATCGCTGTATTTGCTGTAGCTCGCCATAAAAGATTCTCTTAGGCAGCCGGTGGTCTGGCTTGCATACATGTCCCGCCCAGCGTAGCTGGCACTGCATCAGGATGCTGCAGAGACCTGCTTGGACGAGTGCCTCAGTGTCTGGAACCTTGTCCTGCCATTTGATGTTGAAGACTTTCCTGACACTTGTGGTGTGAAAGTGGTTCAGCTTCCTGGCGTGCCGTTGGTAGACCGTCCATGTTTCGCATGCGTCAAGTAGTGTAGAGATTACAACTTCCCTGTAGATCTTTAGTTTGGTCTAGATACTGATGCCTATTCTATTCCAGACATTGGCATAAAATCTGCCGAACGTTGCTCTGGCTCTGGCATTACCAAGGTTTACCTCGTCTTCAGTAGTGACACTCTGTGATAATCTGCTGCCAAGGTAGGTGAAGCGGTTCACTACGTTGAGTTTGTGACCGTTGATGGTGATTTTGAGCTCAACATAGACTTTCCAGGGGCCGGTTGATGCAGGACTTCAGTCTTCTTGGTTCTGATGGAGAGACACAAGCTTGTGCAGGAGCTGGAGAACATGTCAACGCTGCATTGCAAGTCGGCTTCTGTACTAGCAGCGAGGGCTCAGTCATCACCACAAAAAAATGAAATCCGAGGTATTTCTCGTTTGGTTTTATGTTGAAGCTTCTTGGGATTCAATAGTTTTCCATCTGTACATTACCTAATACCAACTCCAACCTATCCGTCTCTGAAAGCTTTAGTTAGCATGGCGGAGAACAATAGACTGAACAGTGGCGGTGCCAGAACTCAACCCTGCTTGACGCCATTTGCTACTGGGAATGGCTCAGACGGCTCTCTATTTTCTTGGACTCGTGCCTGCATGCCGTCGTCGAAATGCTGCACCATGGATATACATTTTCTTTGGTCTCTGTACTTGGCAATTACCTTCCACAAGCCTTCTCTGCTTACAATAGCAAAGGCCTTTGTCATGTAGACATAGGTGGAGAAAATGTCAGTGGTTTGCTCTTGACATTTCTCTTGTAGCTGCATCTCAGCAAACACCATGTTGATGGTCACACGTTCTTTTCGGAATCCACACTGGCTTTCTGGCAGTAGTTCCTGGTAAATGGTGTGTCATGAAGCGGTTCAGTAGGATTCTGGCGAGTACGTTTCCTGCAGTTGAGAGTAAGGATATATCACGGTGCTTGTCGAAGGTCTGGCGGTTCCCTTTGCGCTTATACAAGGGGATAATGGAAGCATCTTTTAAATCTTGGTAGTATTTTCTTGCTAACATATCAGTATAAACAGTTGATGGAGGCTTTCTATCAGTGCTGTGCCCTCTTCTTTATAGACTTCAGCTGTAATGGAGTCTGAACCAGGTGTTTTGCCACTGGAGAGCAGACATTTCGCTATCTGTGTCTCCTGCAAGATTGGGGGTTCATCCAGTGCTTCGTTGATGGGTAATTGGGGGAGACGACAAATGGCTTCACCATTGATGGATGAAGGGCGATTTAGGACTCTGTCAATATGTTCATCCAATCGTTGAAGAATTCTCTCTTTGTCAGTAATTAGTGTGTACACGTCTGCGCTAAGAAGGGGGGGGGGGGGTGATCCAGAGGATGTATGTCCATACACTTCTTTCAGGGCATTGTAAAAGTTCTTCATATCATGTTGATCTGCGTAACACTGGATCTCATCAGCTTTATTGTTCAGCAATGTGTCTCGCATAAAATCCCATGTTGACATCTGGTCAAAACTGACCTTGTGGTGAAATAAAGCTCGGGACGTTACAGTAAGTATTGTAAAAAAAAAACAAAAAAAAACAAAAAAAAACAGATAGGCAGAGCTTAAGGTGTACTTTTCTGCCTAACTGAATTCCGCTCCGGTGGTCTAGTGGTTAGAGCGTCTGCCCCGGAAGCAGGAGGTCGTCGGTTCGATCCCCGGCCGAGTCATACCAAAGACTTACAAAAATGGTACTAACAGCTGCCTCGCTTGACGCTCAGCATTAAGAGGTTAGTGTTAGGACTGGTCGGCCTGGTGTCAGGATAATGTGACTGGGTGAGACATCATGCTACATGTCTGCGGCATGATGTCTCAGTGCTAGACATCACTATAAACTGCCTCACTGCAGACGTCGTAGCGATATGACTGAAAAATTGTTAAAGCTACGTTAAAAATCCTAATCAAACAAACAAACAAACTAACTGAATTCCATTATAGTTAATTTCTTATCTAGAAGAAATATAAATTATATGCATCTATATTATCTACATTATTCACTCTTTTATATTAACTGGGAATGAACACCATTTCGCCTGTAATTGTGGTACCTATAAAGGATGTTATCTGCCAGATGCCTTCGAACTGTCCTTGCATCTATGGGGCACTGCCTCCATATATTGTCCACTTTCCTCCTGTTTTTACCTCCACTGGACTTACTATACGCATTGTTTTTATGTATTTTATTCCCCAATTTCCACCCCGAATCCAACATAGCCACTTAAAAGCTGTGATCTACTATATTTGGTGTCAGACTGGTTTATTGCATCAGTTGTATTCACTACACAAACGAGGGAAGCTTTCTTTTTATATGACAAAGAGGATAGGTGGGTTGACCTTTGTGTGAGGACTGCGGTTTAGTGACATCAGGTATCTGCAGTCAGTATAAAGTGTTCAAAGCTTATACTTTGTAATAAGATTGGGCCATGTCCATCTGTCTCTGATGTTAAGTTCTGCATCTGTCTAACAAAGATAAAGTCCTTTATTTTATGTGAATTGTACTTTGTGAAGAAGGACAGGTACAAATTGATTGGTGCATTGACCTTTAACCTAGCTATTACATAATATGATGTAATGTGATTATCCCATATCATCCATGTGAAGTTCAATAATAGCTTATATGACTAAAACACAACTTATATTTTAAACAATTCATTGTATTCCCAAACGTAGTTTGGTAATAAAGCACAAATATGACAACAGCAGCTAAAATAGTTCAACGACCATTGCAACCACATTATTAAAAGACACATGTACTTGGTACCTCCTAAAATTGTTGTTGACAAGCGAGACTAAGTACACTTGCTACTTGTACAGTCCAGAATTATATCACATATTATTGAAAAATTAAGGTCGGTTTAAGTATAAAGGTACCAATTGTACAACCCCAAGGAGGTGGAACTTAAGGTGCATGGAACATTGCATTCAGAAATAAACAGCAACACTAGTTATTATTGGTGCATTGTGTAAGAGTTGTACTTTCTGTTAGTCTTGAAAGTGAAGCCTCTTGGCAACTTGTGAGATTAAGTTCATATATAAATCATAGTTTGTTTTCTTACGATTTTTTTTTAAAATGTGGCACACATGGGTGAAAATGGGTCTGTTGTGATAACTCTTACCCTTGTCTAGTTCCAGCAGAATTATATCTCTTAAATGCAATTGTTTTGTCCTTGTGAAATTGACATTCTAAGATTGTTCTCTGTGACAGTGTGTGATGTGCATGCTGAAGTATGATAGAAAGTATATCTATTTCACATAATATTAGCATTGAGGTCAATGGAAAAACGGTTGGCACCGTGATACCTTAAGATGACAAGACGGCGTCTTACCACTGTTGCTACTGCTAGATGCTGGTAGGTCAAACACTGTTGCCTGGGCTGCACGGAAATTGTTTTGGCTGGGGTGTAGAGAAAGAAGAGGGCGCTGTCAAACATTTTCTGTAACTCAACGCCGCGAGTAATTTGACATCAGGAAACGGCACAAGGACACGACATCATTAAGCCATAAACAAACCTGTCCCTATAACTCGCCGTAAATTCACCTCGTGTGTGTGTGTGATTAATTTGACACAGGTTTCATTAAATAGCACTCTTTTCATACGAGAAGTGAAAGCACGCAAACTTATTTCTGGTGTGATATTTTCTCGTATATCTCTGCGACCTCGTATTATAATGAAAGTAAGCGTCCTCTACGTAGGTGTATACGTCGCAGTCACGTCCAATCGTAGCTTCGTCTTCATCGGATTTGTACATTTCTTATATAAAAACTTGGTTATACATAATATCAGATAATATGATTAATATCAGAGGCTTGTAGTTCAAGTAGTCAGAAATTCTGTCTAAATCTATCGTAAAATTACACTGAAATCTTAATAAAAAATTTCACCTGGATTTTACTACAGTGTCGCCTACAGCAAAAGCCACGGCTAAAAGACATGAAATATCCCACAAACAGTTTGCTTAAATAAAATAGCAATTTGAGCTTCAGTCAAGTCAAGTGGCCACGTCTTTGTCTGTTGTCACAACAAAATGCTGATATGTCACGGCACTGTTTGTATGAAGAAAAATCTTTTGCTAGCTGTACTTGGAATAATCCGTTAGAGCAAAAAAAAACTATTGTATAAAGAAGCACAATGATGGGTATTGTTTTTACGGGGGGGGGGGGGGGACCGGGCGCAAATTTATGGCGATCTATGAAGAGCGCAATAATTTGGACGAGGGAACAATTAATTAGGTTTATGCAGGACGGGTGCTTGTTAATTCGCTATACTGCAATAATTTCTAATATTTGGTCGTGAAAGGAAGTGATTTTTAATCCAGCTTTCGTTTATTTAACAGTTTCAAACAACACTAGAAGAAAGGTTAACTTCGATTCTGTATCGGAACTACCAGAACTGATATTTTCTAGAATCAGTTGTTTGGAAATCAAGAAGTCAGGCTTGCCGCAGATTTTGGCGCTCATTTATAAATGGTGGTAGATATATGTAATCCCGATTAGTTACACTAAACAAGGGGCGTCTTTCCCATGCAAAATTACTTAGTCTTGAATATATCCCATCGAAATATTTAATCAGTATACAATTTTGCTGCAAGAGTGAAAGTATATAAGACGCCGACAGCGATAGGTTAAGCAAACCTGTACACACTATACCGCGGAAACAATTGTGGAGAATATTTCATACGGAAATATATTTCATAACCATATTCTACAAGCCATAATAATTTATGATGCAGACGACATAGATAACTTCATGACCTCAGGTTTATGCTGGTTTGCTAGCAGTGTTCAGGTGAAGAAAAAGACAGAGATTAGTTATTTATGGGTCGAGATTTCGACGCATCAAAACATAAATGCAATATTAAACTTCAGCTGATAACATATATACCCGTGGTCTTTTATAATCTCAGAGTTTATGACTAATAGCTCATCGTGAACTGTTTTGGAAAAATTCGGAAGATAACTTGCATAACAAATAACATGGATACCTTATTTATTATTCTATCTGGGCTATATGCGTTTTATTGACAGCCTGCAGTTCTTGAACAATTCATTTGAAAAGCTAGTTAAGAATACCAAAACTTTTTAAGTACACCTCAGAAGAATTTGACAGCGAGAAGCTTTGTTGGATTATGAGCAACGAAATATGTCGATATAACTACATGACGTCATGGAAAAAAATATTGCTGAGACCGTGCAACCAGCAAAGAAAGGTTAGGTTATACAGCATGTTCGACGACATCCGGGTACACTGCCGGATGATTAGACGCCGCGTATATCTCTCATCACAAATATGGCCACGCGACCGATGTTAGAATAAATCTGACATAAATAATCTTGGCCTATATCAAGATGTGTATTTCAAATTAGACGTGCTTCTGCTTACAGACATCTTTGAAAACCTTTGTGATCTCAGTAGGATACATTATCGCTAAATTCTGCCTGGTACTATTCTTGACCACCATTGGACGCGTCGCTCAAGCTAAGAAATATTGAATTCGAATTGCTTACTGATAGTAACATGTATAATTATACTGAAAAAGAAGTCCAATGTGGAATTTTCTCCTTACAAAGAGGCAAGATGTAGCCAACAACACGTATTTGCTTCACCACGATAAAAAGTTGACAACAAAATATATCGCATATATGAAGAATACTTATGGTTGGTATGTATGGCACTAAATAAAACTGACCTGGCTGCGATAACCATGGATTTATCTTGGAAGACGGCGTGCACACGAGAACACATGAATCAACGTATCTGATTTGATAGCAGCAGACGATTTTGCTTGATCTATTTTTTAAAAAAAGACAACATAAATTGTGATACAGAAGACAGCCACACAACACCTTGTGCAGAGTCTGCGAAAGAAAATGCACACCAGCAGTGGTGGAGTGACCAATAAGATTTTTCTTTTCCTATATTAGCATCATATAGTAGAACATCGACTTGTGTCTAATGTGTTCTCTTGGCGAAACATGCAAGTGGATATTGCTTGCTCACCAGAATCAATGTTAGTTACCCTGACTAAGCATACTGTCTCCTCATGTATACCTACTTCTCCTCGAAAATTTTTTTTATTTTTGTGATACTACTTCCAATTTCTCAGATCTGTAATCTAACTTGTTGCTGTTCACGTGGTTTATGATAATGTCGTTTTGTATCATACCGTGCCGACATTCATAAATAAATATGTGAGAGCTAAGTACATTCTGGCATCTTTCCATGCTAGGGATTGCGGTTAGAATGTAGGCTTTGTTTTGGAGATTCTTCATAAGAATTTTGTCACTGAATGTACGTATAATGTCCTGGTCATTTGATTCAAACTAATTATTGACAAAATTGTGTTTCTTTCCACGCCATGCTTTTAAATGTAAGTTGATATTCTCTAATTAAAGAATTGCTGACTTTCTGTCTGAAATAAATATAGTATGCTTAAAGTAGCATTCAAGAGTTCTAACCTGAAAACCTGCCACCGATGTGTGGAGCTCTGACCCTCATCTTATGTAAAATATGCAACAACAAGCCAATAATTTTGTTGCTGAAACAAAGCTATTGTAATTTCTCAGCTATCGTTAGCCTACATTGTAATGTAAAATCATTGGAGGACCAGAAAAATCTGCATATATGAACAAAAATATATAATCAGTTCGTACAGTCACGGGAGAGATTTTGGTCTCAAGGTTCATTTCTTTTCCTTGGTTATCTTTGCAATTTTTCTAATAACAAAATTTTGCAGGCATAAATTCACCTTCGATCGTAAAATAATCCAAGACGCCAACGTCAATTCCTATCCAAGAAGAGAGCATTCGTTGCGATCTCAGATTATCATTGAAAAAGCGTTAAAAGACCAAGAAAAAGAGAACGTTGAGCCAGAACCCCCACGTTACTATACTATTTATATATACCAAACTGCACAGAGCAACCCAATGTAACGTTTGAGAGTGGAGTGCTGGGGGATAGGCCTCATGCTTTGCAAATGAGTATGAGATCAACACGATGCTGTCACAGTTTTTTGTTTTAGCCATTCTGACTGTTTCCGCTTGTCCAGCTATTTTCACTTGTTTCTTTCTGATGGACGTCACTTATCGTCCTTTTATGCAGAATTTGCAGAGAGTCTTTGCATTGTCTCTTCTCGGTCTTCTGATTTTCCACGGGCAATCAGTACCTTTAACTTATTTTCGTCGGTTGCATTTGACGCGTTTTCCTTGCGTTAAGCATCACGCATTTCATTTTAATGTTTGTCATATTCGCCGGTTTTATCATAATAAGTTGAAACTTTCCTTGGAGATAGCGTTGTACTATATCATCTTAGAGATGATAGAGATCGTGTTCAAGTTAAGTACGGCATTTTAGCCGAATTGCAAACTTGTCAGTTAGTGAAGGCAGGAAAGAGATCTTAGCTGGTATAAGTAAGTTTATGACAATCAGCAAAGGACAAGCCGAGTCAAAACTGAAAACAAATACATAGAAGCCACTGTGATGCCTACACCATCCACCACTGCTAAAGACTTGGACGGTTTGTTTTGAACATGTCATTTCAAAGTCTCTGCCCTTAATAATTTATCAACCTTAGATAGCTTTGTTTTTAAGGCGATAAGTATGAGGGTCTTGGAGTTTGCGATATAGCGAAAGTGTAACTCCCATATCAACGTCGTGCTTTGAACGTTTACTTCGTCTGAAGCGGAGAGGTGGGGATGGGGTGAGATTGGCGAGTATGTTATATCTCCTCTGCATCACGAACCTCTAATCTATCACAGTAGTGTATTAGCAAGTCCACAATGATGTTAAAGAAAATGTTAGTTTGACTGATTCACTAGTTGTGGATTTAATATCATCGGCTTGTTTCGTATAAGGATGTTTGTTGTACAGATTACTGTAATGTCAGGAAACTGTGTTTTATGGGTGCTAGGACAAAATGTTCGCGGACAAAATGGCACAGACAATATGGCACGGACAAAATGTCATGTGGACAAAATGTCAGTGGACATAATGACACGGACAAAATGTCATGCGGACAAAATGTCCGCGGTCCAAAAATTTGCGGAAAACAATATAAGATGGAAAAACCAATGAAAAAATTCACTACTCTATTTATTCAAATTTAGTTGATAAAAAAGCATAGTATTATTAGGTTATTTTAAAAACGCTTCTAAAAATAAATTATCGAGTCTTTTATCAATGAAAATAAATAATGAAGTTAAACAACATTAATGTTTAAAACACGTGCAATGTCTCCTAAATATGTGATTGGATCTCGGTTGTTGTTGTCGGTCACCATAGTGTGCAGCGCCTCGTTGACGCGGATGTATGTTTTCTTTTTCTTCCCAGCCGTTGCTCCCAGTTCCAATTGACGACGAAGAAGTTGAGTGCTGTGTTGTCCCTGTTGTAGTTTCCGTGCAAGTTTGGTCGTGGTCGGATGCGCGAAACCGACAACATTGTTGAATGCATTGTGTCAACCCTCGATTGCGTTGTTGCTGCGAGGCAGGTTGTCGATTACATAATTGAATCTGGATTCAGACCTGCTTTCAATATCAGAATTTCCTGAAGCAGATGTTGATATGTGTTGATATGATCTAAGAAAGACAACTGTTACTCTCTATTCTGTAGTGGTCTTGGGGGATTACCTCCGAGTGTTGATTAAACACGTGACTTGTGTTTTGTCTACGAGCTATTCTTTTGAAGATATCACCACTTATGATGATACAGGCATGCTATCAACATGGTGGCAGCGGTGAACGCATATCCTGATAACGTCTGCAACGTTGATTTTCGCTGGATAAACGCACAGAGTTGAAGAAACACCGAAAATTTGACCAAGCCAGGTCGCGAAAATAGATCACATTTAATTGAACATTCGTCCCGATTTGATTCGTTCGACATGGCGGACTCGTTAAAGCCACCTGGGATTTTAGATATTACTGAAGGAAACATAAGTGAAAACTTCAAGAGATGGAAGCGACAGATAGAAATATATTTGACCGCTAGTGGTTCCCAAAACAAAGACAAGACAGTTCGAACCAGCATCATTTTACACTGTGCAGGGCCGAAGGTAATTGACATTTATGACCAGTTTGTATGGGCAAATCAAGATGTCAAAAACGATCCAGACAAAGTTCTGCAACAGATTGAAGCCTACTGTAATCCACGGAGGAATGAAGTTCTTGAAACCCACAGGTTCTGGTGTGTGAAATATGATGACTTTACATCGTTCGAACATTTCCTTACCGAAGTTAGGAGAAGAGCAGAGTCGTGCAATTTCAAAGAAAAAGACAGAATGATAAGAGATAAAATTGTACTCAGCACAAGTGGTAAGCTCCAAGAATTGTTGTTGAGAGAAGAAAAACTTGAACTTGACAAGTGTCTTCAAACTTGCCGAGCATTTGAACAGTCAAATAGACATGTGCAAGAAATCAGACAAGACAAAGTACATGATTCGGTGAACAAAGTTGATAACGCGAAACCACGATCACAAGCAGGTGCATCTGGTACTGGATTGGTAAGACCGAAACTTAAGTGCGGTTTCTGTGGACTGTTTCATGAACGAAGCAAAGAAAAATGTCCAGCCTGGGGAAAGAGATGTAACAACTGTGGTGTAAAGAACCATTTCAAATCATGCTGCAAGAAAGTGCAAACAGTTGACCAAAATGACAAGCCCGAAGAAGCTATAGAAGAAGAATTCTGGTTTAACTACATTGACAGTTCGATCAATTCAAAGGCAAAAGCCAAAATGATTGTAAATGACTGTGATGTAACATTTCACATTGACACTGGGGCCCAGGTAAATACAATCCAACAGAGATTTGTCCGAAAATCTCAGAGAATACAGAAAGTGTCACATCTCAGAATGTGGAACAAGTCAACAGCGAAATCCTTAGGGGAGGCAACTCTGACAGTGACAAACCCAGTGAACAATGAAACTTATGACGTAACTTTTGTAATTGTGCCAAATGAGCTAGATTGCTTGCTAGGTTTGAAAGCAGTTCAAGAACTGAAATTGGTCACAATCAACACCGATAATTTTATCGGAAGCGTCAAACGCCACCTCGGAGATCTTGGTGAAGTGAACCTCAGACTCACAGATGATGCAAAACCCAGGGCATTGCCAGCTCGCAACATACCGTTAGCAGTGAGAACTGAGGTGAAAGAACAAATTGACCTACTGACAGAACGCGGCATTTTAATACCAGTTACAGGACCAACTGAATGGGTTAGCCAGATGGCAATTACAAAGAAGAGCAATGGATCGTGGAGGATATGTTTAGATCCTCAAACGCTGAACAAAGTGTTAGTGAGGGAACGATATAGACTTGCAACTTTCGATGACGTAGTTCCAGGATTACATAATGCCAAAGTATTCACGAAACTCGATGTGCAAGAAGCATACTGGCATATTAGACTTGATGAAAAATCCAGTCTACTTACTACTATGATAACACCGTTTGGAAGATACAGATGGGCTCGACTACCGTTCTGACTGAATGTATCCAGTGAAATATTTCAGCGGAAACTGAATGAAGCTCTTAGCGACCTTGAAGGCATATTTACAATTGCGGATGATATTATCATCGTTGGTTGTGGTGATAATGAAATAGCAGCCCAGAAAGACAATGATGAAAAGCTGGCAAAGCTTTACAAACGCTGTGAAGAGAGGCACATTGTTTTGAATGAAGGAAAGAAGGATATGGGCTCTGAAATCACTTTCCATGGACACAGAATCACGCCACAAGGTATCAAGCCAGATAACGATAAAATCAAAGCTGTTCTTGAAATGAATGCTCCGACGGACGTTACTGAAATCAAACGATTTTGTGGATTGGTACAGTATATGGCTAAATTTGTGCCAAATCTGTCTGAGACTCTTGAACCATTGAGAAACCTGACTAGAAAGAACACACCGTGGAAATGGACAAAACAATGCACTGAAGCTTTTGAAAGAGTGAAACAACTGTTAAAGCAAACAGATGTGTTAGCAATCTACGATCCAAATAAGGACTTGGTACTACAAGTTGATAGTAGTAAAGATGGCCTAGGAGCTGCTCTGCTGCAAGATGGACACCCACTTGAATTCGCATCAAGATCTTTGAAACCAGCTGAAAGGAACTGGGCACAAATAGAAAAAGAAGCGCTTGCAGTATTGTATGGGCTAGAGAGGTTCGATCAGTACACATATGGTCGCCCAGTGATTGTTGAAAACGACCATAAACCTCTGGAAACCATCCTGAAGAAACCACTCAGTCAAGCACCAAAGCGGCTACAAGACATTCTGATGAAGATGTTTAGATACAATGTTACGTTTCGGTACGTCAAAGGATCTGAATTAATCATTGCGGACACACTAAGTCGTGCTTATAGTTTGTCAGATGACACTGAACTGACTAGGCGGAAAGTATGTGAGGTCGAAATGTTTTATAAAATTCCGGATGCGCGAATTACAGAAATCGGGAGAGAAACTGCCAAAGACACAACTTGTCAGTTGTTGATTGACCGTATTATAGAAGGATGGCCCAAAAACAAAAATGACCTAAAGCCTGAAGTGAGGCCTTATTTCTCTATCAGAGACACACTGAGCTTTTATGACGGTATAATACTGAAAGGGGAAGCTGTTTTAATTCCAAAAGCTTGGAGAGGACAAATTAAGGAACGTTTACATAGTGCCCACCTTGGCTTTGATAGTATGGTTAGGAGAGCACGAGGAACCATTTTCTGGCTGGGAATGAATCAAGAAATAAGACAATTAGCAGACAATTGTGAACACTGCATGGAGAGAAAGCCAAAACTCCAGAAAGAGCCCCTGCGGCAACATGATGACGGCAACTACCCATGGGAGAAAATTGGGTTAGACTTGTTTGAAATACAGGGTAGAAACTATTTGCTGACGATTGATTATTACTCAAATTTTATAGACGTTGATTTACTCACCACAACATCATCAAGTCAAGTCATTATCAAGCTCAAGAAGCAGTTTGCACAATTTGGAATACCTAAAATAATCATCAGCGATGGTGGACCACAATTTACGTCTGACGAATTCAGTCAGTTCACGAAACAGTGGGGCATTCAACATCACGTGACTTCTCCTCATCACCCAAAGTCAAATGGCAAAGCCGAAGCCGGTGTGAAGATTATAAAAGGCATGATGGTTAAATGCCTGAACTCCAGGACTGATCAGTACGAAGCATTGCTAGAACTAAGGAATACTCCAAGATAGGACACTGGTCTAAGTCCGGCCCAAATGATGTTTGGGAGAGAAGCAGTTTGCACAATTTGGAATACCTAAAATAATCATCAGCGATGGTGGACCACAATTTACGTCTGACGAATTCAGTCAGTTCACGAAACAGTGGGGCATTCAACATCACGTGACTTCTCCTCATCACCCAAAGTCAAATGGCAAAGCCGAAGCCGGTGTGAAGATTATAAAAGGCATGATGGTTAAATGCCTGAACTCCAGGACTGATCAGTACGAAGCATTGCTAGAACTAAGGAATACTCCAAGATAGGACACTGGTCTAAGTCCGGCCCAAATGATGTTTGGGAGAGAAACAAGATCAATGCTACCTTTGGTTCAAAAGAAGTCGCCCAGAAACAAGAAGCGAGATGCTAGGAAGGACTGTATCAAGAAAAGTTATGACCGCAGTGCTAGAATTAAACTAAAACTTGAAAACAGTCAGCCTGTATATTTCCGACACAAACCAGATAAACCCTGGAGAAAAGGTGTTGTTACAGAACCAAACGACCGAAACTGTATTGTAACTTAAACGGATGGTGTTCAATACAAGAGAAATAGTGAACACATAAGACCGACATCAATCCCAGTACAAATCCGCGATAAATCACCGGAAAGAACAACTGTACAGGAGCAAACGGCTGACACGCATGTAAAGGAACCTGATCAGAGGCGTTCCGTACCAGAGTCGACATGCCAGGAATCAGCGACTACACCAGTTATAAGACCCAGGCGCGAAGTGAAGACGTCAACCTATCTCAAAGATTATGTGAGGTTTTGAGTCAGCTTTATGCAGTTGTGAGGGACATAATAATCCCCTGTAGTGATCTAGAAATGTTTTAGTGATCTAGAAATGTTTTCAAGTGTTACAGTTATTGTTAGCTAAATTAGTTGAATTTATTTGCATTGCATTTTGATGACTGCATAGTATAAAATCCTGTCTTCTTTAAATCATTTTCAGTTAAAGTCTAGTCAATAATTTTATCTAAGTCAAAGAATCCAAAGCCAGTACTTTTTGTAACTGTAAATTTTATAACCTGTTAACTTGTTCATAAATTGATGTTTTGTTTAGATCTCAATTAGTTTTGTTAGAGAAAAAGGGATGTTGATATGATCTAAGAAAGACAACTGTTACTCTCTATTCTGTAGTGGTCTTGGGGGATTACCTCCGAGTGTTGATTAAACACGTGACTTGTGTTTTGTCTACGAGCTATTCTTTTGAAGATATCACCACTTATGATGATACAGGCATGCTATCAACAATATGCTTCTTCTGTTCTTGAAGATAGTAGTGCATATACTACCGGGAAAACTTCGCCATTAATAAAACCATAAATCGTGTAGAGTTGGTCATATCCATTTGGACTCACTCGAAATGTTCCATCTGCAAACCAGTGCTGACATCTGGAAAGGAATTCCAAATCATCCTCAGCTGCGAAGATGATCATGTCGTCTCTCCTAATACGGATGAAAGGTCTGTTGCTCTGCGTCAAAGAATATCTCATGATGTCATCTTGATCGTTTGGTCCCACCTTCTGACGATGTCGTCGTACATCTCGTGCCAATGTTGTTCGTTTTGGAAGTAGATGCGCTGCTGAAACTGGAACATTCATCAATTTATTCTGAACAATTGATCGTGTTGTTTCTTCAGTTGTTTCACCTCTTCTTTTCATGCTGGCTCGTGCTCTTTCGACCTCTGCTTGACCATGAGTTACCGTGTGGTTGTGAGTTGCAACTTCATGGACAATTTCATCATCTTTTGTGTGCACTCGCGCTGTGCACGTTCTTTTTTCACAGCGCCAAATGCTTCGTAAAAAAGTAACCTTGAACGATAAGCTTACGATTTCCTTTCTTTGATGTAACGAATTTTAACATTGTGGTCAGCTTTATTTAATTTATTTATAAATTCTAGTTTCTGGAAGTGTTTATATATAGTGTAACGATATTCATGGGGCAAGCCCAAAATTTGAAATCCAGCTCATGCTCCAATTACAGCTCTAGCAATTAATTTATTAAGGCGACACAAATAGTCATCTGGTAAAGTTCATTTTAATTTGCATAGCTGTGTTTTTAATTTGAGGCCAATACGTACGCAACGGGCTGAAACCAAACTTGCTTTGGCACTTAACACTGACCGCGCCGCGACGAGATAGGTAATTAAAATGAGAGGAAATGACGGCGCTGAGATAAAGTAGCGTTAATAACGATGAAGAAGAAAAAGAGACAAAACTAATATTGGTTTCATTAATACTGTTTTCAATGGTTAGTTCCCCTTGATTATTCACGGAAGAATGTTGTTTCCGGAATTTTTTTCTCCGTGCCATTATGTCCACTGACATTTTGTCCACATGACCTTTTGTCCCTGCTATTTTGTCTGTGCCATTTTGTCTGTGCCATTATGTCCGTGACATTTTGTCCGCGGACGTTTTGTCCACATGACATTTTGTCCGTGCCATTTTGTCCGCGGACATTTTGTCCGGCCACCGTTTTTATGATCACACGTTTATTTTCTCTGGTGAGTGTAGTGATAGAGGATGGTATATACCCCGACGAAAAGGACATTACCGGCATTGATGAAAATCAGGCCCTATAGCCCTCGTGTTTGCTCTTCACATTTTTGAGTTCTACTGTTGTTGCTACATACCTCTAACAATGCGTGATGGTTGTCAGCGTGCAAATTATCTTCAAAGAGTGACATGACCATTCTTTATCTCTGCAAAGGAACTGTTTCTGCGTTGTGATGAATATTGCCTTCGATAAATGTTTAATTTTTATTCAAAGTCCTTTGCAAAGGAACTGTTTCTGCGTTGTGATGAATATTGCCTTCGATAAATGTTTAATTTATATTCAAAGTCCTTTGCAAAGGAACTGTTTCTGCGTGTGATGAATATTGACTTCGATAAATGTTTAATTTATATTCAAAGTCATGATTTGTCATTAAAACGTTTTACTTTGCTTTTCATTGTTCTAAAATTTGCAATTCTCTGCTTAAGTACTCAAGAGGATTAAGGTCAACCATTTTTTTGTCTTGAGGGTGGGGGCTGGATTTTGTTGGAACAATTCCAAGCCTTTAAACAGCATGACATATGTACTGGTTCTTGTTCGTAGACGTAAACGTACTCAAATCCACTATATTATTTCATTATTAAATTTTTTTTTAGGTGGTTCGAAAGAAAATCTTTCTCCTCCGGGAAAATGTAAATGGTTGATAACTTAAATCATGTGATAAACCGAAAGTAGAAAACCAGACTGAAGGTTACTTTCAACTTGAAAACTATATGGATCATACGAAATCAGATCAATTAATAATTCCATCCTGATTGCATACGAATTAACAATAATTCAGCCCCTCTCATTGTGTCCACTATTATCATTCCCTTTGGAAAATACCTCTACTATTTATGTGCGACATGAATATGCTCTGGATATGCATCTATTATAGAGAAAATTCATATGGTGGCCGGACAATTCTCCGCCAAAAGAGAACCCAATCTCATTGGACCACCTTGGCTTTTTTTTATTGGAATGACTGTAAGATTGACTAAAGATGACTTATGAACATGTCATTTTACTGAATATTTGGTTATTTATTTATTTAATTTATTTTCTAAGGTGATATTTTATTTAAATTCAGGATATGCAGTTAGTAAATGCACCGTTCATTTTACTGTTAGCAATATGCGAATGATCACTTTGTTAAACAACCATGCGGGTGGGTGGGTGCAGGGAGGGAGCATTCATAACCGCTCCTTTTAAAACAGATTGCCAGTTAAAGACGATCGCTATGTAATCCCCGTGTCTTCATGATGCATACAATTTTATTTTTATATGATATTAGTCCTTTTTTGAACTAGAGCTTTCATGGTCGTCCTGAATGTCGTCACTGCGATGACTGGAAAGATTGCAAAATATAGGAGCGATTTCAAGGACAGTTTGGAATAGATACAAAATAATTAAAAGACCACATAAAGTTTCTCATAGTTGTCCTGTCAATCATGATGTATTAAGCATTGTTTGTAAGTAATTTAGCGGGTTTATTTTATTTTAATTATCTGGTGTTCCTGCATGAAATGTTGTTTATAAAAGTACAAAAATAAAATGGTGTTAACCTGTCGAAAATCGAGTGCGTACATTAATCACATTATCATTTAGGTCATAATATCAGGATTATATAGAGACGCTCTACGGTTTCGCATTTTTACACAAAGGTTGTTTCTTTAAAGAAAAAAATAATTACCACTGTTTCCTCACTGGTTATACTAGCCATTCAATAAAGACCTTGCATTCTTTGAGATTGTTCAGAAAATGCTTCACTTGAGATGTGCATCTCTATATATAGCATCTCTATATATAGCATCTCTATATATAAAAATAAAACTTCTGCTCCACTAGGTCAATTTCACTTCCTGGACTTCAGAGGTATTTTTTTTTAAAGCCAATAATATTTACTTTTAGATTTCATGTATTTGGTAATTCATTCATTGTACTTTTAGAAGCTGATATTGTCTAGTCTAGTGAAATTCATTTTTTCCTATTTTAATAAACTGATAGTTTACTTTATATTAATTCAGGCCAATTTTGCTTTCAGCACGAGGGAGCAGTAAATTTAGTTAGCTGTGTGCTTAGATCGTGTACAATTTCCACAAGTGCAATATCCAATGAAATTTCAGCCACACAAAAAGTTATTAGTATTGTGGCATTCTCTCTATTGTGCATGTTGCGAATGTAAACAACAACACCGTACACTCGCCATTCTCTCAGAAGTTACTGATATAATGTTGAGCAGGGGTCTCAGACTCAAGCCGCATAAGAGCATTTTCAGTGACCCAAGAACTGCACCATCTTTGTTATCTCTCTCACACGTTGTGGCACCAATCATTTTGCGGGCCACAGTATACGTCTTGGCGGCCCGCTGGCCATGTGTTTGAAACCGCTGGTTTAGAACGACCCAAAAGGTGCATGGGAGACAAATCTGTCAGGGTATTCGGATGTACATTGAAGCTCTGTTGGGTTAAATCTCTTACATATTATCATCATTCAAGTAAATTTGATAATTTGATTCTTCAAACGTGCAGCCAGATTTATGCGATAAGACTTAAAAGCTATACGGTAAAGACGATAAACAAGCTGAGTACACGTTTTAGTTCACCAAGCCGTAAAGACACTTTGAGCTGATCGTGTATTTATCGGTCCGTTGGGAAAGATGATAGGTCTGTTGTTCGTCGTCAATAATTGCTTGCAAAGAGGTGCCATATAGCAAAAAGAGTATGCAAAGCATAAGGGTCCACGAAATAATTTTCTTCACTATAGATTAGAAAGTGGCCGATCTGTAAACTTGGCATGGAAAGTTTACCCGTATGGAAAGCTTACCGATGGGCCATTTCCAAAACTATAGTGAACATAGTACCCAAGTATCCTAATTTAGCCAATGATGGCTTGTTACCACTCGGTATCCATATTCTTGATCAAATTTATTTCAAACTTGTAAAATGGGTTTATAGAATCGATCTCTCTAGTAAGGTCGATAATAAGCGAGAGCGACGCATACTTACAAAGTTTTCTTGCATGTGACTGGTTAAAATTGTTACCACTCTTGCAGCTGTATTTCTGATCCGACTTTGATCAAACTATATACTTGGGTGTACATGTATTTCATCAAGATCTTATACATGTATTTCATCAAGATCTTATACATGTATTTCATCAAGATCTTATACATGTATTTCATCAAGATCTTATACATGTATTTCATCAAGATCTTATACATGTATTTCATCAAGATCTTATACATGTATTTCATCAAGATCTTATACATGCATTTCATCAAGATCTTATACATGTATTTCATCAAGATCTTATACATGTATTTCATCAAGATCTTATACATGTATTTCATCAAGATCTTATACATGTATTTCATCAAGATCTTATACATGTATTTCATCAAGATCTTATACATGTTCGATAATGAGTAGGATATAAACCTATCAACGAATAGATGTTGCATCTGATTGGCTGAGCTTGTTGCCACTCTGGAAGCCATATTTATAAGATCTAGATAGATGTTGCATCTGATTGGCTGAGCTTGTTGCCACTCTGGAAGCCATATTTATAAGATCTAGAATCCGATGCGGAGATTTTATTATCACTTTCGAGACTGCAATTTTTTTTACAAAACAAGAACTTTGATCAAACTGGGTAATATACCTATCTTGCTTAAGTATGATTCGTAGTGAAATGTATCCATATTAGTAATGTGACTTGTTATTTCATTGACTAAGATTGTCCGGAATCTAGAAATTATATTTCCGATCTAGTCTTATTACACTTATATCTTATACTATAAAGATGCTGGATTAATTTAAATATGAGCAAGAACTTGACAGGTTAGTGGAGTAGTCTTGCATGTGACATGTTGAGTATGTCACCACGCTCGAGACCAAATACAACTTCAAATTTGCGCCACCTTAATTTTATTATATCATTGTTGTAGACAGGTTCATTGAGCGTGATCAGTCGAAATTAATGAGATACATTGCATCAAACTGTCTAAGCATTTTAACTCTCTGGAGTCTATAGCTCTTATCCAATTTCTGTGAAAAATGGTAAATGAGTTTGTATCATAACGATTTTTGAATTACTTCGATTATGAGCAAGAAGCCGTTAAAATTAATTATCTGTTTACCGTTAGAATTTTGTAGCAGCATCCAATAAATTAGGTCGGCCTGGTGTCAGGATAATGTGTCTGAGTGGGACATCATACTACATGTCTGCGGCATAATGTCCCAGTGCTAGACATCACTATTCACTGCCTCACTGCAGACATTGTAGCGATATGACTGAAAAAATGTTCAAGCTACGTTAAAAATCCTAATCACACACACACACACACACACACACACAGCTCTTTTTCCTAGCCGACTATTGGTATTTCACTGGCTACATACCCTGTAGTGACTAGATGAGGTGTAATATGCCTCACATCAATTTCAGAAACGTCACAAGCCGGAAAGACCAAATTCACAAATATGTTCATATCTTTAATTATTTCACAATAATAGCGTAAAACGTCATGTAAGACATTTGTCTGAGGCCAATACGTGAAACTGTCCCTTGCCACCTAAGCTGAGTCAATGCCGTAGGCCTAATCATTGCCAGTTTAATGGTGGCGGAAGTATTTGGAATCATTGCATTTGCAAATGGTGGCGGAAGTATTTGGGATGATTGCATTTGAAAAATGCATGATATAATGAAGCTCATATGTAACAGACACAAAAGTGATGATGCTGTCGATCTTACAATTGATTATGACGTTTACAGTATCTAGATTTTGACGGAGGAACCGACATTTTTTTTTTTTGGGGGGGGGGGGTTAAAGCGAAATTTCATTGGACGAACTATTAGCAAATCATAGTTATGAAATGGGCTTGCAAGATATATAGTGAAATATACATTGTATTTAAACTCATTTTATGTAACGTAGTTGATTTAAAGATCACCAACAATAGTTGCTCAGAAGTTCAAACCTCTTGTTATTAGAAAAACAAGCCAAAAGATCTTGTTTTATGAAAGAAGAATCGGCATTCAGAAACAATTCAACCATAATTTTTGGTTTCTAACTTTCGTAAGAGCGATATACTTCCATTATAGTATTTTGAGTTCTTATGATTTTTTTTCCACAACATGTGAGGTTTCTTTTCTCTATGTAAATTAACGAGTAATCAGTTATTTCATTTATCAGCCAGGCTTAATTTTAGTTTTCTAAATTTAATTTCCTTCATCAACTTGTTTTATTTTAAGTTGTTGTTTTTTTTAAAATTAAATATTCTACTAAATCCCTATGTATGACATTTTGTTATTTTATATTCACTATCACAAGAATGTTTTTTTTTTTTTTTATAAAATAGATATTACTGTCAAAATATACTGATATCAATCCCTGTATTTTCATATAATTGCATATTAACAGTGTATGCATGCCTCTGGTCATCAGCGTGAATAACATAGACTCTTTTGTATGTAACTTATTTTCTTGATTGATTGTGTAGTGTATGCGTAGACTATTCAATTAACCTATCCTTTAATTCAGTGTAAGTTAATTTCATTTTGCCTATTTAATTTGTACCCAAAATTGATTAATATAAAAAAGAAACTGGACTTTTACGATTATATTTTTTTTAAAAGATATTATAAATGTTTTCTTTCTCATTGATTTAAAGCGGACAAAAATTCCGGCGACTATGCTTTGCATGACAAATTAACTTTAGGTCAAGGAGAGCACGTGCAACGATTATGGAACGCTGAAGCTGAATGACGGGTTTCTTCTTGTCGTTGTTGTTATTGTAGTATTAATACTTTGTTGCAATGTATAAAGTCTTTACAAGTACTGAATCAAGGAACTTAGGTTGTCTTACGGGTGCAAGGTCTCGGTGAAATTCCTTTCAATCCAAAGTTGAAAAATGTACACTTATTATCAACATAATTATTTTTAAGTCACTTTATATTATCATCGGTTATTTTGGCACAATGAACAGTTATTTTGATAACCTAAAACTCATACATACATATATGCTTTTAGGTTGACTATGTGCTCTCGTAATATACAGCTTATATTTTTCTTTATTATGTTGAATACCCAGTCCCGCTAAATATTACATGCCAGAGAAATTTTACACGCAATGTAGATGATGGTTATATATATTATATAAGTGCACACTTACATCCTGGACAATGATATGATATAATTTGTAACAAGTGGTAAGACTTGTGCTTTAAAAGGAAAATACTTATTATCAGCATAAGTATTTTTAAATCACTTTATCATCAGTTATTTTGGCATCATAAACAATCTAAACTGTTTGACCCATTTTCGGCTGTTGTAATCAATGTCAATAGCCCTTTTAATAACCTCTTTCTTTCTAAGCTATGTAAAACATTGTGTACCACCTTTGTTGGTATCTCTTATCTTCTTGTAACGTATTTCCTGTACAAACGGAGAACGCTAATAAGCGGAAGGTCACGAACTTTTTGGCGCCAAATTTCAGCAACTCTAAATCAAGGGAGAAAACTCCATAAAAACTGGGTAATCACCTTACGGCTAGGATTTTGTTCGTCTGTTTAATTTCCAGAACGTCTGACTTTAAATACACACATACAAAAAACACAACAAAGTATTCGGCATAATTTAGAATGTTTGGCGTTTTTAAATCAAATTTTAAAATGCAAACAAGTTTTTATGCGCTATATCGAAAGACTTCCATAGTAAGTGGAGGAGTGGCTTGATCGCAAATCGGTAAAGAGGGCCTCCGGAAAATGGCCATTGAAATCCTACACCCAGTCTTCTCGACACATTTGTAGTAAACAAAGGAGAACTAGCTATGCAGGATCAAACATTTGAAAATATCTGGAAAATACCCCGGACATGTGGACTTCTTTCAGCAATGTAATTTTTGTCACCTTAGGTATGTTTTTGTTTCTTCACATCTCTTACGTAAATATCTTGGTAATGTATTCTTGATTTAGCGTCTGTTCTAGCATTTTCATGGGAAGTCAAGTAATCTCTGAAGAGATTATTCTAATAAGCAATGCCTTAATAATAATAATAATAATAATAATAATAATAATAATAATAATAATAATAATAATAATAATAATAATAATAATAATTAATAATAATAATAATAATAATAATAATAATAATTAATAATAATAATAATAATAATAATAATAATAATAATAATAATAATAATAATTAATAATAATAATAATAATTAATAATTTATAATAATAATAACCACAAAATATTTAATAATAATAATAATAATATTATTATTATTATTATTATTATTATTATTATTATTAATGATGATGATGATGATGAAGTTGATAATAATGTAAACAATAATGAAGAGTAATACTACATTTAGTATCAGTTGTAGTAGTATTCAGCCTTATAGATAAGTTTGATGCAGTTTCTCATACTATAAAGTTTCATCAATTATGTACATATCTAGATTTATTTTGTACTTTTAATGCAAATATCAATAAAAGTCTAGTTAAATATAGCATTACAAATTCAGTCATGTACAGTAGCAATGTAGTCTACAATAGTATGTACAAATTCAATCATGTACAGTAACAATGTAGTCTACAATAGTATGTACAAAGTCAGTCATGTACAGTAACAATGTAGTCTACAATAAATAGCTTTGGGAGTGAAATAAACAAAATCTTCCCTTATCTAGAATACGTACATCTACTACTGCTATCACTCGCCATGATGATTATCAGCATCATTGTCGTAGTCGTCATCATCATTAACAATGTGAATTACACGCATGTTATTTCATCTGGAGGAATGGACCGACTAGTGAATTGATAAATATTTCCCCATGAATACAACATTGATGCCTCTTAGCAAGTTGTCATTTCACGTCGTTATTCTGCATGTCTGTCTATATGTCTGTCTCTTTCTTCTCGGTCTCTTCTTTCTTCTGGCTCTCTTTCTCCCTCTCTATCTGTTTGTCTGTCTGTCTCTGTCACAGTCACTCTGTCTGTCTCTCTCTGTCTCTCTGTCTCTCTCTCTCTCTCTCTCTCTCTCTCTCTCTCAAAGATTTACGATGCTTTTGAGAATTGGATATTACAGTTATATGCTCCGCCAGGAATGTCCCCATCTTCAGGTCATTAGAATAAATACTATACATGTATGTTACCGAGCTGCATGGTTACAAGATTTGAATGTTAATACTAATGATCTTGTGAAATGTTTAATTAAGTTACGTTCCACCTCCATCCACCATCCTCTTCCAATATGGAAATAAATTGAATTAGGAAGACCGCAAAATTCTGAAGTAATAGCACGGTAATGTAAGCGAAAATTCATCCGAACATGTGCCGATGTTTGATAAATTTATTATCATTTATTTATTCCGATTTTGTATTATTGTATCTACGAAATATGCGATTTCATGGACGAGACTGTCCGCATTGTATTGTATCATTTATATCTACTGTGAATTCATTATTGTTTGTGGAGGTTTCGTACTTGAGGTTATAAAGAATTTTCGCTAGTTTTTAAATCGATACGAAAGGCAGGGGTCGTATACTATACTGGTTGAGCGTTTTTCACTGACATTTTATTTCATGGTTTGTAGTCATCGAAGCAATATAAGTTCATATTTTTGGTTTATGCATCTGTCTACCTCTCTTGTAATATGTATGTATGTATTTTTGTATGAATGCATGCCTAGGTTCGAAAATCATCTGACAATCAACGTCACAATCAGGAAACCTTATAGTAGTAGAAATAAACTTCATAGATTTATGTTCTAACAAGAATATGGCAACTTCAAATACAAAAAAGATATAAAGATATATGTGAATACAGAAGCATATTTTAGATGTTTTTTTATTGTTTATATATATATATATATATATATATATATATATATATATATATATATATATATATATATATATATATATATATATATATATATATATTTATATGCACTTTCTTATTTAAAAGAAATAATATTACTTGATATATTAGTGACGTATGATCAATATTTCATAAGAATTCAAATTATATAATAGAAAACTATGGAGTGCATAATACTTATAATCATATCATAAAAAGATATTGTATAAATAATTAATCATAGTATATTAAAATGCATTTAAATTTAAAGAATTAGTGAACTTATTTTTTATTTTATTTTATACTTTCAATAGTTAAGTTATTCTGTAACATAGACTAATAAATAAATTCCTAATTATTTGTAGTTTTTAATTACGGCGAAATTAAAAAAATGACTTTCTAAATGCATGCATTATTAAACCAAATGTTTGGTTAAGACATTAGACGATATATTATGGTTTGGAGTTAGTCATTAGAAGACCTTTTACTATTTAATATAATGTTTAAACAAATTATATCAAACAATATTTACATTAATGTGTCTAAAACTATAGTATCATTTTTGGACGTAGAGTTCGTGCAAAATGAAAATAATGGCATTACTTCCATGGTTCATGTTAAAAACACGAATAATCATCAATAAATAAAAACAAAAAGAAAAAAATATTTTTTCAGCCAGAAAGCCATTTCATTATAAAATATAATACTGTAGATAATTTGTATGAATCTCAGAACAGTTATGTACGTTACATAGCAATTATTTAGTTTACATTGACAATTCTGTACATTTTTAAACATATTATGTACATGATGAAGAGCCCAGTACCATCAGTTATTGTTGTTGTTCAAGGGTTAAACGGCATTTTTCAGAACAAGATAGGCAATCCATGGCGGCCAGTATAACTGGTGGAGGAAGAACCCTGAAAAACCAGGAGAAGAACCACTGACCCACGAGAAGCTACTGGCAGGTTTTCTCACATACTGGTGTTAGCCAAGCCTGAGACTCGAAACAATGCAGACAGAGGTGTGATGGCAGTAACGCCGCTCTGTCACTCGAAGCCCCCCCCCCCCCCCCCCCTCAGCACCATCATATTTTGACAGTAAATAGATGAATTGTACCATATAACAATAAATACATTTTATAGATTAGATATTACACGAAAGAGATTTCATGCATTAAATATCTTCTATTTCATTTAAATTTTGAAACATTGAAATTCGCTCCACGTTATAAATTGTTATTCATCCATTGTGAATAAATTTCATTAAACTTCTTGGGTTTTCAACAATAACAGAAGACAACTGGATACTTTTATTCAAACTTTTCATTTCATATTAAATACCTTGAAAAACATAAATCAAAGACATACCTACAAAATTCCTATAAAGATATAAGACCAAAATGTGTCATCTTATATGAAATTTATACAAAAACAATGCAAAACCAAACTTGGATTTTGCGCGTAGAACTTTGGTACAATGTAATGCATATATATCTCTGACTGGTAATTTTTTTAATAAAATGTTTCACCTTATATATTGCCTTACATGAAGATGGTTATTTCAGTTTACTTAATTTTTCGAAGCACTTTCACGTTAATTAACATAGATTTTACGGTAAATGAGGGAGCACTTAGGGAATCAAATTTTATCAAGATTAAGTAGAAGATGGCGTGGTAGAGAAAAATACAGATCCGCAATACATTCATTTTTATCAAGTATTTACAAGGTTCTCCGAAACATTTACAAAGTTTTTATTGATAAAAGAGCCTATTCTAATTTCTGCGGGAAAAAAAACGCAATAATGTTCATCTTCTAAAACATTTTTTATTTAAAAGAAGGGTTATTCTATACTTATAAAATTATTAAAGATACTAATATCTGATGAATGCTACCATTGCATACTTTCTTCACAAAATTTAATACATGAAATTATAAGAAGTGTTTTGTTGGGTAGCGAAATTCACATTTTGCACTGTCTTAAATCTGTTTTGAATGTTGAAAATTATAAACAAATTGGCAAGATTTAAAAACATGAATATGCAGTATGTTGTAATATTTCTGACTTAAATTAGATTTTTTAAACGTGATTTTAAAGATTGAAAAGAAATTACTTTATGACACATTTTCTACCGCAACACTGCCTTTTGTTTAAAAAAAAAAGATATTTAAAAATTGACAGTTTTGCAGCCACTTGAATATTTTTTAAATTATGATATATTATTTAAAATATTACTTTTAAAACACTGTAATGTTGAATATTTTTTAAATTATGATATATTATTAAAAATATTACTTTTAAAACACTGTAATGTTGAATATTTTTTAAATTATGATATATTATTAAAAAGATTACTTTTAAAACACTGTAATGTTTAATACTTTTTAAATCATGATATATTATTAAAAAGATTACTTTTAAAACACTGTAATGTTTAATATTTTTTAAATTGTGATATATTATTAAAAATATTACTTTTAAAACACTGTAATGTTGAATATTTTTTAAATTATGATATATTATTAAAAAGATTACTTTTAAAACACTGTAATGTTTAATACTTTTTAAATCATGATATATTATTAAAAATATTACTTTTAAAACACTGTAATGTTTAATATTTTTTAAATTATGATATATTATTAAAAAGATTACTTTTAAAACACTGTAATGTTTAATATTTTTTAAATTATGATATATTATTAAAAAGATTACTTTTAAAACACTGTAATGTTGAATATTTTATATAGTATTTGCAATATGTAACCGAATTGCTCGTACGTTGGCATGCATATGCATCTACGTTCCAAAGTGAGTTCGATGACTAATAATGATATATTATTTAAATATGGATTATATATGTAATTATATCATGTACACAGGGGAACAAATGTATTCTTTCTGGAGCCCTTGGAATTCGTGAACCGTTTTAAGCCAACCTTATTTTAGCGCTGTTTTCAAGTGGTGTTATCATTGACTTGCCCCTATATTGTTTTGAATCTTTATATTACGGGGGTAGGGTGTGGATGTTGTCTTATTTATGCGCTTCATCACAATGAGTTTCACGTATACCATTAGCGCTTATGCAATAAATTAATATGATTTATAAGGATACGAAATGTAACATTGAAATGCAGCATCATCTATCGACTGAAATTTTGAAAGATTGAAATAATGTTTGACAATTTGCTATAGGTTGAAATAATTTTGCAAGTCAAGTGTATTTATTAAGTTTTCTACTGACAGGTGTGTTAGTGGATCTACGACCATTCTCCGATCCCTGCTATGACGCTGATAAGAAGCTGAATGAGTGTTTGAGCATTTTGCCAAATGATTCTCAGAACTTTCTGCCTGATGATAATTTCATTTCCAGGGTGTGCAGGTAAGAGAAACCAGGATAATGGAACTTAATATGTCTTTTAAGAGTTAAAATTGAAATTTCCATCCATCCAACTAGCCATTTCCATGTATAATGGGGAAAAAAAACAGCTATCTGATGTACTTTCATTTACATTATGTTTATTGCCAATATTGCTACTACTACAGCTGCTGCTACTATTACTACTACTACTACTACTACTACTACTACTACTACTACTACTACTACTACTACTACTAATAATAATAATAATAATAATAATAATAATAATAATAGCAATAACGATAGCAATACAAGACAACACGACGTCTAAGGCCATATTCATAATAACAATAAAAGAAAAAATTCGACGATGACAATGACAAACCTGAGACGGTTTTTTTCTTCTTTTTTTATATTCTTCTTTTGCTATCAGTCTACTTTTGAGCCACGTTAGCCCATATGGCCATCTTGCCGGACTAGTGACCAGAAATGTGTGAGGTCGGTTCCTACTATCAGATCAGCCAAGGTCTTCTATCTTAGTGCTACCGTTGACAAGGCCGTTTACTTCAGTTCTATCTAGTCTAAAATAACCACACTGTATTAGAAAATAAAATAAAACCAGTCTTTTTCTTTACACTTTTGTTAGTGCTGATATTGTTTTAGCATAGCTCTTCTTGTTTCTGATAACATAAGTATTCACTTACCTTTTTCAGCCACAACCTTCTGGATTCTGTTAGTAAGTGTATGGAGGGCAGCATTCAGTGGAATTGTGCTGAATTTTACTACTGGAAAAGTATAAAGAACAAATATGCATACATTTGTAAATCACAGACTGGTAAGCATACAATCAAAATCGTGTTAACACTGTTAAGAAAACTAGAGCAATCGTGCTTTTATATTTTAAATATTTTTTTAAGTTTTAAATCCCATATAGGAAATCAGGACATTAAATAGAAAATTAAAAATTGCTTGAGGAGAGCATTTATTTTAATAGAACAGTACAGTTTCATGACCAGTCATGATATTTAAACAGCAAGAAACAGTACAACTGTGCAAAATACAACATTAATATCTTAGATACCATCTGAAGAAACCAAGTGCCAAAGTCAATGTAAACCAGAAGTGGAAGTAACTGTAAAAGCAATACCAGTGCAACAGAAATTTAAAAAATAGCTGATTTAAGAAATTGAAAGATAAAATACTAAATAACATAAACGCATTAATTGCATTAAAGAACGAGATAAAACTAATTATTACCCAAGTAGAAATTAAATGATTAGAGAGAAAAATAAACGGAATTACGAGTGAATGGTGAAACATAATACATTGAAAGTCAGTGTACTAGCACAAAAAGTCTGTTTCATAATAATTTGTTTGTCTAAATAATGGGCTTAACTGTGTTTTATCATGGCAGATGACAATGCACTTCTTTTGTAGATGTACATTTTATGGACTCCAGTTCTAAAGTAATAGACCGCACCTATCATGCAATCCTTTCTTTGTGTTTCAACTTCAGAATCAAAGAAACACAGATAAAATTTAATATTCAATTAGCGCGATAAACAGGAACTTCTGACTATAGCTAAACTGAATATTTCACAAGCAAGCAATTAAACATTTTTCAATGATACTTGTATCAAAATATATTTATACCAAAGCGTTATGCATTTGTAGCACATCACCAGAACTGGACAGCAGCGGTGGGAACATATGGTTGTTTAATTTAATACTGGCATTTGAAGAAACAAAAGTGTACCAAATTAGTCAATCCGGTATACTAATTTCATATTTATTTCAAGATGCAAACGCTGCTACCTGATTGGAACATGCCTTTCCATGATGATGCATTCAAATAAAAAAGAACATTGTAAATGTCAAACAGTTTAATATGATCTGCAACAATTGACATGTTTCACCACAGCGAAAATGAAAATATTTAATCAATAATTAGACAGGCGGACTTAAAATTAAAAAAAAGATTTTGAAATGGAAATGGTGAAAGAAAAGGTCAATAATATGTTTATTTTTTATTTGTTTTGCAATTCGTTCACTTTCAAAAATGGTATTGCCGACTCTGGCAGAATTCGTTTCCTCAGTTAAAATTGAGTGTACTTTGGGGTAGTTTGTTCTGATTTCGTGCTCATGGGTGCAACCGTTTTAATAAGCCATAATCTTCTACACATTCACTCAAGCCCTGTCATATACATAGGATAGAGGTGATTCAACAGAGAAAACTGAAAAAGCTGAAGGAAGTCAAAACAAAATGAATATTCATGAAAGCACATCATATATATGAAGAGCAGTTATAATTTATGTCTTGCTGATTTCGAGTGAAAGGATCAAAACGATAATATATGCTATTTTTTAATTACATGCTGAGATTTGACAATTGTAAACAAATTAATCTGTTGATTGAGAGTTAGGTAAATAATAGGCGTGGTATTAGTATTGATAAATTAGTCAAAGGGATGAAACGAATGAGAAAACATTTACACGATTGGGAACAAGGTATAACAACATAAATAAACGCACTCGACTAATGAACTGGAGGACTCTCACATTAGATGGTATAGTTGATAGAGATTATACTGAAATAAACGAACATATAGAAACATTCCAAACTGAATCATACACTGCAATGGGCATAATTTAGCATTAGATGCAAATATGCTTTAAAAAAAATAATCATACACTGCAATGGGCATAATTTAGCGTTAGATGCAAATATGCATTAAATAAAATAATCATACACTGCAATGGGCGTAATTTAGCGTTAGATGCAAATATGCTTTAAATAAAAGGATGATCAATACTAGCAAAAACGGAGTTTGGGGAGAAAACCAATCGAATGCCAGGATGCATATTGCTTACAGATTTATATGCATTAAATAAAGTGCAAGATTTAAGGGGTGAAATTTAAAACAGATAATAGTATCTCAGTTTAGTATTATTTTTAATACCATAAAAGTTGTTAGACACCTATTAAGCCTCTCAGACCATAAACTTAACCCTAGATCAGTGGTGTCCTAGCTTTACAAGTATGAAGACCACTTCTTAACTTCCAAATAATTTCTCAGACCTACACATGCTAATAGTTGTGATTTTAGACTTTAGAACCTCTCAAAATAACCCTTCTGCTCCCCTCTCATGGGGATAGGCCGTGGCCCACAAATTTAGAACCACTACCTAGACATCAGTTAATAGTTATCGAGTTGATTATGTTACACCACGTTCTAAATGCAGGTTCCACGGCAAAATATCACTGAAAAAAATACAAACATGTTTGGCCATCTTGTTGGTTTACTATAAAACGTTCCTTAGATTTTTTTATTTTGACTTCTTTTAAAAAGATTAGTGGTGGACATCCAACTCATCAGACGTTAAAATATAATCTGAACAATGTTTTAGAATAATATGTACTACCTACAAAAAGAAAATAAATGCGATTATTGGATCCAAGAAAAAAGGTTCATCTGCCAGTAAGTGTAAACTAAAATTTGGAAACAGTATCAAAAGTTCGTACTTCTAAATATAATAACTGTAGTGTATGCAGAACATATCCTTTTTTAATTATCGCTAGATTAATACAATACATAAGAACGCGCTGATTGTGCGTCCTATGTTGTCCTTTTCAGATCCAAAATATTTTGGAAAGACAAACCATTGATAATTTATTGCTAGATTTTTTTTAAAAGATTGGTTTTAGAATTATACTTATTGCTAGATTTTAAAAACATAATTGGCTTCATAATTATACTTGTTTTAAGTAGCACTAGTTAATGTTCTGACATTTAACGGATGTGATTATTCTTTCTTGTAATTATTTTATCTAAATGCATCTTATGAAGAAAGAGATATTTGAAACTGGACATAGAAAACCTCTAAATGTAAAAGGTCGACAGAGAAAGTCAGTCATCACTAGAATGACAGATTTAAATAACACGGTTTGTTGACACAGAATTTAAACAACTGAGACGTGCTTCTACTCTAAAAAAATTATAATAAAACTCGATACATTAACTCGCCCAAAACAATTGTTAAACTGTATCGTATATATTTTATTTCGTTCTTTTCTATTGTATGCTTGTCTTACCTTTACATGTTGTATCTGGCAAGGCCGTACTTTTAAATTAAAATTAATGATTTTCTGAGTTTTTTTAAAAAAAACTTTAAGACAGATTCCTGTTCAAGCGTTTCTTTTGAGTTACCTACATTGTACTATTGTAGTACAGTCGTTTTGTCTTTTTTTACGACTCTCTAGGCTTAAACTAAGTAACAGAAAAGAGCAAGACACAACAAGCTTAGCAAAGTTAACAAAGTTAAAATGTAAAAAGAACTTGCAGTATCGTCGACAGCTACGTTACCCAAAGTGATTAGAGCGTCCGCCTCGGATGCGGGAGATCGTATTTTGAATCCCGGCGGATCATACCAGGGTCATCAAAATGAGACTAGCAGCTACCTCACTTGATGATCAGCATTAAGAGGTTAATGTTAGGACTGGTCGGCCTGATGTCAGAATAATGTGACTAGGTGGGACATGATGCTACATGTCTGCGCATGATGCTCTAGTGCTAGACGTCACTATAAACTGCCACACTACATACATCGTAGCGATATGACTGGAAATTTTTTAAAGCTACGTTACAAATCTCTCTCTCTCTCTCTCTCTCTCTCTCTCTCTCTCTCTCTCTCTCTCTCTCTCTCTCTCTCTCTCTCTCTCTCACACACACACACACAATCGTCTAGGCTCTATCACAAGTCCAAAGGTATAGAGCATTACGAATTAATCCAGTGGTGTTTTGAGTGAATTCCAATTTTGAATGTGCTGATGAACTCATAGCCTTGAACTGTGTTGATGTGTTAGCAGTCTGGATACATCACAATGATATAATTCAAACAGTCTCGAAATGAATTCCAAATAATCAAAAATCATAATTTAGTCTTGAAGTCAACAAGCACTTTATAATTCAAAAATGAATAATGTAAATAAATACATTATCTCAAATTAAATCTTAATTTAACTGAAGTTAAAGATAGAACTGAATAATTCAGATGTATAAATATAAATATAATATAATAATATAAATATAATATAATAATATAAAAAATATATATATATAATATAAAAAATATAATATAATAATATAAAAAAACCATATATAAATATAATATAATAATATAAATATAATATAATAATATAAAAACCAGTGAAACAATAAGAAGATCTGATTGATGGTTCTCTCAATGAAAATTGCAGTCAAACTCTAAATAAAATTTAAAAAGATATTAGGTCAGAATCTAAAACACAAATCTAAGTAAATATGTTTACAAAAGATGGCATTAGTCATGTAGCCCCTATTTACGAGACTCATTTATGGACAAAAGTTAATCACACAATGCAAATTAAATATAAATACTCCGTTTGTGTTCGAATAATTGTCTGGTGGGTTGAAAATATTGTCACTTTTACATCTAGGGTTGTCTGTGGTCTCCTTTTTCGTGATGACAGCAAGTTTAAAATAATCTTTTTCAGCATAATTATAGTCATTTGATCCACCAAATTTAAATATAGCTGTCTACAGCTATATCTTATTCCCACTCAGTTTCTGTTATTCCAAAAACATGATGTAGTGTCTACCAACTGTACCTATTGTAAATCCTTCTCCCAAAAATGGATACACATTTAAACACATATCAAGTCAATTTTTCTTTCTTTATAACATCCTCAAACTCTAGTGAACGTCGTTTAAACCATAAACTGTATCTAAATGAATTTTAATTTGTTTAATTGGTAGTTAGTTTTACTCGTAATATAAGTGTCACGGTTTGAACGAGAGGCCATAACCTATAGGGTATGTAATATGTTTCTTTACCTGGAGAAAAAATATTTTAGCAGACGACACTGTATTGTTCTTGTATTCAGTCTCCTGGTCTGGTAAAAAAAAATTCTTCTTCAAAAATAAGGCAAGTAGTGCTGGTTTAATGGTTTTGAGTTTTGTTCTCACATTTCTATGACGGTTTTAAAAACAAAACAGACTGGTATAACGCTCTCAAATTTACATGTTAGTAAATATATGAACCATATGTTTGAATTTTATATTTAGTGTCATATTGTTCCATTTTTTAATACATGTCGATGTAATGGTTACGTCTAAATTGATAAAATGAATGTGACTAAAAACACCAGAATAAAAGATAAGTTTTATTTGACGCCGTCCTAAGTAAATCACATTTCGTAAACGACTAAGTCGCGCCTGCGACTTGTAATTGTGTATAACGATGCAGCAGAACATACCAACAATGCTTACAATGAACTGATATCTAATATGGACACTGCAAACACAATATACGCAAAGACCGGACTTAAACTGACCACTCAGGCTAGATATAGTAAAGTGATCTACTATACACAAATAATGATTCGTGAATCAGGTGGAGCTTTTGTGCAGAGTTGTGTGCTAATTAGTATCAATTTATTATCAATTGAACCCTACCGGCACCAACTAGCATTGCTATTTGCATTAATCAGGTGTTTATTCAACCGGAACAATAAGGGAGATAAACGAAAAGCATTGAATTCATTTATAAATGTTTAATAACAATTGTACCAAACATTTCACAATTGAGAAAATCTGAACTTGAATAACCAAAATTTTCCTAAAAACTGATTCTGTTTTATCAAATTGTCTCCGACTGCCAAAATGCATAATAGCTCGCTACAAGGGGAAATTATGAGCATCGTCCGATAGAAAGATTTCGTTGAGGGAAACCGTCAACAATATAAGACATGAAGTAAATATTCATTACAACCCTCAGTATTTCCAACTCTACTAGCATATCAAGAAATTTATGTTATAGCGTCTGCTTCTATTCAGTGTTGAATTTTGTATTTAAAAAAATCTCTGTTCTGACCTGATCTTTGCGTTAAAATGTCAACTTCCGTCACGGCACACGTTCAATATTCGAAGTCGGACAACATAAGTCAAATTGTCTCTAATATGTAAACAACTTCGCAAGCCAAAGTTCCGATATAATAAATCTATCTACACCTTGGCGTAGCGAGCAGATAGTTCTGTGCTTCAATCCACCCCATCCAATAAAAGTTAAATTGCTCATATTTGAACAGTCTTCCTGCATGATCGAGAGAAGGGGAGCACACAACTTGAATGGACTCAAAACAAAGCAATTTTCCACTGCCGGTCCGTGTTTGTACAAATTTCTTTCACTCAAATACACCTATAATGGTTTCCCCCTGGTACATAGTCATACGTTCAATGTGAAACGTACAAATTATCCTATTAAAGTCAATTGCTTCTACCATTTCCGGCCGATGTAATATGCACCGTCGTGACACGCTATTGGTTAGTTCGCAGTACACAGTACAGGAGGTAACTAAGTAAATCCAATATATTTCGATAGGACAAAGCACTAAAATATCTGTTCGATCTGCCAATCAAAAGTCTAGATAGGTTTAGCTAACCTTGGCTTGCGAAGATATGTCACAAACTGAACAAGGCCTATTGGTATGTTTGGAAATTTACTAATCCTTGATTACAGCTGCCATACGCATTTTAGAAGACGTAACTAGTAGGACAGGGTTGGAAATACCGAGGGGAGAGGAACAGTGTCCTCTCTTGTGTTATGTTGAACCCTCCCCAATCCCAACCTGACCACGCCCTCTATCCATTGACCGATACTCTTAACTAATTCTCTCACTATCAATGTACCTGTTCAGATGCATTGACACTGATCCAGTTTGTTGATTCAGACAATACCGTGTCTAGCATCTGAGATCAGTTAAAATGAATAGGTAATTAGCCAAGTTGTAACGTAGATATAATTAATAGATATTTCAGACATGAAAAGAGTGTCCAGTAGTTGATTCAGACAATACCGCGTCTAGCATCTGAGATCAGTTAAAATGGATAGGTAATTAGCCAAGTTGTAACGTAGTCCAACCAACCAATCAGATGCTAACAGGAACAGCTAACCTTGGAGGAAGCTAAATTCAGACGGAACCTTCAAATGTGTCAAAATGTTCCCGTAAAAATGCATTTACACTGACCCAGCGCGATACCCGAATGTTTGGTGAGAGTTAAAAATTCAGACTGGGCCTTCAATGAATTACCCTCATCTGTCCCCTGTCAAAAGTGCAGGCTTGACCTTCAGCCAAATATAATCCTCGTGGGATGATTGTGATACTATTAATAATATTTTGCACATTATCTGTTAGATTCTACTAAAACGGTCAGGGAGACGACGTGTTCCAGAATCAAAGCTTATACCACATTAAGCACATTAAGGCAAGGGCACCATCCCAACAGCCCCACCAACAAAAAAATAAGAATTATTTGAATCTGCATTTACGAGTATTTTAAGTTCGAATGTTGGTAACGCTGGTATTTTCCCACCTTTTCAGCTTTTTATATTGTTTTGTTTTTCAGTTTTACATTTTGTAGGAGAGGGAAATATATTTTCACAGCTGGAACGACTTAGCTTGGTACTGAACACCACACACCCGTTTACGTAAATCCACGTAACTTTCATTGGGTGATCAGTGAATTCAGAAAGCGATGTGGCTGCTCGCCTAATCCGTTAACGTGAATTACAACTTTTACATTTTGTAAACTTGTTGACCCTACATGAAAATAAAGCAAGTCAGATTCAACAGTGAATCACAACTGGTTTATTGTTGTTGTCAAGGAAGTATGTGGAAGTAATTTTAGAGAGACGCAAACGTCGTAAGAGTCAAATGTCTTTAGCAAGAATTAATTTTCATGTCTGAAATATCTATTAATTATATCTAACAAAACTGATTTTGTAGCTACAGTTATAGCTTCAGTGACCACACACAACTAAGCGTCGCATAATACTATGGGAAATCTTACATTTTCATACATGGAAATATAGCAATGACAAAGATCTGTAAATTATTTCACCATTAAGGTTTTTATTCGAAACCATATTCAGATTTTAATATCATTTTAAACAATAGCAACACAAATAGTATGATGATGATGATGATGAGGAGGAGGTTTCTGTTAGTGATAATGATATGGTTAATGACGATGACGATGAAAATTGGTGATGAATTGCATAATAATAATAATAATAATAATTATTATTATTATTATTATTATTGTTATTATTATTATTATTATTATTATTATTATTATTATTATTATTATTATTATTATTATTATTATCGTTTCAGAATATTTTCACCACACACATTGCAGAAACAACATATCGTTCCCCCGTGAACTTGGTGGATGTATAGAAGTGCAAAAGAATAAGCTACTACAAAACATCGAACCATGCATGTAGGTATACATTATCTCAAATCTCTATCAAGCAATTTTATTGACCATTTAATTATTCTACAATACTCACATGGAACAGAGATAGAACCCTTTTGCTGCCTTTTGATCGTTGAATAAATTAATTTATATGCTAGAGCAATTTTCTGGACACATTTATGTAATTATTAAATATCCTATATAATGTCCGAAATATCAAAAGAAGAAAAAATTTTTTAGTAAAAAGACTTTTCAACAAGACAAACGACGATAATAGTCGGATTACGGCAGTTGTAACAGTATGTGACCATTCCAAAGTTGTTTCTTGTACGGATTCATGTGTGACAGCTATTTTAAATACGTGTTCGCAAGATGGATCATTTCATTTCATAACATTACACACACACACACACACACACACACATATATAAATATATATATATATATATATATATATATATATATATATATATATATATATATATATATATATATATATATATATATATATATATATATATATATATATATATATATATAATCTTAGAGATTTATACCGCCTATTGCTGAGATTGATTCCGCCCATCGCTGGAATCTTTTCAGTCAGTCGCTAAGATATATTTCTTCAATCGTTGAGACATTTTCATAATGTTTATATATTCTTTAAACTCCAATATAGAACGTAGTGCTGAATCTAATTGGTAAATACGACCATGAATTAAACCCCATCAACCAGTCATCAAACAAAACACAAACAATGTGTAATAGTTCAGGCGCATGATGCGTTCATTACGTAGAACACACACACACACACACACACACACACACACACACACACACACACACGCCAATAAAAAAGGGTTAAACTGTGCTTTCTGCTGGATGAAAATGACATTCTTCAGATTGCTGCGACAACAGCAACACTATTTTGGTCGTTGTTCTCGGAATAAATATGTTTATGAATTATGTGTAATTTCATTGTTTTACAGACATTCCGTGAGTTTCATGTATATATTTGAATATTTTGTGAAACAGAATTGGAAAGGTTTTTGTTGCTACCACGTGACAGGCAGGCTGCGATATCTGGCTAGTCATGTGAATAGAAGTACAAATTGCGAATAGTACCAGGTCAAATTATATAAGTGCTATAATTTCGTCTCTTCTGTCAACGAATTAAAGACGCAATTAATCATATACTCGCAAATACAGAGAAAATAAATAATCTTTTTATCGATTTCATGCAGGAGTGGCTCTATGTAAGATCGTTTAAGTTTGCCAGGCCAGGTAGTTAGATACCACTATATGCCGCCACCTCGCAGTGGCTGCGAATTCCATCTTTTTGATAGACAACAGACACTGTCTAATATACCCCAAAATATATGTCAAAATATCTAAGATGTCAGGTGAAACTGGGACTAGCTCCCAGGGCATTATGTTCAGGTTTAAATATATGTTAATGTAAAAATATTATACAATCAGAGTGGGCACACGTTCTAAACTTGCTCTTTCCCGACACAATGCAAATATTAAAACTAATTAAATTCTCATTTTATTTTTCACTAAGTTTAAATTGTCAGAATTGTGCAGTATTGTTCGATAATGCACTGCTTCATATTGCACGAGATTGTGATTTAGGAACTACTTTAAGTGCACGCAATGTACGCTCGTTCAGCAGGGGCTTTAATAGCTTTCGATTGGTTAGATCTGTTTGTCGATGACCCATATAGAAAGTGTTTCGTCCATTTGAATGTAGAAATGATACAGTTAACGATGTGAATGTATAGATGATACAGTTAACGATGTGAATGTATAGATCATACAGTTAACGATGTGAATGTATAGATGATACAGTTAACGATGTGAATGTATAGATGATACAGTTAACGATGTGAATGTATAGATGATACAGTTAACGATGTGAATGTATAGATCATACAGTTAACGATGTGAATGTATAGATGATACAGTTAACGATGTGAATGCGGTTAGCGATATGAATGTAGAGATGATACGGTTAATAATGTGAATGTAGAGAGTATACGGTTAACGATGTGAATGTAGAGATGATACAGTTAACGATGTGAATATCGAGATTATACGGTTAACGTTGTGAATGTAGAGATGATACAGTTAACGATGCGAATGTAGAGATGATAGAGTTAACGATGTGAATGCGGTTAACGATATGAATGTAGAGATGATACGGTTAACGATGTTAATGTAGAGATGATACGGTTAACATGTGCATGTAGAGATGATACGGTTAACTATGTGAATGTAGAGATGATACAGTTAACGATGTGAATGTAGAGATGATACGGTTAACGATGTGAATGCAGATATGATACGGTTAACGATGTGAATGTAGAGATTATACGGTTAACGATGTGAATGTAGAGATGATACAGTTAACGATGTTAATGTAGAGATGATACAGTTAACGATTTGAATGTAGAGATGATACGGTTAACTATGTGAATGTAGAGATGATACATTTGACGATGTGAATGTAGAGATGATACGGTTAACGATGTGAATGTAGATATGATACGGTTAACGATGTGAATGTAGAGATTATACGGTTAACGATGTGAATGTAGAGATGATACAGTTAACGATGTTAATGTAGAGATGATACGGTTAACGATGTGAATGTAGAGATGATACGGTTAACGATGTGAATATAGAGATGATACGGTTAACGATGTGAACTAGTTGACTGAGGTAAAAATTAAACTTTCAAACAAGAAAATGAGAGACATTTTTTTTTTTAAATACCACTCCGATCCTGCAAAGAGTTATGTAAGTGAAACGGTTGTAAGGTTTTGCAAATCGAAAGGTTCCTGCTATGACCAGTGCTCTCTAAGATCTTTAAAAATAGCATATAAATGCATGAGGAGTCCAAAGGCTATATTGTATATCTATCTTTATTAAGTCAAAGTCTTAAATTCGACATAGTAAGAAATTCGACATAGTAAGAAATTCGGATCCTATAAGCCAAGGCAACAAAGAATTCATGTTTCCGCTGGTTAAATGGACTGTCGCAAAGCAGCCGATTTGCAATTTTCTACGTTAATGCTTTTGATACGATTTTTTAATTTGGGTTAGCGATAGAACCCATGCAGGTCATGAGCATAGATGGGGTCATTACAAATATCAAGAAAAGGCAGAAACATGTCTTCTTTAGCTGGTAATAAAAAGGGCAAAAATATACTTACACCTTGAGATTTCCTCAAAATATACTTAGTTATGTAAATGTGAATTTGATTACCTGTGTCATGGGTTGCAAACGTAATACTCACCGCAAAATAGTGCAATAATTTCAATAATTATCTGCAGTCACATTCTCCTTACTGCAAAATTGTGCCATAATTTCAATAATTATCTGCAATCACATTTCCTTACTGCGCACAATAAAATGAAAGTGATATACCATAGCGTCTTCTTGATAGATTCATTTGAAAGAATTCATATTTTCCCCACATTTTGATTTCAAACAATCAATGGTGTAACATAAACTCACATGCAACTGATGCAAGTCCGGTCCCTACATTGAGGGCTTCACTGCTCCAATCGCATGTATATCGTACAGAATTGACACAGCTAATAAAACCAGTCCCTCACAAGAAGATTTTGTTTATTTGTTTTATTTAGATTTTTAACATAGCTTTAACAATTTTTCAGTCGTATCGCTACGACGTCTGCAGTGAGGCAACTTATAGTGATGTCTAGCACTTGGTCATCACGCCGCAGGCATCTAGCATTATGTCCCACCATGTCACAATTATCCTGACACCAGGCAGACACCAGGCCGACCAGTCCTAACACTAACCTCTTAATGCTGAGCGCCATGCGAGGCCCCTGTTAGTATCATTTTTGTAAGTCTTTGGTATGACTGGGCAGGGGATCGAACCCACGTCCTCCCGCTTCCGCGGCGGACGCTATAACCACTAGGCCACCGTAGCGGTTCCCTCACAAGAAGAAAAGGAAACGTTCGTAGAATCTACAGTAAAACAAAATCCATCCTTTCCAGACCAACTGAAAGGTGTTTTCAATGCACATTCATTCACAAATAACTCTAATTTTAAATTGTAAATAAAGTAGACCAAAACGAGAATTATTTTTGAAACTAATGAGCGCGCGATCGTTTTCAACAGTCACTTTGTATTGATGAACGTACTGTTGTATATTTATTTTTGGAATCTGCATAAATTCAATTACTTTATAACTTGTAATGTTTGTTTTATTATTAAGCCTTAAGTAGAAAATAAAAATGAGTATATAATGAAAAGGTTACTGAAATATTAACTCGATTTTTGTTTATGTTTTCCCAATAATACTTCAATTCCAAGGCCGTGCAGTATTACATTGAAAACTACTTCATATTTTCCATGCAAATGCATTCACCTAAAAATATGTAACATAATAATAGTCACTAATACAGAGAAATAATTCAAAGGAAGAGGGCACAATGGCAACGTGTGTGTGTGTGTGTGTGTGTGTGAGAGAGAGAGAGAGAGAGAGAGAGAGAGAGAGAGAGAGAGAGAGAGAGAGAGAATGATGCACAATGACAGCATATATGATTAGAAGAAGCTATTGAAATCCTATGTATCAGATATATATTTGCATGCACGTTGTAAACTTGTATATGTTTCATGTGCATTACCCTTTCCCCATAGCAGTAAATCCTAGGTAACAACTGGATGTGGTACGGGGAGTAATTTTCCTTTCTAATCAATTCGTTACTGGCTATACTTCGGTCAGAAATGAAGAAATGCTTGGTGGTTTCTAACCCACCTAGAAAACATAAAGCGGTAAATATCGTTGAAAGTGGTAAATATCGTTTTTCAATGAGTTAATATTATGTCTCCATATAGTAAGAATGATTTCAAAGATTCATTGACTAAAACCAGGCATTTTGCATGCACTGTATGACATGCTGCATTGTGAAATTTGCCGCTAATTTTGTATTAGATTTATAAGCTTGGCTATTCTATATCATGCATTTTCAATTTACTATGAATAATGAGAAGTCTAATTCATATTTTGAGAAAGTAGTAGTCCAACATGGTGATTAGAACTTGCATATTTAAGATCAGTATTTTCACAAATAAGTTTATTACGTTGTTCTAACCAATGGATTGTTTTAGATCAAACTTTAACACCCGTTGCTTGAACCATTTACGCAAGTTTTTTTAGATAATTATTCATGACTAGTTATATTTTAGCTCAATAATGGAATGAATAGATGCAAAGATGAATTATCTACAAAGAGACGGACGAGACGGTCTATATCATAGACACATCGTTTACGCAGATTAGAAACAATAGAAGCTATGTACGTACCTTGTGGTACAAGAGCATTTATAGTCGAGTCTCTCGAATAAGTAACCTGTAAAATGACCATTTGCATTCTATTGCTTATATAATTTTTAAAACAGTTATTCAGATTACCTGAAACACACCGTTTGTTTAGTTTAAATAATAAGCCAGTGTTACGCCTGATTAAAACCTTTTTCTAAAATCACAAAATACGATACAACCTTGTCGAGATTGTTCACGTGACTTGCACATGCTATACTATATTTTAATAAGATGAACAACAGCAGAATGACCAGGAAGAAATCCTGATTTTTACGTATCAAAAAGATAGTTTATATTAAAATAATTATGCACTGGTTTAAAAATGCAATTTTCAAAATTGTTTGCGACACAGCTAAGCAGAGAGATTCGTTTATTATTGGAAACTTCATTTCAGTCACCATTCTCAGGAATGGGAAGAATATGCACAAGTTTTTATTTATCTGAAAATAGATCTTTCTATTGCAAAGACTTTTTATCGTTACTCCTGTTCTTATGCATTTTGGGGCTTACATCATCAGGCCCAGCAGCATTATATGTGTATACTTATTATAACTATAATATGTTAATAGATGGTATACATTATATGTGTATACTTATTATAAGTATAATATGTGAATAGATGGTATACATTATATGTGTATACTTATTATAACTATAATATGTTAATAGATGGTATACATTATATGTGTATACTTATTATAACTATAATATGTTAATAGATGGTATACATTATATGTGTATACTTATTATAACTATAATATGTTAATAGATGGTATACATTATATGTGTATACTTATTATAACTATAATATGTTAATAGATGGTATACATTATATGTGTATACTTATTATAACTATAATATGTTAATAGATGGTATACATTATATGTGTATACTTATTATAAGTATAATATGTGAATAGATGGTATACATTATATGTGTATACTTATTATAACTATAATATGTGAATAGATGGTATACATTATATGTGTATACTTATTATAAGTATAATATGTGAATAGATGGTATACATTATATATATACATATATACTTATTGTAGCTATAATATCTTAATAGATGGTATGCATATATGTGTAATTTTATTCTCGCTAACCGTGCGGGACACGTGCCACCTGTGTTCCACCAAAATTCGGTTCTGTGCAGCAGATTTAATAGCAATGATGGATTTAATATCTATAATTTATTTCTCAAAGATAGTAATTTCGTTCAAGATATAAAAGCATTTATTCAGATAAATATGGAGGGAATCATTACTGTCATATGAAAGGAAGTAAACTACCCAATAATAAGCTAGCTTTTTTCATAATAAATACAAAACGTAATTTAATTTATTTTAACTCTGAATGGTGGGTTACTAGCTGAAGAAGTTGTCTCTTTCACAGGTGATTTTATAATTTTGCTAAATATGTTATAATATTTTTCTCACTTAGTGAAAAATGTACTTCAGTATTATCCAAATATGGCTATATACCTTACTTGTTCATGTCGTTTCTGATTTGTTTAAAAAAATTTTAATCGATTGGCCTACCATGATTGAAAGCAAATTTCCTTGGTATATCCCTTTCCCTTGTCGTTATTGTTAATTGGCAATCGAGCCACTGTGTATCGTTTGCACAAATTATTACAGTTTTATAAGGACTACAGTAAGTTGAGAATTCTAATAGAATGGTTGTGAATGTATCAGTTGCAGCATCAATGTCTCCAGTTAGAGCATGCAATCATTGGGTTGAATTTGTTGAAATCATGAAATCAGCTTTGTTGTAAATAAAGTGCTTATGAGCCCCTTAGAGGGGTATGTTAACACTGATGGATACGTTAGGAACATTAAAATAGCCATAGTAATTATCAATTTTTAAAATGTTAGTGTGAAGGGTAGTTGTATCACTACTGACGAAGATTGGATCAAGCAAGGTTTTGGGTGTAGAAATAATCCATGTAAAGTTTGTTGTTGAATTTCGAAGGCTGTATCTTGGCATAACATCTATTGAGTTTGACGAAATGTAGGGTCTGGGATAATCATCGATACAGTCTCCCATAAAAATATGTTTATACGCTTATACACGTCATTAATGATATCAACTGAAGTTTCAAAATGTTCGCGGTAATCGGAGTCTAGTATTTTGATCTATAATCTAACCTTACGGTTACTTTATACGAGGGTGACATAATTTCAGTCGACATAAGTTCAATGTTATGATAGCCAAAGTGTGGATCATTTCAGACACTGCGAATTATCGTTAATGTATACCATGATGCCGCTTTATTGACTTTAAAGTTGAAACATATACTTAATACAGAGTTAAAACTGTATGCTAGATAATTTAAATGCATATTAACTCAGTATGGAGTTCAGTATAAAAATGAAATCATAATGCAAACTTCGTAAAACCGGACATTACATTCCAATAATCACACAAGTATATAGGTTGTTGTAGAGACATATACATTCATGGTGAATACACATGCACATAGGCACATGCATTCATATATATATATATATATATATATATATATATATATATATATATATATATATATATATATATATATATATATATATATATATATATATATATATATATATATATATGTGTGTGTGTGTGTGTGTGTGTGTGTGTGTGTGTGTGTGTATGTGTGTGTGTGACTAGTTGAATAGTATAGTAGAATCGGACAGATATGTGACTAGTTGAATAGTAGCGTAGAAGCGGACAGATATGTGACTAATTGAATAGTAGAGTAGAATAGACAGATATGTGACTAATTGAATAATAGAGTAGAATGAACAGATATGTCAACAGTTGAGTAATAGAGTAGAATGGACATATATGTTAACATCTAAGCATGAACAAACCTAAGAAACAGTACGAACTGGTCATAATGAGAGATGTTTAATAACCGAACGTCACAGAGAGAGAGAGAGAGAGAGAGAGAGAGAGAGAGAGAGAGAGAGAGAGAGAGAGAGAGAGAGAGAGAGAGAGAGAGAGAGAGAGAGATCCTGAGTATAACTCGAATGCAAACTTTGGAAATAGCACTCAGCATATTCGATACATAATAAGCTCAGTACAGTTGTTCTAGCTGTAGCTTCGCATTCCACATTGTACTTTATCACTCTACATGGTCGTGGCATGACGCTACTTTAACCGATCTACATCGTCATGGCATCACACTACTATAATCACTCTACATTGCCATGGCATCAAACTACGTTAATCACTTTATCACTAATTTAATCACTTTACATTGTCATGGCGTCACACGACTCTAATCACTCTACCTTGTCATGGCATCAAACTACTTCAATCACTTTACATTGTCCTGGCATCACACGACTTTAATCACTTTATCACTAATTTAATCACTTTACATTGTCATGGCGTCACACGACTTTAATCACTCTACCTTGTCATGGCATCAAACTACTTCAATCACTCTACATTGTCCTGGCATCACACGACTTTAATCACTTTATCACTAATTTAATCACTTTACATTGTCATGGCGTCACACGACTTTAATCACTCTACCTTGTCATGGCATCAAAATACTTCAATCACTCTACATTGTCCTGGCATCACACGACTTTAATCACTTTATCAATACTTTAATCACTTTACATTGTAATGGCATCAAACTATTTTAATCACTCTACGTTGTCATGGCATCAAACTACTTCAATCACTCTACATTGCCATGGCATCACACGATTTTAATCACTCTATATTGTCCTGGCATCACACGACTTTAATCACTTTATCACTACTTTAATCACTCTATATTGTCATGGCATCAAACTACTTCAATCACTTTATCACTACTTTCATCACTCTATATTGTCATGGCATCAAACTACTTCAATCACTTTATCACTACTTTAATCACTCTATATTGTCATGGCATCAAACTACTTCAATCACTCTACGTTGTCATGGCATCAAACTACTTTAATCACTCTACATTGTCATGGCATGACACGACTTTAATCACTCTATATTGTCATGGCATCAAACTACTTCAATCACTTTATCACTACTTTAATCACTCTATATTGTCATGGCATCAAACTACTTTAATCACTTTACATTGTCATGGCATGACACTACATTAACCATTCTAAATTTTCATGGCATGACACGACTTTAATCACTCTACATTGTCATGGCATGACACTACATTCACCATTCTAAATTTTCATGGCATGACACAACTTTAACCACTCTACATTGTCATGGCATGACACTACATTCACCATTCTAAATTTTCATGGCATGACACAACATTAATCACTCTAAATTGTCATGGCATCATGACTTTAATCACTCTACGTGAATGTGTAGTGCGATCTGAAAGTTGTATGGAAACATCGTAAAGGTATTTTTTCTTTCTCGCTTACAGTGTCTATGAGGAGACAAAAGGTTGCCTTGAGAAATCTACAGAACGGTTTTGCAGTCAAAACACCGCAGAATTTTTGAAGTCGATGTATCGTGACACGATTTCTCCATTTCTGGACTATTACAGATGTTCTTCCGGTAGTTCGAGTTATTATACATTTTAGAAGTTTGTTAATGTTATACAATTATTGAATTTATTTAATGTTACATAACTGACTTTTCTAAAGTTATTGCATGTGATACAGTTATTGACTTTTCTAAATTTATTTAATGTGATGCAGTTATTGACTTTCCTAAAGTTATTTAATGTGATGCAGTTATTGACTTTCCTAAAGTTATTACATGTGATGCAGTTATTGACTTTTCTAAAGTTATTTAATGTGATGCAGTTATTGACTTTCCTAAAGTTATTACATGTGATGCAGTTATTGACTTTTCTAAAGTTATTTAATGTGATGCAGTTATTGACTTTTCTAAAGTTATTTAATGTGATGCAGTTATTGACTTTTCTAAAGTTATTTAATGTGATGCAGTTATTGACTTTTCTAAATTTATTTAATGTGATGCAGTTATTGACGTTTCTAAATTTATTACATGTGATGCAGTTATTGACTTTCCTAAACTTATTACATGTGATGCAGTTATTGACTTTTCTAAAGTTATTTAATGTGATGGAGTTATTGACTTTCCTAAAGTTATTACATGTGATGCAATTATTGACTTTTCTAAAGTTATTTAATGTGATGCAGTTATTGACTTTTCTAAAGTTATTTAATGTGATGCAGTAATTGACTTTTCTAAAGTTATTTAATGTGATGCAGTAATTGACTTTTCTAAAGTTATTTAATGTGATGCAGTAATTGACTTTTCTAAAGTTATTTAATGTGATGCAGTAATTGACTTTTCTAAAGTTATTTAATGTGATGCAGTTATTGACTTTTCTAAAGTTATTTAATGTGATGCAGTTATTGACTTTTCTAAATTTATTTAATGTGATGCAGTTATTGACTTTTCTAAATTTATTACATGTGATGCAGTTATTGACTTTCCTAAAGTTATTACATGTGATGCAGTTATTGACTTTTCTAAAGTTATTTAATGTGATGGAGTTATAGACTTTCCTAAAGTTATTACATGTGATGCAGTTATTGACTTTTCTAAAGTTATTTAATGTGATGCAGTTATTGACTTTTCTAAAGTTATTACATGTGATGCAGTTATTGACTTTTCTAAATTTATATCATTTTACACAATTATAATTTTTTATATTTATTAAATGTTACACAATTATTCATTTTTCTTTATTTATTGCTACAAATTTATTTATTTTTCTATAGTTGTTTAATGTTATACAATTATTGACTTTTAAATACTGGTACCTTATATAAGAAATACATTTTAGAATTGCATTCTTTACATTTTTGTATTTCTTATTTCTTTACAAACACAACCAATCATATATTCTCATAAAGCGCAAAGATATAATCAAATTACCATATATAATATCTAATTACAGTCTTGGACTGTATGATATTGTAGTCATTTTAGTGGAAAAAGTTTCTGCAGTCTGTGCTTTGAATGTAAAACTTACCAAGGACGCGATCATCTTTCTCGACCTTAATCGATTTGAAAATCTACCGAATGGCGTTAAGCGGCTAGCATCTTATGTCTCCATCTATTTGTATTTTTAAGTACGTAGTGTCGATAATCTGTAAGATAGAAACTTGAATCTTTCTATCCAACAATTTCATTTAATTGGCGTCTGCTTAATGGTTGATATGTACTATTGTATCTGCAAAAAAAAAACTTAAATTCAACAGCAAAAAGTAAACTGATGTTTATATTATTCGTTAGAAATGTGTTTTGCTTGTTTTAAGCAGTTCTATTTTCGAAATAGGCTTTTTTGTAATAACAAAAGTAAAAGGAATGGCCAATATAAGGGAATTTTGTTTTACTTATATTCACAACAACAATGACAATTGATAATTGCACTTCATACTGATTTATAATCAGATTTTCAAATATAATTTAATTTATCATGGTTTCTTATATGTTTTGAAGACACATGTTCCTTTATATCCGATGTAAGTTATATGCAGAAAATAAATACACCTGATTTAGATTCAAGGTAATACGTCGTTAAAATGGAACAGTTTATTTTCAAAGTGTCTTATTTCGAGGTCAGCTTCATTTGAAATTTCTAAGGTATATCACAATAGTTTTGCGTATGATAACCGTGGCAATCAATAATCTATATTTTTCCTGATATTGTTATTATTATTAGTAGTAGTATCATCATCATCATCATCATCATCATCATCATCATCATCATCATCATCATTATTATTATTATCATTATTATTATTATTATTATTATTATTATTATTATTATTATTATTATTATTAATATGAACAAGTAAACAAAATTCCTAAAGCTTATTGGAGTTTTGTATGAGGGTTGGGTAGGGGTGTTTGGGGTGAGTTTTTTTGTGGATGTTTTTGTGGGTTTTTTTTGGACGGCTCTTATTTCATTTTCAGCTCTCCCTCCAGACTACTCCGATGAATTGTTTCCTAACAACCCTGGGTTGTTCGATCCCATTGTGTTTCCCGACAATGAACAGTACCAAAAAGAATCCCCACAAAACGATTATTTTGACGATCCATTTGGTGAATTTCCTGCAGGAGAAGATTTGTTTCGATCCACATTGTCAAGAGAGCATGCCATTACAGTGGCCCTTGAGGCTGACACATCTATTCCTACGGAGTCTTCAAACACAACCTATGAAACCACAACTTCTTTGTCTTCCACAAATGAAGAAGACATGGGAACGATTCTCCCAGATGACATATTTAATATCACATTTAATGGGTTTCAAATGTCAAACTTTTCAACAACTGAGCACAACGCAAATAATGAAAATACAGCATCAGGTACAACTGGGTCGTATCATACATCAGCGAAAATGGTATCACAAGGAAATATTTCAATTACACTGATTGCAAGTACTGATATTTCAGTCATCGAGAATAGTAGTGTCGAAAGCGTAATAGTTTCAAATACAACTGCTGACTCAGCAACATGGTCATGGTTCGAAAATACCACCTCAGTTAAAAGTGACGGCGATGCAGCTATCTTTAAGACAAGATCATATGTTCCTCGGTTAAAATGGTACTTAGTTTTATATGTGTTTTTGCCATTCATAATATTAAAAATAGTACCAGTTACACTGTGAGGTAATAATGTTACACTGAGAAGAGAGCTGTATTACAAAATTAATGGCATTTCAAGGCTGTAATGTTGTTGTTGTTGTCGTTATTATTATTATTTTCTTGAAAAACGTTTTAAAATTATTTTATTCTGCTGAAACACATAGATAATTTTGTAACAAAAGAAAACAAAAAATATCATACGACTTTTTAATCAACATCGCTTTCGTATACATATACTAGAGATCGTATTGTATGGAAATCAACGCCATTTTCGCACCATCCGCTTACATTTACTATTATTTTTCATTCTCCTGGGTGTCCTATATTGCCCAGTGGTCTAATGCACTGGCCTTTTCAGATCACAATCATCTCCCCTCTATGTGATGCATTCTAGTCTTAGGCTCTGATAGAGAGGATATGTGAAAAAATTGGCCAGTAGCTTCCTCTGAGTCGGTGGCTCTTTCGAGATTTTTTAAGGTTCTTTCTCAACCAGATATATTTTATGTATAGCCTATATATGAGCTGACATTTCGTGCTAAATCCACAGCAACGACATACCTCGCCTTTTCTTTAAAATGTGTATTGAGTCTATTTCACACATGTTAAGTGATCAATAGGTCTCCAGAATATCAAGTATCGGTAGCTCGTTGGGGCGAGCTTGGTTATCGTAGAACAAGCGTCAAAAGTTCGATACCCGTTCGGACCACACTGGTTCGGCTACATGGTGTAGCCTTGATAAAGGCACATAACTTCCATTTCTTCAGCATGATATGTCAATGAGTTGAGCGTGACGTTAATGCGATACAAAAGACACCATTATAATAAATTCACCTTATAATCTAAAGGAAGCAGTGTGTGCTCGTCTTTTAGTAAAATAATATAATAAAATCAAGACAAACAGAAACAGTCATACATATATTTGTATTGGTATAAATTAAATAATAATTTATCAATTTAAAAAAATATAATTCTATATAGTGCATTGGTATTAAGGCCATTAGGATACAAATTATCTAAATTATTAATCTAATAAGTTTTTTATTATATGAGTCTAATTGTTCTTTTAATATATATATATATATATATATATATATATATATATATATATATATATATATATATATATATATATATATATATATATATATATATATATATATACATATACATACATACAGCGCTGGATTAAGCACCGTGGAGGCCCATAGGCAGTCAAACTTTTGGGGCCCCAGACCCACGGTCACGGTCTCATGGGGGCTCCTGGGGGCCCCTGATGGGGCCCATAAAAGTCGCGGGGCCCATAGGCAGTTGCCTACCCTGCCTAATGGGTAATCCGGGACTGTGTATATATATATATATATATATATATATATATATATATATATATATATATATATATATATATATATGCGTAATTACGTGATTATTATTTTAAAATAAAAAGACGTCATCAGTTTCTATCAAACGTTTATGTGCCTGAAGAAGTATGGATTAAATACAAAACTAGTTGCACAGAATTTTCAACGTTTGTGCTGTTGTATTTTATCACAATTGTGTGTGTCTTTTGGATTTTTCAAGTAGATTTAATAGTTTTTCGGTCAGATCGCCACGATGTATACAGTGTAACAATTTAGAGTCTGCGGCATGATGCCCCGTCCAGTCACATTATACTGACACCAGACCGACCATTCCTAACACTAAGGATTTTGATAAGTCTTTGGTATGACTCGGCCGGGAACGGAACCCGCGACATCCCGTATCCAAGGCAGACGATCTAACAACTAAGCCACCGGAGCCGGATATAAGAATATTCTGACTTTGCTTGACTGAGGTAATGTGTGTAATCCGGTATTTTTTCAGTCGTAAGATAATGAAAGAAATTCAATGTTGTTGTTTTTGGACTGAACGCCAGTTCTCAACTCAAGGTAGGCTATACATGGCAGCCAGTATAACTGGTAGGGGACGAACCCCAATAAGAATTACCAGCCCACGGGAAGAAACGTGCAAGCTTTCTCACATACTCATATTGACAAAGTCCCATACTCGAACCCACTCGGACAAAGCTGAGATGGCAGTGATTGGTAATGGCGAGCGCTTTTGAACCATTCGGACACCCTTGGCCTCACAGCAATTCCATAATCATCCGAAATATAGGACAGATTCATTTATATTGTATCTGACCTAAACTTAATAGCAAATATTTTCATATTAACCTTTCACACATCTTTGATATCATCAATAAAGTTAATGTAAATTAGTGTAAAAAAAAATCATTTTGTGGTATCAATGTTTAACATGTATATGTACATATCACTCAAATATTTGATAATATAAACATTAGGTGCATTGTTCTCTAATTGCTGATTATCGATCCAGTGGTCCAAGTGATTAGAGTGTCCTCCTCAGATGCGGGAGTTATCGGATTTGTGATTTGGATTTTTAAAGTAGCTTGAAAACAGTTTAAGTTATATCGCTACGATGTCTGCAGTGTGGTAGTTTATAGCAGAGGCGTAGCTATGATAATTTGCGCCCGGGGACAAACTATAAAATTGGCGCCCCAGTCCCCTCCCCTCCCCGTTTAATCACATTTTTCTATTACACTGAATAAGGAAAACAACAAGTGGTTGGCAGGCAGCATCATCACTGGATGGCAGACGTATCAGATGACACGTCTGCTGAGCCGCTGCAGCGATCTTGTGACCGATTTATTGCCCTTGTTTACTTACTATAATGTAACGTTGTCAGCCTCATTTTGGCGCCCTTGTACCTTGGCGCCCAGGGACATATGTACCCCCCTGCCCCCCTCTAGCTACGCCTCTTGTTTATAGTGATTTCTAGTACTGGGGTATCACGCCGCAGACATGTAGTACCATGTCTCAGTCAGTCACATCATCCTGACACCAGGCTGATCATCCCTTACACTAACGTCTTAATTCTGCGTGCCAAGCGAGGCAGCTGCTATTATAAATTTTAAAAGTCTTTGGTATGACTTGGCCGGGGCTCGAACCCTTGGCCTCCAGTATCCGAGGAAGGCGCTCTAACTACTTAGGCCGCCGGAGCAGTTTTTTGCAAAAAAAAAAGAATATACGTTTTCTGTCATTCGACATCACGTCTTACCAAACGAATGCTTTACTATGAACAATATCAAAGATTGTGCTATTTATTCAATTAAAAATTTTAAAAAAAAAACTATATGAATATTATATTTTCCTAATTTCTGCAATTTGCCGTAATTTGTACTGTTTGTAATCACTTGCATCTTTGCGTTCGATATTTTACTGTACATAAAGAAGTAAAAAGAATTGTTTGACTTATTTCGGGAAAGGAAACATAACAAGTATATAATTTACCTGCATTATTCTATTCGAAAACTAGATAGAACATGTAAATATGTAAACCTAAAAGAATTATTATTTTTTTAATTACCATATTAGTGGCGTAAGATGTGTGTGTGTGTGTGTGAGAGAGAGAGAGAGAGAGAGAGAGAGAGAGAGAGAGAGAGAGAGAGAGAGAGAGAGAGAGAGAGAGAGAGAGAGAGAGTAGATGATATATTAAAAGTTCTACCTCAGTTATTGTTGGAATATGTGTATATATTAATGCATAGATGCATGTAGTCTGGAAAAAAATGATGCAATTAATGGAAAATCAACGTTTTGTTTGGATTGAGTCATCTAAGATAAATGTTTTAATGTTACATCTCATTTTATGAATGCATTATCTTTGTTCAGCAAGTTTGACTATTTTGTTAAATGTTATTAAATGCATAAATACTGAAATACATTATTGAATGGTGTTATGTGTTTGATTCCCTTATAGTTTTAAATATTTGAATAATAAAAATAAGGTCGTTATCAGCACAACAAAAAAAGCAAACTATCAGCTTAAATATATATTAATATTGATAATTTCATAAGTTGTACGCAAATTCACTCCACTTTGTTTTATAGGACATCCTAAGGGTAGAGCCGAGACTAACGTTTAATCCAAATTATTTAGTACGGTGCTTTATGCTTTATACGATTAGCGGTTGGGGAGATATCTAAGTTCAAATGCGCATGTCAAAATATTATCCCAAGTAATGTACAATTTCAGCAGTTTGGTGACTCTAGTTCATTTAACGTTACTTTAGCCACCCCCTCCCTATTGTGAGTGATCTGAATCGCTTTCTGATTGCGGATAGCAGGTGTTTCGTTGATGTATGTAAGAGTACAAGCGTTTCATTCGTCTCAATATCAGGAAGAATATAAATATTACTGTACGTTGGATGACCAAATTTCATAGATAGCCGCTACCAAAAAATATTTTTAAAAATGATCAAATTCTCTCAGTTAAACATGGTTCTCTTCACAAGCATGCTTGTTTGAAGGAAACGTATCAATATTAAAGTCCCATTGCAAACGTATCGATATTAAAGTTTTATTTCAAATGTATCAATATTAAAGTCTCATTGCAAACGTATTGATATTAAAGTCCCAATGCAAACGTATACATATTAAAGTCCCATTCAAACGTATAAATATTAATGTCCCATTCAAACGTATAAATATTAAAGTCCCATTGCAAACGCATACATATTAAAGTCCCATTCAAACGTATAAATATTAAAGTCCCATTCAAACGTATAAATATTAAAGTCCCATTCAAACGTATCGATATTAAAGTCCCATTCAAACGTATAAATATTAAAGTCCCATTGCAAACGTATAAATATTAAAGTCCCATTCAAACGTATCGATATTAAAGTCCCAATGCAAACGTATACATATTAAAGTCCCATTCAAACGTATAAATATTAAAGTCCCATTGCAAACGTATCGATATTAAAGTCCCATTCAAACGTATAAATATTAAAGTCCCATTCAAACGTATAAATATTAAAGTCCCATTGCAAACGTATAAATATTAAAGTCCCATTCAAACGTATAAATATTAAAGTCCCATTCAAACGTATAAATATTAAAGTCCCATTCAAACGTATAAATATTAAAGTCCCATTGCAAACGTATTGATATTAAAGTCCCATTGCAAACGTATCTATATTAAAGTCCCAACACAAGTTTTGTTTCAAACGTATCAATATTAAAGTCCCATTGTAAACGTATCGATATTAAAGTTTTATTTCAAACGTATACATTTTAAAGTCCCATTTCAAACTTATCGATATTAAAGCCCTATTGCAAATGTATCGATATTAAAGTTTTATTTCAAACGTATCGATGTTGAAGTGTGTCGATACTGATATTGGCGAAGATGTTTTTAGGTACATGAACATTACGTATTTACACGAATATAAAAAAAATAATAATCTGTAGTTCAATTTACAAGAGAGAGAGAGAGAGAGAGAGAGAGAGAGAGAGAGAGAGAGAGAGAGAGAGAGAGAGAGAGAGAGAGAGAGAGAAAAACTAACATGCAAATGTGAAAGACAGTAAATAAAAGTTCAATATAGTGATAGAGAGAACAGTCGGTGCATTATGTGACGGCAGATTTTGGTCTGTGCAGTTTGCAGTTGTATTCGTCTTACATGCGATTACATATATATATAATATTCCGGCGTACCTTTGCATTAAGTATGCGTTTATAAATGGAAATTTTTCAGATGATGGTTAGTGACGAAATTATTCCATAAGACTAAACCTTTGCCCTGTTTAGTTCTGGAGCTAATTTGGGGACCCTCATTTTTTTGTCTTTCTGCGTTCTTTGCAAGACTCTCATTTCAGTATACTACATTTGAGGATATTTTCCCTGATAGTTCTTTAAGATATTTCCTAACTGGCGGTATTCACATTAGTAGAAGTTTGCACTGAGAAAAATTTGTAAAATAGAGGCCGACAAGAATTTTTTTTTTCTTTTAAACTTCCAGTTGAATATTCAATGGGTGAAGACCACCAGAAAAAAGAAACAGTAGTTCTTGTAATGTAAATGTAAGTAATTTTCTCTTTCACATTCCGCATGTACAACACATGTACATGTATAGTATATATTTCTCAGGCGGACTCAGCTATAACAACTATGCTAATTAAAGAGGTGTGTGTGTGTGTTTGTGTGTGCGTGTTTTTGGATATTTAGCACCTTAATAATTTTAATCATATCGCTACGATGTATGCAATATGGCACATTATCGTGACACCAGGCCGGCCAGTTCTACCACTAACCTTCTGAATTTTTAATGACTCGGCCGGGGTTCGAACCTGCGACTTTCCGCGTACGATCCTTACGCTCTAACCATTTAGGCCACCGGAGCGGTGATTAAACGTGTAACGGGTTTCATCACATAATATTGCAAAAAAATCCATAATGTTTTTTTTTCCCATTTGACATTGATATATTTACCTTAAGTTATATTGACCTTGATTCGGGATTAGTGGGCAACACGTAAACAGGTTTCATTTTATTATAAAAGTATTAGTTGTTGTCAAGGTCAAGATGGGACTAGTGAATTAAGTAGTAAACAACTTTTTAATCTTAAAGTAAATTGATTAGTTCTCGTCAGAGTCATGTTAGGAGTACGTGATAAAAACACGACCACGTGACTCCTTTCCCTGCCCACCCATCTATTTCTTGATTTCGCAATTTGGGAAATTTTTCTAATCTGCGTATTTTAATACGACATAATATTTGTTTTAGTGAAATATTCTTAGTTTTGGGGTTTTACATCTGACATTTTTCATTTGTTGTAGCCAGTTTTTGAATCCATGTTAACTTTACTTCAGACCAGTTGGATTTTAAAGGATTAATTCGTATCTCTTGGAACATTTGAAATGCTCATATATAATTATTGGACAAAGACAGTTTATCAAAATTTGTATCGTATTTTCAACACCGGATTGTTAAATATTGTGTTTCTACAAGGAACTGTAGATTATCACAAAAGAGACGTCAGCATATGCCATTGTCTTTCATCTTTGCTTTTCCAACAGTACTCGTACTTGAATCTAGTAAAACATTTCATTACTAGGATTTTTGTAATTTAATTATTGGATTATTCTTGGATTATTTTGGGATTTGATTCTTAAAACTGTAAGTTCTTTTTTTTTTTCATTTTACAATCTTTTCCCAGGGAAATAACATATTTTTTAAATTGTATAAAGTTTGTTGTTTTCACTTTTTCTGTGTTACTGTATATTAGTTTCTAAACACGTAACAGTACTAATATTTGTCGTTTAAATTTAATGTTAGATACCTCGACTTCATAGGAAATATATGTATCCTCAGTTGAATTTTAATGCAGATATAAGTTTCAGATTTATATATTATGTATTTATTATGTATTAGGATTTTAAATGATCATAACCATAGGGTGCCGATCTAAAAGCAACATAAAAGTTTCGCAACACAAATTAACTTAAACCCTTCAAAATAAATGTAAAACGTGAATTAAGAAAAAATAAAGATGGATGTTGCAAATATGTACAATTTATATAAAATGAAAGAAAGAAAGACGTTAGAATTATGTAAAATGTATATAAAATAAAAGTAGAGGTGTAGCTGTTACAATGTTATAAAATGTATATTAAAACAAATAACAGGTGCAAACACTTAAGGTATAGGATATAAAACCCAAAACAAGCAAAGTCATGCCTTTATCGTGCCTATCAATTTTCTAAAATGTTTTGTTTTGTAACAGCAACAAAATATGTTAGGCATTTAATTAGTGGATATGTCTCTGACGAAGAAGAAATTCCCAGTGTTTTCACACTATAATCACCGGTCATTTAATTTGTGTTTTGCAGCAACAGAGAATCGAACAACTCTAAAATTGCCACCCCATCAATAAAAGTGAATTTACAATAACAAATCTCAACTACATATTTAGCTTTGACCTAAATGCATGACCACGCCTATAAAAGGGCAATGTGTGTCTCGACCTTAATTAAGTGGCAAAGGAACCTGATGGTGATTGATAGCTGTAGAAACAATGTGAAAACTTAATAAAATCTGAGTGAATGTAAGTGGCAAGAGCGACTGAAAAGAAATCGGAAAGTAAAACAATTCACAATTTCCCGGTTTTGTTAGGTCAGTAGATAGTCTCAATTGTATATTTTACGGTTTATTCAATAACTTGTAGTTCAGGATGACAATAATTTTGATATTTTCCTTGAGTTGAAATAATTAAAGTTAGGTTTAATATATCATGGAAAGTCAATATAAATACTAAAATGTTATGTCGATATTTTATCTACCGATACATTTCAGATATCTTTTAAATACAAATTCTTGCTGTATGAAGTATTAATAATTTGGTTGTAAGTTCAAAGAATATTTACTTTTAAATTAAGTGTAACCAGGGACTGTTAAGTAGTGAAATTAGAGAAATGCTCAAAACGCTTTGCTACTACTACTACTACTACTACTACTACTACTACTACTACTACTACTACTACTACTACTACTACTACTACTACTACTACTACTGCTGCTACTACTACTACTACTACTAATACTACTACACCTTGATCTTCTAACAATTTTATCATCAGATTCACTGAGGCAACAATCAATACGAAATTTTGCCTTCATCGCTCGTCTCATTGATCTAGATAGCAAAAAAGCTTCTTTTTAAACCAAAAGAAGACTCTTTCTTGTATGCAACACATCAAGTTGCATATATACACGATTCCATAAGAAAAAGAATAGTCTCAACATAACCATGTCAACTCTTGTAACTCTGATTTATGTATTACAAATAACCATTAGGAGGGATTCTTGTACACAAATGATGTCAACAAGACGATAGTATGCTATACTCAGACAAATATCTCATCCCAACAAAGTTGACATTTAAACCAAATAAAATTTCAAAATTTAATTGACGCAGAAAAATACTGTACAAAGTCAATACGGTCTACATTGCTGGCATTTTCTTTTTACCTTTGATATACTATAATGATATTGAAGAAGAAAAAAAAATTGAATATTTCTGGCCACTAATAACAGTAACTTTGCTTTTATATATATGATGTGTGTTTGTGTTTTGTGGATGTGTTTCAAAAATTTCATCAGGCATTAAAATGTTAAATACAACCTATGCCTTGTCCAAAAAGGTCTTTATCACATGGTCCGTTTTCAAGTTAGTCAACAGAAACAGCAGATTTGTATCTGTATGTTGAAAAATGGAATCCATGAAGTGTTAATTTTTTTCAAATTATACACCGATAATTCAATGCAACCTGCGAATTAATCGATAAGAGCCGTATTTAATTATTTGCGTTGAAAGTGTTCTTCTATTATTGCTTAGTCTAGAATCACAGCATCCATTTTGACATTTTTCCAAGACAATTTTAAGTATAAAATACAACAACCACTCTCGTGAACTGCATTGTTTCACTGATACACGCTTACTATTGTTCCGCATCAACGCACTTGTCATAAAGCACGATGTTTCGAAACTTCGATTTATCTATTAGAAATATAAGCAAATGGCTTTTATTTTAAGAACAAATTCCCGCTATTCTAAAATTTTCCATAGATTCTCTATTTTTCCAAGTAAGAAAGCTCAACTAGTTTTATTCAATTTCTACTATCAATTAAAAATTAATTAAACTAAGAAGGGAAAACCCAGCATCCATAGCAAAGCAAATACAAAAAAGTTTAAACTTGGAACTATAAAATGTATTGTATTTTCATAGCATTGTTTCAAAACCCAAAAAAGAATCATAATCTTTTTTAGTAAGAAAACACTTTTACAACGCAAATAAAATATGTCAAATAGTAGCAGATTGACGGAGAGTGACCGAGATATTATAAGCAGCATAAAAAGCGCATTTAAATACGCAGCATACAAAACACAATTTGAATAGACAGCTTAGAAAACCTCCATTTTAATAGACAGCTTATAAAACGTCCATTTGAATAGACAGCTTAGAAAGCGTCCATTTGAATAGCGTACGAAATGTTCATTTAAATAGACAGTGTACAACACGTCCATCGGAATAGGCAGCATAAAAAGCGTCCTATTGAATACGCAGTTTACAAAAACACCCATTTGGGTAGACAACTTAGAAAACGTGTATTTGAATAGTGTATGAAACGTCCATTTTAATAGTGTTCGAAAGGTCCATTTGAATAGACAGTGCACAAAACGTCCATCGAAATAGACAGCATAGAAAACGTCCATTGAATACACAGCGTACGAAACACTCTTTTGAGTAGACGGCTTAGAAAACGTCTATATGAACAGACAGCATACAAAACGTCCATCGGAATAGACAGCGTAAAAAGCGTCCACTGAATACACAGCGTACACAACACTCTTTTGAGTAGACAGCTTAGAAAACGTCTATATGAACAGACAGTGTACAAAACGTCCATTGGAATAGACAGCGTAAAAAGATTCCATTTGAATACACAGCGTACAAAACACTCATTTGTGTAGAGAGCGTACAAATAATTGGAGAGTGTACAAAACGAACAGATGAATAGACAGCTTACAAAAGATATAAATAGAAGAAAAGTCCGAAGACAGTTATGGTTTTTCTCTTAACATTACGCGCAACGATATTACGTGTCTAAAATGCCCGATGTCTGGGAATGAATGAACCATATCCTTTCAAAAAGGATGAATTATTACAAAACGTTTGATAGTGCCGGCTGATTTGGTGGTATCTTTCTGGCACATAGGAAGATATTATAACGCAACGAAGAAAGAAGTTTTTTTTCGAATGAAGATTTATTGAAGGGAAAAGGGTGTTCTGTATGGCAAATAGCAAATTAAAAGTGATAGCATAAACAGCTAATCAGCAGCAACAACAACGATACCAGCGAAAAGATAAAACACAATAAGAAAAGGTCAAACCCCAATTTTAACAATGAAATCGCTATAATGAGCGATTAACGCCATTAACACGTAGTTTGGCTAGTATCAGTCTTGGAATATTATATTGTTTGTAACGTATCAAGTACATGTTTGGATATTTGATTAGCAGCAAATATTAACAACGAATTGGTAACTTTTGAAGTTGTCACAACAGATAATAAGGTAACTAAAAGTAATATTTGTCTCTTAAAATATATATTTGTTGAATATCAACATTTAATCAATGCATGTTGCATTTCGGTTCTATTAAGCTATGTTATGTTACATATTTGAAGCCTTTACAAAAGTGTGTCGACTGTTACACGACTGTTTCATGACACGGCATTAAATGCTATTAAGATCTATCCGATCTAAGCAATTTATTCTTTAAGTTTCATCCCAGGTCCCCTTGAAGAAATTCATCAAAACTAATCACATCATTGCAAGCCACTGATGCTCACTGTTACACGTGCCAATGACAATATTTACTCATTTCTCATAAATATGTCTGAACCAAATACATCAACAACACAAGGAAAAACAAGATCACACACGTCAACGAAGGTTCACTAATATTAATCTATAAGTGTGTGTTTGAAAGTGAAAATTGGATTAGCTCAGAGTAAAATGATGTCCCTGGCTCGTAACGACTAGTTAATCAGATTGATGGATATTCATCAGAAACAAGGAAATAATTTTACAAGAAGAGACGGGAGAAAAGACTGCGTAACGAATGTTTCCCCGAGACTTGCAAAGACGTCACAGTCTTTACTATTTGCATTTCCAACGATTTATTGTTTATAATATATAAATATAATGACATGTTGTACCTCTATCTACGTACGTTAAGTCTACTACTCATATTAACAACTGCTTTGTACTGAGATTAGTAGTGTACATGACTAAAAATTTCAGTTATACAAACAACACAAGTAGATCATTAAGTGCCGGTGTATTTGGACTAGAGTGCCTTGTCTAAGGATATACCATCGTAGTCAACCCGGACTAATCCGATGGTAACACGAGATATGACAGCCTTATAACATTTCTTGATGTTATCGGCATCACCATCATAGTACTGCCATTGCGTTTTGATGTTGACCTGACAAAAACTTCAGCCACACAAATAAACTAATAGAAGGATCGTAACAGAAAACAGTACAATCAGTAAATCAATATGGCATTAGCATAGGATATCAATAAAGTTTATTATGGAATGAAACATTTATTTTCTAGACAACGCATCAGTGCGTAGAAGTACATAGTTTAACACATGTCTATTACGTGAAGAAGGTGAAAACTGGGATCCAAAACATTAGGCATTCGTTACATGAATTCAGAGGTAAAAGAGGTTATTAGAAAGCCACATGAAGACAGCAGTAGGGACAGATTAGAACAACTTACACTGTATGCACTGGCTTGTAAGTCGAAATTAACTGCAAACTGTACAGACACTGATCGGATAATGCTCCGACAGATCTGCGTCTGTGCAGTTTGTTACGAGTAATCAGTAGACCTATTGACATAAACCTGATAGGGATGTGAAGTATGCTTTGGAAGATAAGAATATTTTTTATTTGCAGTTTGACTTGACCTATGACCTATAAGCTAGTATAACCGGTACCTTAAAAGCCATATACCAATTTCTATCATTTTTTTTTTGTTATGCAGTAAATTACTATGATGATATCAGAAAAATATAAAACTATACAATAATATGACGAGCTTACAAACTCGATAGATACCTTGTAAATTATAAACATGATCATCTAACAAAAGCATATTTTCAGCTATTAATTCCAACTGTTTAAAATTTGAGATGTGACATTTTTTGTTGCTGCGTATATTTCATTTTCCAATCAAGTACTTCTTCGTTTTAAGACTCAGAATCGCGTTATATTAACACGTCATTAGCAACAATTAAAGAGAGAGAGAGAGAGAGAGAGAGAGAGAGAGAGAGAGAGAGAGACAGACAGACAGACAGACAGGTACAGAGAGGACATGTCGTTACCAACAACAGAGTAAGCGTGTTTAAGTGGTGGCGCGAACGTGGTAGTTTACAATTGCTCCTGGAAGCTAGACGAAGGACGGCAGGGAGCATAATGGGGATCATTTTCCTTTTCTTTCTTTTCGTCTTTTTTATGTGTGTTTTTTTTTTTAATACTTCACCATCGTTTTGGTATCACGAAGGCAATTCTTCACAAAACATATATTTGGGGTGGGTGTAACTGATATAAAAACTGCTTTTGGTAGTAATGTATGGGTGTCACTGTAGAATATTGCTCGCGGATGCCTCAGACCACTGGGTGGAATTCTGCGTTCTGTGATGATGTAGCGGAGCATTGCCTTTCATCACATTTTTAACCAAGGTAATGGATGCCATCAGGCAAAGTAAATGATACATTACAATCTTAAGGAAATGGTCATTTTCTACATTAAACTTTTTATATGCCAGATTGACTATTGTTTAGGGAAGATAGTTTTTATCAAAAAAATCTTTAGTGTTTGTGTGTGTTTGTGTGTGTGTGTGTGTGTGTGTGTGCGCGCGCGTCTGTTTGTTACTTAAATTCGTAACGTAGCTGTAACAATTTTTCACTCATATCGCTACGATGTCTGCAGTGTGGCAATTCATAGTGATGTTCAGCACTGGGACATTATGCCGCAGACATCATGTACCACCTGAAACCAGGCCAACCAGTCCTAAGAGTAACCTCTTAATGCTCAGGCAACTGCTAACTACATTTTTTAAGTCTTTGGTATATCTTGGACGGGTTTCGAACCCGAGATCTTACGATACCGCTTAACCACTTAAGGTCGACACATACATTCATACATACATACATACATACATACATACATACATACATACATACATACATACATACATACATACATACATACATACATACATACATACATACATACATACATACATACATACATACATACATACATACATACATACATACATACATATAATGGACTGACCCTATTGTTGTATTGGTTCTTCGACCTTGTACCATAGCTGTAAGTCGCCTCCATTGGAGTATTCTAGTTTCTATTCAGACTTTAGAATAAACATCAAATAATGATTGGAAGTTACGTGTCCATGATGCATATTATTCAATCCAATTTACGACTGGTTTGTGGCAATTATGATTCTCCATGTGTTTAAACGTTAACAAGACATCAATAGTGCAGCCTAGAGTCCCCTATGAAGTTATACTTCAAATGATCGTAGTTATTGCGCACCTTGGTATTCGCACATAATGTCTAACTAAAACTGTGTACATAAGAGAACATAAACATGTAATATAGACTTCATCAATAGGCACCAAACCGTTCAATACCTTTTAAGGGAAATCATAAAAAGCTAAATAGCAGCTCTTTCAAACAATAAATTTCCGTTCGAAACCCTAGTTATCTAGTTTTATGTTATTGACAAAAACTAGATGCTTAGCGATAGGTTATGTTCAATATTACAGAATTGGCAAACAAGATTGTTTTACATAATAAAAAGTGTACGTTATACTGAGATATATAGCTGTACTGATATAAAATGCTGTACTGAGCTTTCTGGCTGTACTGAGCTATATATGAATGGAACCGAGCTATTTACCGAGATATATAGCTGTACCGATATATATGACTGTAATGAGATATATAGCTGTATTGATATATATTACCAAAATATATGGATGTATTGAAATATGTGGCCGTAATGAGATATATAGCTGTATTGATATATATTATGATTTATAAGGCTACATATGTGTTTTTATTTGATTTTTCCTCTTTATATTCAGCAAAACACATTCTCCACAATACTAGGGAAATAACTATTTCATCATGACCGTATATATGCACAGAAGATTTTCCGCTCTTAAAACTGATTGCAAGTGAGTATCTGCATTTTTTATTTACTCATGTGTGCATAGTTCAAAACTGTGTTGCCTGTATGATGTATATAATGTAATGCGACATTTAGTAATATCAGCCAATGAAAACATGTTCATTACAGTCCATGAAATGCGTTAAGTACAAATTTGAAATGCAAACGAAATGATTGACGGAACAGAAATTGAACAAGATAAACAGAACAACCTTTGAGGGAATGCAGACCGACACGTACTGAATGAGTAACGGTATATACCTAACGCTCCTTGCCGCAAACAACAAAATGAAATCAGAAACGATAAACAATGAAAGACAAATGATGAAAAATAAACAATATATACATTATGATACTGCTGATGCAGTTTCCTTTGTCCAGTCTCACACAAAGTTTTGCAAATGTATTTTAGAACGCATTATTTAATGTACGTATCTTAACGATATCGAATGTGAACTATGAGATGATGAATAATAAAAGTCGAGATAGTTTATTGAAACGCTTTTGCAAAAGATATTTTAAATATATTATGTGATATAGTATGGGGATATCAAAATGTGTTAGGATAATCATTCAAACATCTATAATAACAAATTACTTTTTTCCAGCTATAAAACTTAAGATGCTGAACCAAATGTTCCTCTGTAAGTAGGATCAAACTGGACATTCAAATATATGAAGATCTAGACTAAAGAACGCATGCGTGGGTCTGCCTAAAAGGTCAAAATTGAAGCACACGAAAATAGCAATTCAGATCATCGGATGAAAATTGAAAGCTGACTCTAGAAAAGAATTACAACAGATTCTAAAGAAACAACAAACTACCCGACCAAGAACAGCTAAAGTAATGAAATCAGACGAGACGTAGAAAAAATCTCACTGTCTATATATGAGGTATTACAAACGTAATTCAGTCCTTATGGTAACCATACCGAACAATATTGCATATGAATGATGCTTCATTCTCATTATTTAACAATAAATATAATCTATCAATAATAGGACGTCCAAATCAATCGATGATCATGCATATAATATGAATCCTTTCTTTATTGGTATTGTCATAATCCTTTAAGATGATACGTGCTTTGTATTTAGTAAGGTTTTATCAACGCTTTTAAACTATTTAAAAGGCATCCTTTATTTAACATTGAAGGCACTGAGTTTTGATAGCACTCGTGAAAGGGATCACTGTGCCTTTGTATTTAATTTCAATGGGCAATTCGTTGCAAGATGCTGGGCCAAGGTATGCAAAAGAACATTATGCATATGACTTCTTTTTCATAGTGGGAATAATGAGCATACAATTATCAGAAGAGCAGCGTAAGCATCTGGCTGGTGTGTACACATGGGTGAGGCCAGATAAGTATGTTGGACTGGAGTCCGTCATTGAAACGTAGCACAGAGATGAAATTATGTGTTTGATTCTGGATCAAATGGATAGCCATTGTAGGGTACAGAGCAGCGGAGAAGTATGCTCTGAGTGTGGTACTCTAAGGATGATCTGAGCAGCTGTGTTTTGAACATTTTTGAAGTCTCGGGAGTAGATATTGAGATGAACCAGACAGAAATGAGTTACAATAATCCAGTCTTGAAAGTACTACTGAACGCACACATGTTTTAGTGGCATTAGCTGAAAGATTTGCGAATGGAGCTGATGTGTCTCAGCTCAAAATATGCAGCCTTGATTATGTTAATGGCATGTTAGTGCAATGTGAGAGTACTGTTCAGAGTAATACCTAGGTTTCGTACTGACTGTGTGAATTTAATGTTGGTGTTACTGATAGTTATTGTTAGAGGTAAATGATGTGAATGAGAAAATCCTTTTCTTATGATCAGAATGGCCTCAGTTGTAACATCATTCATCTGCAGCTTGTTACATGTCATCCATAATTTCACATCAGAAATGCACCTCACTACTCCTTGGATGGTCGCATCAACTTCAGTTGGGTGGCTAGATTTGTATATGTGTGTGTGTCATCAGTATACAATTGGTGAGACACTGGATTATTTTCTATAACACTTGAGAGCGGCTTAGTGAATATCATGAAGAGAACGGGTACAAGAACAGACCCCTGTGGAACACCAGAATATAGATCAACTGGGCTGGAGTGTATTCCATTTGCATATACAATTTGTGTCCTTTTGACTTAGAATCACTTGAACCACAGTAAGGCTGTATTGTGAATGCCAAATACATGCTGGAGACGGTAAAGTAATATATCGTGGTCTATTGCTGCAGACAAATCAAGGAGGGCGAAGACAGTAATCTTTCCGCAATCAAAAGCAAAGAGAATATCAATAACTACTTTCACAAGAGTAGATTCAGTACTGTGGCAAGGGGATATGCAGGCTGTACATTGCTGAAAAGACTGCTTGAATTCAGATGAGGTACAAGTTGTGTTAGAACATTTTGCTAAGATTTGTTTATATGAACGGCAGATTAGAACTTGGGCGGTAGATTTTTTTTTTTATAGTCGAGCGTTGGATTCTTTGGCAGTGGCTTTACAATGGCAGTTTTGAAAAATGATGGAAATTCCCCGTATGAGAGAGAGGTATTAATAAGAGGCATTAATAACACCAGTTAGTGAAGGCAATATTGGATCTAAGCACTCAAGCAGCAGTGATGTTGGAATTAGATCACGTTCACCTGACTTTGGTGCACTCTTCATCACGATTGTCCGTACTAAACCAATAGAGACATGTTCAAATGCTGCTAACGGTTGTCGCTGAAATTATGTATCGCAACTGTATGGTGACGACTAGTCAATAAACTTGTGTTGTCAAACTTATATCTAATGGTTTGTACCTTGTCACGGAAGACACTTGCAAACAGAAGGTCTACGTTAGAAAAAAGTAACTGGAAGTGGTGAACATTTGTTCCTTGACATGGGTTTGTTATTAATCTTGAAGAGCTCTTTGCAGCAGGAACTCTTCGTGATCTTGGTACTGTAGTGAGATAATTTGGCTAAATGGACTATGTTTGTGACATTTTTCTTGGCGGCTTGATAGATTTGTTTCTGAATAGGGAGCCAAGGCCTCTCTGCTTTACGTCGGTCTTTTTTTAGCAGTACTAAGCTAGTCACTAAGACTATTATACCACGGAGAACACTTTTGAATTAATACTCTGCACTTAGTGGCTTGGGCATATTTTTGAAGCAATGAACGCAGCCAGTTATCGAGTTGTTCTGCTGTACGAAGTAATCAAATTGTTATGTTTGTTTGTATGCCATACATTAATTTGGTTTTATTTATCATACGGAGGTTTATCTTGGTAGCAAATAAAATGAGAGGGTTAGGAAGTGATACGTCCAGGTGGCATATAATAAAGAGGTGATATGATACAAGTTTGTTGGATACTAGGTTGGACCGTCTAATATTATCATCAGGTCTATGAAAAATCCAGTCTAAAATGTGGCCATGGGTGGGTTGGTTAACTGACTGTTTAGGGTTGAAAACATGAATGGAATCTAGGAGTTTTTATGTGCTGGGTTTCCAGGACAGTCAAAGTGAAAGTTGAAATCTCCAAAAATAATCAGGTTGCACCTATCGAATTTCCATACTCCAGGAGATTCGGAAACTGGTCGAAAAAGATAGATTCAGTCATCTTGTTTTTTTCTACTAGGATGAGGGCGGTAAAGGCAGAAAAATGAACTGACCTTTGTTTCAGCGTGTTTGTTATTTAGCCGAGTTCAAATGATGTGTGGCAGAAAAAAGAAGGCTGTGTTGTGTTTAAGACATTCTATCATGTAATTCTATGTGATGACAGCAACTCCACCTTAGCGCACTTGTGCTTATTGCCGGATGGTTTTAGTTATGTTTCTGTCAGGAGGAAGACGTCGATATTGCGATCGTTGATAAAATTAACTATTTATGTGCGTATTCCGGTGGTCCTACTGACTGGGCGTTGAATAGTGCAATACGTAGTGGTATCTCTGTGATAGTTGACACATAGGTTGACGCTTTAATAGGGATTTTCCTTAGTAATTTTAAATATTTTTAGCGGGAAAGAGCGATAGAGACATAACTGGAAGTATTCTTCCTGTTCTACGGCGGCAAGCTTTGAAACAACATTTCTCTTTTCGCTTCCGTTAACATTTAAGTAAGGCTGAATGTAGTCCCAATTCATTTAGTCTTGAGCACAATGTGGTATGGATAGCCAAGTAGTGGTCATTTAAAGCAATTAATGAGGGTCCATCATAGCATAAACAGGTTAACTGGTGATCACATGATGGCGGTTTATTCAAGAACAACGGAACTTGTAGCAGTAAAGCAGGACAGCTGAGATAAATTCTAATTGTTTTCGTTTCCAAACCAAGGAAATGAAGAAACACATACGACGTGAACAGTCAAAGCATGATGAAACATAATAACGTAGACGAAGATAGAAAAAGCACATATATCATGAAGAACAGCACAAACCGGAACATCTGCTTCAAGCCGGTTAAGCGATAGCGGCCATCTTTCCGGATATTATGTATTGATTTTTGTAAAATTGTTCATATCTTGAAATCGAGACTAACAGTCGTGACATTGGTTTAAAGAAAAACACTTTTAGAAATAGGAATTAGTTTTGTAATTTTACATATAGGTAGGTAATCACGCGAATATTTACAAAGAATCGATAGAGTCTTTCACCCGTAAAACATTTGTCAATTGATTATCAGAGTTTGTATCCGTGCAAACATTTGTCAGTTGCCAACAATGTCTCTAGCCGTGAAATTATTTGTTTGTTCCCTGCCAGTGTTTGTAAGCCGTGCAAACATTGGTCAGCTGTCTGATAGCGTCTCTAAGCCGTGCCTCAGTTGCCATGCACGCATTGTCAGCTGCCTTGTCAGCATTGTCAGTGATTGTAAGCTGTACAAATATTTGTCAGCTGCCTGTCGGGGTTTGTAAATCCGTGAAAAGATATGTCAGCGGTGTATCAGAGTTTGTAAGCCGTGGAAAGATTTGTCAGTTGTCTGTCAATGCTTGTAAGCCGTACAAACATTTGTCATCTGCCTAACCGCTCCGATGGACTAATCGTTAAAGCGTACGACACTGATTACAAAGGTTGCAGGTTCGAATCCCAGCCGGATACATACCAAATCTTTTATATAAATCATATTAACATCTGTCATATGTTTGTGAGTCGTGTAAAGATTTGTCAGCTGCCTGCTCCGGTGGCCTAAATGGTTAGAGCGTCAAGCTCGGATGCCGGAGGTCGCATGGTGGAACCCAAGCCGAATCATAGTAAATGGTTCAAGGAGCTACTCTCTTGGCGCTTGTTCTTTGGCATAATTTGCAAACCAGCAAGCATTTTTGTCAGGTGCCAGCCAGGGTTTATAAGCCGTACAAAGATTTTTTCAGCTACATGTCCGCGCTTGTAAGATGTGAAAACAGTTGTGCTCGCTAGCACCAGAAAGCCATTAAAATAATTGTCAGCAGCCTGACAGCGTTTGTAAGCTGTTCAAAGATATATCAGCTGCCCCATAGGGCTAGTAAACCGTGAAAAGAATTGTCGGCTGTCTTACAGCATTTGAAAGGTGTGCACACATTTGTCACCTGCTCGACAGTCTGTGAAAGACTTGCAAACATTTGTCACTTGCCTGTCTGAACGTTAATAATGTTATATCTAAATAATAATTACATACCTGAAAAAATAACGAAACTAAGCATCTAATGAAAATAAACCTCTAATGGAAAAAAATATAACGAAAATAAGCCTAAAAATAAGACTATAATGATAATAAGCCTATATTGAAAATAAGCCTTTAACTAAACTAGTCCTAAAAATAAGCGTATAATAAAAATAAGCATATACTAAAAATAAGCATATACTAAAAATAAGCATATAATGAAAAAGCCTATAATGAAAATAAGCCTTTAACTAAACTGAGCCTAAAAATAAGCTTATAATAAAAAAAAACATATACTAAAAATAAGCATATACTAAAAATAAGCTTATAATAAAAAATAAGCTTATAAAGAAAATAAGCTTAGAATAAAAATAAGCTTATAATAAAAATAAGCCTATAATAAAAATAAGCCTATAATAAAAATAAGCTTATAATAAAAATAAGCCTATAATAAAAATAAGCTTATAATAAAAATAAGCCTATAATAAAAATAAGCTTAGAATAAAAATAAGCTTATAATAAAAAATAAGCATATACTAAAAATAAGCCTATAATAAAAATAAGCCTATAATAAAAATAAGCCTATAATGAAGAAGCCTATAATGACAATAAGCCTTTAACTAAACTAAGCTTAAAAATAAGCCTATAATGAAAATAATAATAATAATAATAATAATAATAATAATAATAATAATAATAATAATAATGAGGACTTTGTATAGCGCCTAATCTTACGAAGCTCTAAGCGCTTTACACCATCAATAATGATATGACTACACTAAGAACAACAAATGACAAAAACAATGAAATTGGAAAACATAAAAACATGCTGAAAACATATAAGATACAAAACATGATTAGGTCTCTAAGTTTGTCCCTGTAGTCGAAATAAGCCTATAATGAAACTAAGCCTTAAAATAAGCTTATAATGAAGAAAGCCTAAAATGAAAAAGTCTACAATGAAAAAAGCCAATAATGAAAATAAGCCTAAAGATAAAGCCTATAATGAACAAAAGCCTAAAAATAAGCCTATAATTAAAAAAAGTCTATAATGAAAATAGCCTATAATGAAAAAAGCCTAAAAATAAGCCTATAAAGAAAATCAGCCTACAATGAAAATAGCCTATAATGAAAGAAAGCCTATAATGAAAATAGCCTATAATGAAAGAAAGTCTATAATGAAAGAAAGCCTATAATGAAAAAAGCCTATAATGAAAATAAGCCTATAATGAAAAAAAGCCTATAATGAAAATAAGCCTATAATGAAAAAAAGCCTTTAATGAAAATAAGCCTATAATGAAAAAAGCCTATAATGAAAATAAGCCTATAATGAAAAAAGCCTATAATGAAAAAAGCTTATAATGAAAATAAGCCTATAATGAAAAAAGCCTATAATGAAAATAAGCCTATAATGAAAAAAGCCTATAATGAAAAAAGCCTATAATGAAAAAAGCCTATAATGAAAAAAGCCTATAATGAAAAAAAGCCTAAAAATAAGCCTATAAAGAAAATCAGCCTACAATGAAAATAGCCTATAATGAAAGAAAGCCTATAATGAAAATAGCCTATAATGAAAAAAGGCCTATAATGAAAATAAGCCTATAATGAAAAAAGCCTATTATGAAAAAAGCCTATAATGAAAATAAGCCTATAATGAAAAAAGCCAATAATGAAAATAAGCCTATAATGAAAAAAGCCTATAATGAAAAAAGCCTATAATGAAAATAAGCCTATAATGAAAAAAAGCCTATAATGAAAAAAGCCTATAATGAAAATAGCCTATAATGAAAATAAGCTTAAAAATAAGCCTATAATGAAAATAAGCCTAAAAATAAGCCTATAATGAAAATAAGCCTATATTGAAAATAAACTTATAATGAAGAAAGCCTTTTAAAAATTCTATACTGATAATAAGCCTACAATGAAAATAAGCATAAAATGAAAATAAGTTCATGTCAAACTTTTGTATTATCTATACACAAATAAGCTCTTATACATCTGTGTAAGAAAAATGAAGTCAAAGGCACACACACACACACACACACACACACATATATATATATATATATATATATATATATATATATATAGTTTAAAGAATTGAAGATATGATCTTTTATGTATTAACGATGTTATTGTCTTTCTCCATCTTGCTATCGCAGCTTTCAATATAATCAACTTCTGTATGTAATACTATACTAAACTGGTTGATAAATAATCCGTTAGATGATCGTATAGTCAACCATCCTGAAGCTTTATTGGTATTATGGTAGGTAATGATATCGATAGGTCATGCATAAAAGACTAATTTCAAAACCCGCACATGCTTGTGATCTAGATTTTATACCTTAAGACACATAGTTTGTCACGTTAAATTGGCGTTCTCTTTATGACACAAGCTGAATTTCAACAAAAAAATTTCGTTTCGCGAATTAAATCCGTCTAGATGAAATACAGTTGTATTACACGAATGCATTCCGGACAGGAAACACCACAATTCCGGTTTATAAATACTACAAATGTAAGGGAGAATACGGTGTATAAATCATACTCGGAATGTAAGGTTGAATACGGTGTATAAATCATATTCGGAATGATTCAACTTGTATCATAAGTAAGTAATTGAGTGGCTTTGAATTTAACTGGCGTCAAATGCACAGGATATAACCACGTCTCTCGTGATATTTACTGATTAATATAATCATGGCAACCATGTAATCTATACAGGCATAGGATAAATAACGTTAGCAAAAGATGATGTGGGAATCATACAATATTTAATTTCTTATATAAAAGAAAATGAATATGTACATATATAGCCAAGTGGCCTACTTACATAAACAGAGGAGTAGCAGTTCTTAAGCGAATACACATATGTATTTAGGTGTATAGAAGACAGTCTACATTTATATACATATATTGTCATTTGTCCTTTTGCCTATTCACCCGCTTCGTCTTTCTGTGGCATTATTCTCACGTTCATCCGTTTAAAGCATTGTTCAAATACAATTGAAAATGGCCTCTATATAATAATAATAATAATAATAATAATAATAATAATAATAATAATAATAATAAGAATAATAATAATTATTATTATTATTATTATTATAATTAGTAGTAGTATTGTTATTATTAATTATTATTATCATTATTATTATTATCATTATTATTGTTATCATTATTTTATATTATTATTTATTATTATTACTATTATCATTATCATTATTTTATTATTATTATTATTATTATTATTATTATTATTATTATTATTATTATTATTATTATTATTATTATTATTATTATTATTATTATTATTAAATATCATTATGAGAACCATGGCATGCAGACTGTTACTTGTATTCCACAGACAATATATTCACTACCGAGATGTTTGAGGGTAATTAATCTGTGGTAGATAGGCATGCCAATTTACTGAGGAGACTATTTTCTTGGACTTGAAAGTTTATTTTGTATAATTTAGAGGTTTTGCTACGTTTTAAAAGAGTAATTAAGTGTGATGTGACACATTGGATTACGAGATTGGATAGTGACCACTTTCCTTTGGTAGCTTATAAAGTTAGAGCATCCGCCTTGGATGCTGGTGGTTGCTGGTTTGATCCCCAGCCGGGTCATACCAATGGCTAATAAAAATGATACTAACATCTGCCTCGTTTGGTGCTTAGTATTAAGAGGTTAGTGTTAGGACTGCTATCAGGATAATGTGACTGGATGTGTAGTATCCAATATCGTTCCTTTCGTGTGCATTCTATGTCGGTCTATCCCAGGTTAAATTCAATTGGTAGCATCTCGAAATGACTCGACTCAATATCCATCGAGTTGTATGGCTGTCAGCTGAAATATCCATCGAGTTATATGGCTGTCAGCTTAAATATCCATCGAGTTGTATGGCTGTCAGCTGAAATATCCATCGAGTTGTATGTTTGTCGACTGAATATCCATTGAGTTGAAGTGGTTGTCGGCTATCGCGTTGATTTTGTGACTAGTGTGGCTTGTATGATTGTTCATTCATTATCTGAAATCAACGGTTTAGCCAATATATCTAGCGACACAGAAAAGCATGTCAAAAGATAGTCTGTATTATTGGCTCGACATTATAGCTTCTGACTGACTGTGTAGCTAACTCCTGTTGTCGAACTTCTGAACGATTCGGTCTCTGGCATATTTTTACAAATTAGGCAACGGTATATGCATGAACATGTAGTCTTATTTGCAGTTAACATGGCACATACCCGATAGTGCCTGAGATTTTACGTGTATGGTATGCAACCATACAAACTTCTTTGAAAAGAAGATCCTCCATATGTTTGGATAAGCAACCTCGGGCCAGAAAGCAGGTCGAATGCCTCAGAGTGTCCTTTGCAGCACTCGTGGTGCTAATTCAGTTAACACAGTAAACCTATGCAAGCACCATGATATTAAAAATTTAATAACTTGAAATTTCTGTTTGTTCATGATCGAATCAATTTGTATCAGTATAGATGCATCCTGGATGTTAGCTTCTGTTATGACAAAACCATAAGAGGCGAGGCATTTTCTGGATCTACGTGTGTTTCAAACACGTATTTTCTATACTGCATCAAAGAGCCATGTGCTAATTTCAGTAATGAGTGTTTGAGACTCAAGGTTGTTAAAGGTCTGAAATTCCATCAGTAAAACAATGTATCTAGTTTTTTTTCTGTTCCACCTAGAAAAAAACTCTGGAAAGATTCTTTTTGCTAAAGTCCCACTTTCATTATCAACCAATCCTGGCTTGCCTGACCCATATATGCTCTATGTTATGTTCATCCATTTCCAGACTGGTTCCTATATTTCTATGCTATTATTACAGTGAGTAATGCCAATAAACTGAGCTCCCATTTCCTGGGCAAATGTTTCCTTAAGAGTTAGAGCACTATTTTAAGAGGAGCAAATATTAGGCATCTACATTGCTCCAGAGATTTAACGATGTCAACAGGTTAACATGCATTTACGTGTCTACTATATACGTTGACTGATATGTATTATAATTATAATTAGTAAAACTATGTCATGTACAAAGCAAACCGTTATCTAAGACGAATAATGTTGTATATTTGGGAAATGTACTTGAAGAAGCATGAATGAAACGGTATAGATATAAAAAAAATTATAAATTGAACAAACGAAATTTATAAGATTTGTTTTCAGATACCTTTCTATCTAATGTACATCATATGTTAAAAGCCAGAAAGAGCAAAGTTCTATAAGAAACGTAAATATCTATACAGATATAGCAATGATCTATATGAAATATACATGGTCATGATGAACCAGCGATGTTCTATAGGAAATATAAATATACATGCAGATACAGCAAGGTTCTATAGAAAATATAAATATCCATACAGAGATAGCAATGTTCTATAGGACATGTAAATATCCATACAGAAATAGTAATGTTCTATACGAAATGTAAATATCCATGGAGAGAGAGAGAGAGAGAGAGAGAGAGAGAGAGAGAGAGAGAGAGAGAGAGAGAGAGAGAGAGAGAGAGCAAATGTTTTATAGGAAATGTAAATATCCATACAGAGATAGCAATGTTCTATAGGAAATGTAAATATCCATGGAGAGAGAGAGAGAGAGAGAGAGAGAGAGAGAGAGAGAGAGAGAGAGAGAGAGAGAGAGAGAGAGAGCAAATGTTCTATAGGACATGTAAATATCCATACAGAGAAAATAATGTTCTATAGGAAATGTAAATATCCATGATGAGACAGCAAGGTTCTATAGAAAATGTAAATATCCATACAGAGTTAGCGATGTTCTATAGGGAATGTAAATATCCATGATGAGACAGCAGGGTTCTATAGAAACTGTAAATATTAATACAGAGATAGCAATGTTCTATAGGAAATGTAAATATCCATGATGAGACAGCAGGGTTCTATAGAAACTGTAAATATTAATACAGAGATAGCAATGTTCTATAGGAAATGTAAATATCCATGGAGAGAGAGAGAGAGCAAATGTTTTATAGGAAATGTAAATATCCATGATGAGATAGAAATATTATATAGGAAAGGTAAATATCCATACAGAGATAGCAATGTTCTATAGGACATGTAAAATCCATACAGAGATAGTAATGTTCTACAGAAAATGTAAATATCATACAGAGACAGCAATGTTATATTGGAGATTTAAATATCCATACAGAGATAGCAGTGTTATATAGGAAATGTTAATATCCATACAGACTACAGAGATAGCAATATTCTATAGGAAATGTAAATATCCATTGAGAGATAGCAATATTATATAGGAAATGTAAATATCCATACAGAAATAGCAATATTCTATAGGAAATATAAATATCCATGGAGAGATGGCAATGTTCTATAAGAGGAATATCAGAAAGGCTGGCTGTGTACTCTCAAACCCAAATTATTTCCGATCATTCACATATAATAACAAAGGAAACTGTATATATATGAAAACCCCAATATGGTTTACACATAATTGTTCTTATGATAGAAAGTGGTTATAATCAGTGGAATACCTTATCTTTGAATTTATAAACCTGTGTAAAATTGCGAGACTATGGAGCGAACTAAGTTGTCAAAATGGCCTTTAAAAATCTTTGAACAACCAACAGATGTATACAGAGCTTCTGGCTCGCTACATTTTACAATAGAGAAAAAGGAATCATTTCAAGCCATGCAAATGTTGTATTAACCATTCATTAAATTTAATTATTCTGTTATGTCTACCATCGCCATCTTGTATCACGCCACAAATCATGCATGAACTAAAAAGAAGACTAAATGTTTAACACCTAACGGCATTCATCTATTGTGCTTATTTCTTTAGTTTTTATATTGAAATTTTGATTTTTTTTTTATTCATGCATTGTATAATATTACTAGCAGTTTATATACATACTAGTTTAGTTGACTGTTTCTTGCTTTTATTGCTATATTTTTTTTAATAGAAAGCATAAATTGTCTATCAATGGAACATACTGAGAAATGGTTATGTAATACGAAGAAGGTTAAATTATTTTCAGTTGTAACATGCCTTTTCAGAATGGCAATTATAACTTAAATACTATTTCAAGGGAATACATGTTAGACATGATGTATCATTTGTTTCTGGAATAATATGTCAAGACAGCACTAGACATTCTGCTTCGGAAAAGTTTTCTTGGAAAAATAATGACAACTTTGTGAAATGGAAAGTTGCAAAAACGACGCGTTGCGAAAGAGTTCTGTTTAACTTTTCTTGCATTAAAGATGTAAGTTTTAAAAATACAATTATTTCATCGATTTAGTTCTATTACTTTGGTTCGTCTTTTAAATCAATATTATTCCACATGACCGGATGTAAAGTTGCAAACAGTATGATTTTAACAAATAGACTGCTTGTAAGAAAAAGCTATACAAATCAATCATAAATGGATACTCACAAATATTCATTTTTGTTGTCTTTATCTATGAGTCACTCGTTCTATCTTAGCATCATATTATACTCGTTTTTAACCTGAAGTATGTTTATGTAATATACGTATGCGAACACATTCATTCGAGGATATACATACCATGCACCAGATGAAATGAGACAGACACACATACAGACAGGCAGGCAGATAGGTGAGAACCACAAATGTCCTATACATGCATAGTGTGTCTAACATAAATATTTCTCCAAACTGTATACTCTAAAATTTCCATCCGTTCAAGGAAATAAAATTAAAATAATCTTCAAGGAGACTCGTACGTGCGCATATCTGTTCAAGCATTGATGACATTTGTAGATTTTGAAAGAAACTCAAGTTATTTCATGAAAAATATAGTTGACATGAATAGAAATGCAGCATTTCAAATCAATAATAAAAGAACCTTAAGAAGTTCTAATCTTTTTTCCTTGTCGTTCAACCTATGATGAAAGCTGTATAAAAAAAACAACATACTTTCAATATTATTCAAGCGAGATAAATTGCAAGAACTTTTTATGCAGCGATACACTTTTGTACAATCAAATAATACAAACTAGTACATAATGTAGTCACGGAAAGATAATGAAGATCTGAAATGGGTAGAGAACATTTATTAGAAAGCTGGCTGCAGCGCAAGTTAGTGGAAGAAAAAAAAGATGTTACAACAATTGATTAAATATTGATATAATTTCTTTTCATGATAGTGAGATGTCGACCCTGCTTGCAAAATGTGAGCGGTTTCTCACATTTTCTTGATCTACGTCTGCCATCTTTAATTATTGAACTATTCGAAAGTGAGCTGCACCGATACGCCCTCTGGTTAGATCATCATCATCATCATCATCATCATCATCATCATCATCATCATCATCTTGACCTATCATCATCATCATCATCATCATCATCATCATCATCTTGACCTAGTGTGGTCATTGAGGCACTGTGCTGCTGAACATCTGACCAGTTCCCTCCAATTGTCTCGATCATGTGCCAATGCCTGTGTCTCCGCAAAACTTTTCATGGTTAATTCTGTGATGTTGTCACTTCACTTTTGTCTCTGTCTACCTCTCCTTCTACCACTTTGGACACTACCCTGCAGTACTGTTGTTGATATACTGTTGGCTCTAGTGACAATACTCCATGTAATACATTAATAGCAAAACTACCCGAGGAACGTAATACAGTGGCGTCGCTAGGGGGGTGCGGGGGGTGCGGGCCGCACCGGGTGACACCATTTCAGAGTGGTGACAGCAAAAAAAAAAATTGCAAATTTTACAGAGCACACACTGCTCTGTCTAGTTGGATTTCATAAGCGGATAACCGATCATAGTTAAATACATAACTAGCAGGCACAGGGTGCCACCATATAGTCTGCAGAGCGTCTGGTGCTTATTTGAATGAGATTCGGACTGGTCGGAGCAAAATTTGGACTTATTTTAAGAAAGAAATTCCAAGGTGAAAGTCTGGAGGGGTGACACCATGAGTTTACCGCACTGGGTGACACCAACCCTAGCGACGCCGCTGACGTAATAAATACTAGAAAAAAGTGACCGAAATACCACCATGATGAGTACTGTATTTTCGCGCATATAACGCGCACACGCAGATAACACGCGGAAATTCCGTCTTTGTGTAAAAAAAAAATATCTTGCATTGCGCGCCCATGCATATACCGTGCAGTAACCAATACAGGCCTGCCGGAACACAGGACTGCCAGAGGTGCCTCATCTGATACGCGTTACGAGGCTGTTTATCGTCTCTCGCTCACCATCCACCGATTTAACGGCGGCGCCTTTATCCCTTTCTGTTCGTAATAAATACCGGTATTACCGGTACAGTCGTAAATGACGGTCGTAATATTTTACGCGTAAACAGATGCAAAATAGCAACTGCTATAAAACTATGTGTATTTACTGGTTTCAACTAATTTCTGGCTGGAATGCACGCATGCCTGTTACAATAGGGATGTTAACATCGTTTTTTTTCAAAAACCGATTATTGTTTGTAGAAATCCGATTTTAAACCGATTATCGGTTTTTGTCCTACATAGAAATTACAAGAAATATATTCTTATAATGCAAGTTAGTGTATGCCTCGTGCGAATAAACTATATTCAATACATACAATAACGTACAGACGCGCAAGCGGCGCAACACGGTGTCAACTTCGAATTGTTTATTTTCTACTTAAATATTTAAATAAACCTCATTTATATTGTATGTGTATGAAAGAAATCTTTTATTGCCACCGGTTTGTTAGGGTGGTTGCTCGAAATTCATCGATGCGCTTTTGGCTGTAAAAAAAAAAAAAAAACTGGGATAACGCTCTTATGCATATACCGTGCCGGGGCGTTGCGCTGATTGTAAAAACGCGTATAATGCGCGCGTTATATGCGCGAAAATACGGTAGTTAGCGTGATGGTTCAAACACTAGCATTGGGTCATCCCAGTTGGACAATTTGGAATGCCCTTGCGCAAGGCACCTATGAATTATGTTTATGTGATGAGAAAGCCATCAGTAAAATAGACAGCTTCCTGACACAACTCGTTATTTTGTACGGGGTAGATGTGACATATATAAAAAATAAAATTGTATACGTTTTATTAACTTCTAATCTATTTGTTATCGTTTAATCAGTAGATGCTAAACTTGTAGATACTTTACTAATTACATGTTAATTTGGTTTAATTGTAAGGTCAAAATTCAAACTGTCACTCTGCATAAATAAAAGATATCATCATCTTCATCAACAACAACAACAGCAACAACAACATTATTTTTATTTTTAGTCTTATTATTATTATTATTATTATTATTATTATTATTATTATTATTATTATTATTATTATTATTATAAGAGACAAAATAAAATGAGTATTGGCAAAATGTAAAAGTAGTAATGTTGACTCTATAGCACAATTATATATTATGAGATGGGAGGAGGATTTAAGCCCAAATCACGCCGGTGTTTGATTTGCTAAGTATTGAGATGATCGCATGCGTGTAACATTATTTTTGGTAAAACCAATTAAACCCTAAGTATTGTAGAAGACTCAAAATGTCAATAATACAAAAGATAATTGATAATTGTTCCGTTATTCACAATGTAAATAATATAACAGACATTATATACAAGGAGATATGATGTGGTGGTTGATCGATACCTGTATGGAATGAAATAAAAATGTCTTGTCACGTTGAAGGAATTAGCTCATTTTCCCTTAAATCCCCTGTATGAGTGACTCCTTTCCACGGCAATAAACCGAGACGCGAAAGCTGATTGTCTAGTAGAAATGCATGACATGAAGCATGAATGAAACGGTATTTTTTAAAAAAAATTATCCCTTAAAATGGGGCAGCGCACCAAAAGCTGGCAAGGCAAAAAGAGGTGACCCCAACACACTTCCCATTAACTTCTTTAAATCATTAGTAAAACGTTAGAACAGATAATAATAGACTGACAAATCGAGTGTATGTTGACAGTAAAGAAAGGGAGGTAAGCATGGGTTAGCTATTGAATAAATCTTATGATGAGATGGGGAGAATGATAGAGAACTGCACAAGCACACTACAACACAAATAGGTGAAGACGAAAGGGAGACAGAGTGAAAACAGAATTTTCACATATAAGATAATTCATAATAAATATAGTATATTCAAAAGAATAATTAGAACAAAATTGTCCCATTTTTTTATTTATTTTTTGGCCACTTTCGTGCATTTTTACAAAGTGATGATCAAATGTACAACCATACATTTACAAAGTATTTAGGTTACGTAAAATAAATAATTCTTTCGACAAAGCATGTAAGTAAACAAGCTTTAAGTTGAACACTTAATAATATATACATAAAACTGCATAAATGTTTTGTTCTAATTTAGCGGAAAGAACGAGTTTGGTATTGCGTAGGAATACGTTGGTGCCGGATAGACTGAAATGTATTCATAACCATATCAAACGATTTCTTCATCATCACCCTCACGCTCCCACACACGAAGCTACTCAGAACAATACACGACTGCAATATTGTATTTATTACATGCTTCTCTATTACGCTTTTACTATTTTTCAGTTTTACTGTATGTAAGAATTTCAAAATGAATTTCGATTTATAGAAGTTAGAGTCATTGCATTTAAAAATACTAGCGAACGTCAAAGATGCCACATAAGCAGTTCAGATCTCGATGGGTTTGTAATAAACCATACTAATATTTTTTTGGTGATTGCAGCTGTAGCAAAAATACTTACCCTTGTCATTTCTCTGGCAGATCATAGAGGATAAGAAGCCATGTATGAAACTAAACTTTGTACTAATGTAACAATAAACATGATCCAAAACAATATTAAGAAAATTAAAAACAAATAAGACAATTTAAATATCATTCTTTGTTGGCCACCTGATCAATCCATTACCAGAGTTTTATTACTTTTATATTACATTCCAAAGTGTTCTAGAAGAAGAAAGGGGGAAAAGGATATAGTAATTGTTATTTTTGTACCACATGGAAATTTACATATTTATTAAACGTCTTATTTACAAAATTATTTGCAATCTATTCACTGGATTTGAAACCAATTTTCCTCACATTGAAACACTGTATCTTTGCAAACCTGTTAGGATGTTGAGTACTAATTATTTTAACCATTCAGTAACCGAAAATAATATTTGTCTGCAATTATTTTTCCAGTATCATGTAGAAATGTGATAAATATGGAGTATTAAAGGAAGCATGTGACTGTTCGAATTAGAAAGAACAATAAATTGTTCCAAATTTCGTGTGTCTATAAATGATCTTGTATACTGCTTTTCACGTAGCATTATATAAAACAACATTCCGTCTTGGGTTGTCCTCGTCTCACATGCTTTTAGTCACAAATATTAAAATTATAAACATAAACTCGGAAACATTTCCATTATTAGAAAAGCAGAACCAAACTAGAACACGTTTGATTTCCATATATCAGAAATTCTCTTGTCTTTGACATAATGCTCAATTTCGAATGGTAACATTTAGAAATTTACGTCCGCCAAACACCCATCTGAACGGCAAAGCCTCACGTGGCGAAACAAGTTATATATTTTTCTTGGTGTAAAAAGAAATCCGTTGCATATATTGATACGTGGTGTAACAAGAAATATATTATGTGTATTTGATATTTGTGCTTATAAAGTCTTGTAAAAAAATGGAGTAAAAATAATGTGACTTTAATTGAGTTTTTGTTCACGTTACCTTTGGGCTCATCTTGTATCCCTCCCCAATCCCCGATGCGCCTTTTCTTAATAGAAATTTTGTTTTTCATGAATATGCACCCAGCGGATTAGGCTAAAAAAAGAGGGAAAGTCAGTTCGACAAAGGGTTTCATAATATTCTTTTTTAAAGTGTGGATATAATGAATATGTCAGGAGATGGAAGATTTGTTTTCCTGGAAAGACACTCTCAACATTGTAACAAAATAATTTCGAAGATCGGTTTAAACTGATCCTAAACTACACGTAGAACACACATTAACAATTTTATTGGATGTATGAAACGTGTTAAAGTATGTTACGTTTTTAAAAAAAAAAATATGACTTTATAGCTTCAAACATGTGTTACATTGTTAATAACAATTATCGAATCGATCAGAAAGCAGAAAACGCCTGCTAGTAGTAGCATTCTCTTTCTCTAATTTTACGTAATTTCTGTCCCTAACAAATAGAGCCATTATCAATGACAAATTGCAATTTATTACATATTTTCCGAAGTTCAGTCAAAGGGCCATTATTTAGAATCAGGTACCTGATATCAATCAGGTACAGTGTAATGCGTGCTTTGATCTCCTTGTTTGCTTGCCATTTTGCTGTGGAATAACAGTTTCGTTGCATTAGACACTTTTCGTGCTGCTAAAATAATTCGAGCAAATATTTAGAAACTTCAGCATGTCATGGTACTATCGAAGAAAAGACATTCTAATAAATAGTCACGCAGGGAGGTTTACAAGATTTATGAATTATTGTCCATGGTTGGTAGGAAAATAATTATAGCGAAGCATGTACTGTAGGGAATTAAAAGTATTTCGAGTGCTGAGCTATCTGACGGAGCCGGATTTTATTGTTACGTTTAATTGGTGCCCGTGGTAGTACTTAACGAATTTATTACTAGTCTGTATTTAATGCATAATAAGCCTGATGTATGATTCCAATTTCCCTTTCTACCCCGCTGCGCACCCCTGCCAGAGCTGAAAGGTATTTTTTAATCTGGTTTGCAGAAAAGGTGGAGATATAGAAAACATTCACCATGTTCATCGATTATGATACCTGATTTGTAATAAAAGGCAGTCACAATTCGCATCAGCATCAACGTGCTTACCTGATGGAGTTTACAGATGAATATTAAATACTACGGAGATATAGTAACTAAATGTGCTCAGCTGCGTGAGTTCTGATACGTATTTATTTGGCTCTAGATGTGACAATGGCATTGCAATATGGTAAGTATAAATGATAGAGGGCTTTTCTAATATTGTTTTACTTAGACTAAGTCGTGGATTTTGTTTCTTCATTTTATAGTAAGTAAAAAATTTTATAGTTTTTTTCTTTAAAAAATTGGAATCTTTTAAAGTCGTGACTATGGTAATTATAAAATGTTTTTCGATTTTGTTTTAGACTTTGAGACTTTGAAGCCATTGAATTTCGTTTCCATTTTATGTAAAGTCAAAGTATACGAGATTTTGTTACTGTTTTGTTTTGGAGTATGAATAAATTTTTTAGTAATTTATTTTCGTAACTGAATGCTTTTATCAATTGATCAAGCATAAATCGGGAAAGTTGTGAAGGTTGGAACTGTTGGTCTCTTAGTTTTAGATTGAAAAATGTCTGACCCAGTAAAATCTTCTTGCATTTATTTCCATTCTAGCTGTTTCAAATGTCAACTGTACAAATGTTATAAACTAACCGTGTTTTTATATGAAACCAGTACATGGATTTATTATAAATTGGATATGACCATGACGTAGGAATATAAAAGACAAATATATGAGATATTTCCATTATTGTTCTATAATATGAAACTTCGTTCTCATATTTTGTTTCATAATTGGACGCGTTCAACTAATCCGTTTAGCACAGATGGAAGAAAAAGTGAAGTAACATATTGCTAGTTTCGGTAGATTTTGCGAAAGGTTCTCACTGAATAAGTTATTTGTGAAATTGCTGCTATTGCAAAACGTGAACGGATATTACAAATAGATATAATTCTCATTTGAAAACATAGTTCTGGTTCTCCACTTTGTTTCCTGCATGAAAGTCAGAGCAAATAATAGCAACAAATCAAAATCAATTTCTTAAAGAATACCGTGATTAATACAGGTACGGCTAGGATCACCTGTTTTTAGAAGAAAAATATTTTCAATTCTCTTCTTGATATGAAAGTTTTAAATGACGTAGCACTTTGAATTTGATAATTCAACGTATAATCACACGTGTCATATATATATATATATATATATATATATATATATATATATATATATATATATATATATATATATATATGTATGTGTGTGTATGTGTGTGTGTGTGTGTGTGTGTGAGTGAACTCGTAATGTGTAAAACAGAGAGATTCGATTTATATATATATATATATATATATATATATATATATATATATATATATATATATATATATATATATAGAGAGAGAGAGAGAGAGAGAGAGAGAGAGAGAGAGATTGTTTCAAAATAAATGAGCGTTTCACTCAAGGCCATATTACACGGATTTGGATAGTTTGGATGCGTGTAGATAAGTATGTCTCATAATGACAACTATGCAGAGACACTGTATAATTATAATAAGACATGAGACACTGCATAATTATAGTAAGACATCAACTGTATCCATCCTGCTGTCCACTACAAATTCAAAATACAGTCTCGCATAGTCTGCACATTATATTCCGTAGAATTTCACCATGTCTATATTTTGTCGCATATTAAAGATTCGTAGCCACTTAGTAGATTTCATTATATATACATACAGTATATGGATTTTGAAAGTAGCTTTAACCATTTTTCAGTCATAACGCTACGATGTCTTCAGTGAGGCAGTTTATAGTGATGTCTAATACTGGAGCATCATGCGGCAGACATGTAGCATGATGTCCGACCCAGTCATATTATCCTGACACCAGGTCGACCAGTTCTAACACTAGCCTAGAGAGGCAGCTGTTAGTATCATTTTTAAATGTAAGTCTTTGGTATGGCTCTGTTTGAAATGAAAACTGCAGCTGAACTGACTCTACTAAAAATTAAACTACCTGAGCTTGACATAATTCGATGACGAACTCATTGATGCGCCATGACACTATGGCGCTAGGTTGAACGCATAACAGTTTATCTTCCATCTTTCATCTTTGCATTGTTTGTCTCTAAAGGTTGATAGATTCAAACGGAAAAGATGGACAACGGTTCAGTCTTACAAAGCATCTTAAGACTTTAGAATAGTAACAGTGTAGAATGCTAACAGTGTATAATTTTTAACTGTGTAGAATGCTAACAGTGTATAATTTTTAACAGTGTAGAATGATAACAGTGTATAATTTTTAACAGTGTAGAATGATAACAGTGTATAATTTTTAACAGTGTAGAATGATAACAGTGTATAATTTTTAACTGTGTAGAATGATAATAGTGTATAATTAGTAAAAGCGTATAACGGTAACAGTGTACAATTAATGTCTCCACAAAACAAAACTGCTTCAGTTAACCATTGCTACCTCATCATTTCACTGTTTAATTCCAAATGACAATTCCATTGGTTTCTTTGACCATTATCCGATGGATCAAATTATTTATAAAATTATTTAAGTTTGAATTGAATAAAGTCACGTTTTTGTTTTCAAGCGCTATTAATGTAGTATTGCAGTTTTACGGGCATTTCTTCATTGTATTAATTGAAACCATAAAAGAAATGCGCGACAGTTGCACCGGTTCACACTGTGCGACCAATACAAAAAGTTTTATATTCATAAAAAATGCAGAACATATTTGATAAAATCGCTGTATGGGAACCAATTCAAATTTTCATGGTCAGCAAAGCTATTTTTTTAATTAGATAGAAACAATTTGTTACCAAAAGTTAATCAATAATTTTGTTTCTAAGATTTCTCAGATTTTATGACAATTAATGACAAACAAAATATTTTATTTTGCAGTAGACATATATGTACCTCGTCGTTATAGACCTTACACTAACTACTAATAGAATTATATAGAACTATATTATTAGAACTATATTGTGTATTGATATTATGTCTCAAATAATTAAAAACGCTCTTGTCTTTTCTAAAGATTTTTTAGGGTTTATTATTAAGTTATGTTTGTTTTCTGGGCAGGCAAAGGTTTATTTATGGAATGTCCATATCTAGAGCTGAGTACCACGAAAACACGTGTACAAAAGAGTGCACCGGATAATATCTTAACATATTTGTATCTTTATCAATTCATTACTTTATGCAATACTGTATTGTACCTGAATTATGTGTCGCATTGACTATGTTATGTCAAATCAGTAAACTGTATTCTGCTCTGTTCTGTTCTGAACATAACGTGTTACGTTATATGGTATACCGCAATTATATCAGGCATCAGCAAAATAATGTATTATTACATGAGTCTGGCACTATTTTTCTGCATCGGTACGTCAATAGCTGGTAAACTTTCTTCCTGTGATTTATAGCAGAATAGTATCATATTATATCAATTATATTATTTTAAAAATATTAATTATCTTGAGATAAAAGAAAATGAAAAATCTCAGCTAAACACAAATCTCCTACACCCTCTGAACAATAGATGTATGTTAATTGTTGCATAAGTTGTAATGTAAAATATGTAACTAATTCGGATGCTTAGTTTACAATATAGGTCACACCCTGTCAAAGTCATTGTGTTGACCTTAAATAGCTTGTTGATAAAGTAGGAAGGGTTGACACTGTAATCTACACTTTACTATTTACACACTTGATATTATAGGCATGGAAACTTTGAGTGGGATTCCTACGCCAAGGCAATATATTTGTCAGAGAGGATCCGTAAATATATAACGCACTGATCAAACGAGAAAATATTTAGCTGACTAAACTAATTAAGCAACAGTTCAACATAAAACAATTTTTTAAAATAAAAATCTAAGGATAATTAGCAGTTTTACAAGGGAATATACGTAGTAAAAAACATAACATACACTAGTAAATAACTAAAATATGACATGGTTATTTTTCTGTTTGGATTCTTTGAAAAATAATTTCAAAGGTTGGATTTGGACAAAATATTTTTACCACCTTCCATTTGTTCCCAAAATGTTATAAGTGGACGTATTAAACATGCTATTAAAATGTAATAATATAATTATAATAGCAAGATGTAAAAATATATTGTGACAAACTCAACTGTTTTTTTTCTTCTAAAAGACAACAATAATCTTTCAAATCTTTGTTGTTAATATCTTTTAGTTCGTAAACAAGATTACTAGGTAATTTCCCTATATTATTACAGACGGAAACTACCGTAATTGTAGTCAGAAAAATTGGTTCTTGGTCACTTAATCTGTTCTATCACGTTTGAACTGGTTAATCTGTTTTCAACCAATTTAAACTGGTTGTCGAAATTTGTAAACTAACATCAGCTTTTATCTTATGAAAGACCCTATGTTATCCCTTCCCTATCCTCTAAGTATTTGTTGAAAACCCGATGTGATTGGCCTCAAAATATTATGAAAGAACAAATCTGGCCACTTATAACAATGACCTGGCATGGTCGTTAACATTTTATTTTTTTTTAAAAAATAATTGGGCCTGAGATATTCATAGTTTTATATCAAAATCCCGAGGCACAGCTTTCCAAAATTGTATAAAAAGACTTGAGCCACTATAATTCAAATTTCATGCAAACCCTGGGCTGTGATATTCAAAATGTACAAAACCAAATAGTTATTTTCTTTGTACTAGTAATGAATGCTCAAATAAATATTACATAAATATTAACAAGGTCAAGAATAAAATAAAAGCAGCTGCGTCTCTTATTTGATTGTTGTATTATATTCACTGTGCTAATTACGCATCTTTTGAATACAGCTTGCTGATTATATCTTTAGAGGATATTTGGTTGTAACTTCAAGTTATAATGGCTGGATTCTGTTTTCTTTATAATTGGTTTCTGTAGCTTTATATTTTGACGCCAATTTAACCCTATTTTTATCCATCAAAATGCATCTAAAAATTACATAAAACAATTAGTCTGACTAATTGTAGTATTAGTAGGTTGTTGTTAGTGTCCCCTTATAAGACATGAATAAATTTACCTATATGCTTAGCACAATGTTGCGTCATTATTCTTTCAACTATATTTATATTAGTAGATCATCATTCGTCTATTTTGAAAGCATTTATGATTTTTTTAATATATGTATTAGCTACTTCTACATTTAAGCGTTTGCTGATGGGTTACAAATCCCTCATGTGACGAATTATTAGCTAAATAACAGGAATATAATTCTTACAGAACTTATCTACATCATCATCATCATCATCATCATCATCATCATCAAACTCTTCTTTCTATAAGCAGGATTGGCTAACTCTTGACCTTAACCATCTACTGTTATTTTGCATCAAAGCAAATTATTTTTTAAAAAAAACAAAACAATAAGATTTCTAGAAACTCAGCAAGATATTGGCGCCAGTACAATAAATGAAGCCGGAAAACGTGAAGCATGCAAACGGGAATTTTACAAATTTGTATTGCAAATGATACGGACAAGGAAAATAAACTGACATTGGAGAATAAACTTACAGTGGGGAAAACAATATGGAAATAAATAACCTACTATGAAATACTTTAGTAATATAATACCTGTGGAATTTTGCACATAAAACAATAACACATGAGTAAGAAATTTATTTTGGGAAATTTGTGATGCAAGTCAAGAATATTCTTAAATCAAATCAATAAATAAATAAATCAATAAATCACGAAGCTGGTCTGTAAGATGAGTCTCGACATCCTCAAAGGATGCCAAAAATATTGTGCATAAATACTTAGGGGACACCGCTCCAGTTGCCTAGTGGTTAGTACGTCCGCTTCGGCTTTGATGCCGGCCGAGTATAAGTGTTAAGATTGGAAGGTCTGGTGTCAAGATAATATGCCTGGATGGAACATCATGCTACATACGTAGTGCTAGATATCATGACAAATTTCAACACTGCAGATGTTATAGCGATATGTATGAAATAGTTTTAAAGCTTCATTTAAAATCCAAATCACACACACACACGCGCACACACACACGGATGGGATATTAAATACAACAGACTGATTACTATCTAATGTTTTCCTATGTGGTTTTCATTAGAGAGAAAGAAGTATATATGTAGAACAAACAACATAACGTTCGTCTCAGTCAAACAATGTGTGAATATGAATTATCTAGGAGACTATTTTGAAGTAAATATTATTAAATGACAACCCATATATCATGACATCGTTATTTGTGACGTTATATCGTCATTACATACAGCCCAGTGTGTTTTAGGATAATCCTTTATTCTGTTTTTTGAATCCTTAGTACCAATAATTTTCTACAATCGTAGCGATGCCAAATACATTTTTAACCCAAATTCTACTGGACCACTACACCATAAAATACGGCGTTAATCACATTTGTGTCTCGGTTGAGTTGTGAGAATGCAACAAATCGCATACATGTAGTTTCTCTACACCGTGTTGTTGCAATAGCGAAAAATACGTTTGCCTAAAATGTCATACCTAACTGATTAACTCAGATCCTGCCTTGTTCCTATTTATTGTTTTTTTATGCTCTCGACATAAATAAGTCAAGAATTGTTTTGTACCATGGTAGTTTTTCCTACAATAAAACTACAAAAACCAAACCGGAAATTATACATTTTGTTTGAGCATGATTCTATGTTATCATCTTGACGTGAGTAGTAGACCAATAGTTTGCTTCTATGATATGCTAAAATGATTTTAAAGATAAGATCGATTCATGATGGTAAAATGTGAAAAGTATTGTCCATTTATTTATTGCTTCCTGCGACGTGTATTGATTTGTAATTACTGATCATCCCAAAATCATTGTTATGCTGTTTGTGTTTAATTATCGGAACTGAATTTGTGCTGTATGCCTGTGCATTTGCATCAGATAATGTTTATATCTGAATTATTTACATTATAACGTGCATGTACATGGATGGATAAATTAGTTGTTTTAACTCCCTAAAAAAAAACTTCTAATGCTCATTTACGACAATTAACCAAGTACGTGAAACTTCAAGATGGACGACGATGACGTATGCTGAAGCATGTTTTATGTAGAATCACAAGATTCAACATTCCAGTGTTGGAAATCTGAATAAGAGATTAATAAACTGTCTTTGTCCAAAACTGTTGCATGAGCACATCAAATATTTCCAGAGATACGAATTAATCCTCTTCAAATGAACAGAATTCTTAGCATGGATTTCAAAACGTGGCTACAACAAAAAATGACTTAACGTGACTTTTAAAGGCCCAGAAATAGCTATATTTCACTAAAACAAAGATTATAGTATTATAATACGCAGTCACGGGAAAAAAATCCCTAAGTGCGAAATCACGAAAGACTGGGGAGGGAAAGAGAAATTCTCGTGATCGTTTATATCACGTACTCATAACATGACACTGACGAGAACCAATCATTTTTACTTTAAGAATTAAACGTTGTTTACTTCTTCACTGGTTCCATCTTGACCATCTATGTCAACATTGCTTTTTTTTTACTAAAGAATAATTCAGTCAACCTATTTTCTAAATAAGACATCTTTAGTGAATAAATTAACAATACAATATCATGCAATGAAAAAGAAATGAAAGAATTTTAAAATAACAAACAATATTAAATTAAAACAAATATACACCGAATCAGATATACGTAACACTCCCCATCATAAAAAGAAAGTTTTATATGATAAAGTTTTCTTTTTAACATAGATTAATTAATTATACATTAGATTTAAGACAAACATAAGTAGAACTCTTATGAATTACAAATAGTGTACATGAAACAATACATTTCTACACATGAGAAAAAAACTTCTGCTAATAATTTATCTTTACCATTAATATGCCTGACGTCACGATTATATTCCTGTAACAATAAACTCCGCCTTAGTAGTATTTGATTTTTATTAACAGGTACAGGGAATTCAGAGATAACATTGACCTTTAGTCCCTATAGGTTTAATTTGTCTATATCCCACGATATGTGATAGAAATGTTATTAGTTAGAAATGATCTTTTCCCATGATGTGCCTGATGTACTTTAAGAATAAGACGTTGTTTTCTTCTTCACTAGTCCCATCTTGACCTTGACAACAACTAATTATTTTAAAATTAAAATAAAACTTGTTTACGTGGTTTCCATTAATCTTGAATCAAGGCCAGGATCTACGTCAACATTACATGTTTACCAAAGAATAATTGGGTCAACCAATTTTATGTAAAAGCATCATCTGAAGTCAATAAATTTACATTACAATATCATGTGATGAAGAAAAAAAAGAATTTAAAACTGACAAACAATATTTAATTCAAATAATTAATATCAAATCAGATATATGTAACAGTACACACACAAACACACACACACATACATACATACATGCAGAAAAAATGCCCCTCAGAATATCTTCCGCCTCTTTTAATTGTGACTGTATTAAAATAGATATATACATACATACATACATACATACATACATACATACATACATACATACATACATACATACATACATACATACATACATACATACATACATACATACAGACAGACAGACAGACAGACAGACAGAGTGTAAAGAAGAAAAAATGCCCCTCAGAATATCTTCCGCCTCTTTTAATTGTGACTGTATAAAAATAGATTTTGTGTGCTAAATTTTGTGTCAAAAATATAACAATTTTTCTTACAGTGTACACGGATGGAAATGCATTGCAATAACAAGTCTAAAACAATTAGTTTTGGCATTCCTTTATTGATAAGCCTAACTTTTGGGCTAACACCAGATAGACATGTATCGGTAAAATGTATAATGAGACTTCAGCAATAAAAAAAATACTATCTAATTTCAGAGACAAGTTCTGCATTTAAATAGCATGTTCCGCCACTAACTCAAGTACAAACAATCCCAAACATTCTGATATGAGCTAAATATTGAACCAGATAATGCATTTAAGTAGTCATCGATATCGCTTTTGCTCATCAAATTATTCCGGTGGTCTAATTAGTTAGAGTGTCCGCCTCGGACGATGGGCTTCGCTGATTTAAACGTGTTACACCAAAGAGTTATAAAAATGATGCTCAGAACTAATAGGTTAGTATTATGACTGACCTGCCTAGTGTCAGGATACTGTGACTGGGTGAGACATGAAAAGTTCTTGTATATGCCTAGTGTCAGGATACTGTGACTGGGTGAGATATGAAAACTCCTTGTATCTGCCTAGTGTCAGGATACTGTAACTGGGTGAGACATGAAAAGTCCTTGTTTCTAAGCTTCATGTTCGATATCCTTCAATACAATGCATTTTTAGTGATATGGCTAAAATTGTTAAAGCTACGCGAAATCTCTGTCTGTCTGTCTGTCTGTCTGTCTGTGTCTCTCTCTCTCTCTCTCTCTCTCTCTCTCTCTCTCTCTCTCTCTCTCTCTCTCTCTCTCTCTCCTGTATGTCTCTCTTGCTGCTGATTACGTGTTCATCTAATACTATTCTGATTCTCAAAACTTAAAAAAAATAGATTAGAAAATGGTAGTTCAAGGCTAAAAAATCAGACAAGTGGAACTGCGAAACTCTTCCACACTTTCAGAGTTGTGTATTCTATGTAATAATTGAAAGTATTTCCTTGTCAGACTATCATGTTTATAAATACTTCGTATGATTAAATAATACTAACATAACATAGATTTTATCTTGTAATATGGAATAATGTATGAATTTTGGAAGCTCGCGATATTGTTTTATAGTTTCATGTCTTTCTGATACCCTCTTAATAATTTCATGCATAAGAAAACATATGATCCAAATTGGAATTTAGTTTTAAGGAACTGATTGTACTCGCATATATGTTGAGTCAAACTGCAAGAACAAGCAAAATTCATGATCTGTCGAGGCATTTTACGCCTGTCGATCAGGGCCAATGTTGATTGTTTGAATGATTACTCTTACAAAGGCGCATAATGCATCGGCAGATATGGGTATGTGCAGCTTACAGTTGGACTCGGTTTATACGCGAGTATATTCGGTATACATTGTTCTAATTTTTATTGTTCCTGTAACTGACTTCTTGTGACTTTATGTTGATCTCTTTTACTATTTAATTCATTTAAAGATTTTTTTAAAAAATATGATCCATTCTTTTATCTCAAGTAATCATAATGTGCGTTTTGGGGGCAAACCGTTAAACTATGTCCTTCTACGCACTGATGCGTTGTCTAGAAAATAAATGTTTCATTCCATAATAAACTTTATTGATATCCTATGCTAATGCCATATTGATTTACTGATTGTACTGTTTTCTGTTACGATCCTTCTATTAGTTTATTTGTTTGGCTGGAGTTTTTGTCAGGTGAAACATCAAAACGCAATGGCAGTACTATGATGGTGATGCCGATAACATCAAGAAATGTTATAAGGCTGTCATATCTCGTGTTACCATCGGATTAGTCCGGGTTGACTACGATGGTATATCCTTAGACAAGGCACTCTAGTCCAAATACACCGGCACTTAATGATCTACTTGTGTTGTTTGTATAACTGAAATTTTTAGTCATGTACACTACTAATCTCAGTACAAAGCAGTTGTTAATATGAGTAGTAGACTTAACGTACGTAGATAGAGGTACAACATGTCATTATATTTATATATTATAAGGAAGAAATCGTTTGAAATGCAAATAGTAAAGACTGTGACGTCTTTGCAAGCCTCATGCAAACATCTTTTCTCCCGTCTCTTCTTGTAAAATTATTTGGTTTTTTTTTATGAATATGCATCAATATGCATAACTAATCGTTACGAGCCAGGGGTGTCATCTGATTATTCTTTCGCGGGGATGGGGCAAAACTTGATTGGAAGGGACTTCATGGGGGAGAGGCAACGTATACAGGCTACAGCAATTTTACAGCACATGCAAATTCGGGGATGGGGGCAAATTTATTTTCACTGCTTTCCCCTCCAATTACGCCTCTGTTACGAGTCTGAGTAAATTTTGTCGAAAGGGTGAACATAAGTGAACTTTCTTGCTGATAGATTGAGCTAATGCAATTTTCACTTTGAACACACACTTATAGATCAATATAAGTGAACCTTTGTTGACGTGTGTGGGCTTGTTTCTTTGTGTTGTTGATGTATTTTGTTCATGCATATTCATGAGAAATGAGTAAATATTGTCGCTGGCAATGACACGTGTAACAGTGAGCATAATGGCTTGCAATGGAAGGCTCTTTGCTCCAATTAGCTCAGCACTTGATGATCTACCTGTGCTGCTGTACCGTAAAACATCAAACCAAACCAATTATGTGCACACTTATATGTTCCGCAAAGAACGACATCACGTTTTGGTCCAGTCCAGTATAAGTTATATACTCGTAGACTATATTAGTGTTAATAATTATAGATGATAATTTATTTTGTTGAATAAGTGTCCGCTATAGTGTTCATCAATGTCAATCTAAAGAATCGTTAACACGGATTCTAAAACTGACTGCAACAAACGAAAATAACTTAACGTCATTTGTAAAAGCCCAAAGCTAACTATATTTTCAATATCTAATTGCAATACAGTACTCCAATATCTAATTGCAATACAGTACTCCAGTATCTAATTGCAACACAATACTCCAATAAGTAATTGTAAGACAATCATCCAATATCTAATTGTAAGACAATCCTCCAATATATCTAATTGCAAGGCAGTCATATAATATCAAACTGCAAGACAGTTATCCAAATTCTAATTGGAAGACAGTCATACAATATCTAATATCAAGTCATCCACTATCTTATTACAAGACAGTCCTCCAAAGTCTAATTCAAGGACAATCCTTCAATATCTAATTGCATGACATTTTTCCAATATATAATTGGAAGCCAGTTCTCAAATATCTAATTACAATAAGTACCTAAATATCTCATTGCAATACAGTCTTGCAATATCTAATTGCAAGAGAGTCATCCATTATCTAATTGCATGATAGGCATCCAATATCTAATTACAAGACAATCCTCCAAAGTCTAAACGCAAGGCAGCCCATCAATATATAATTGCAAGACACTCCTTCAATATCGAACTGCAAGACAATCATCAAATATTTAATTGCAAGACAATACTCCAATATCTAATTGCAATACAGTACTACAATATATAATTACAATACAGTACTCTAAGATCTATTTGCAATGCAGTACTACAATATCTGATTAGAGAAGGCCGCTATCGCTTAACCAGCTTGAGGCAGCTAGTCCATTTTTGTGCTGTTTATCATGATATAATGTGCTTTTTGTCTGTCTTCTCTACATTATTATGTTTCATCCTGCATTTGTTGTTCAGTTTGTATGTGTTTCTTCATCTGCTTGTTTTGGAAACGATGAAAATTAGACTTATTATCAGCTGTCGCGTTGAACTTCTACAACGTCCTTTGTTTTTTAATAAACCGCCATCACGTAATCGCCAATCAACCATTCACGATGGACCCTCATTAATTGCTTTAAATGACCACTCCTTGACTTTCAAATCTACACTGTGCTCAAAACAAAACGAATTGGGACTACATTCATCATTACTTAAATGTAAAGGGAATCGAAAAAAGAAACGTTGTTTCAAAGCTGGCCGGCGTAGAACAGGAAGAAGAATTCCAGTTATTTCCCTATCGCCCTTTCCGGCTAAACAAATTTAAAATTATGCCGTTAATTTAGATACCTTGGTGCACCTTTAAATTCAAAACCTTTGTGCCATCTATACCAGAGATACCAGTGCGTATTGCGTTAGTTAACGACCACTTAGTAGGACCACCCGAAAAGTGCAGAGAAATAGTTAATTTTATCAACGACCAGAATATCGACGTCTTCTTCCCGATATAAATATATCTAAAAACATTAGGCTATGAGCCCAAGTGCGCGGATTAACACCCACCGCTTACTCCATCAAGTCGTTTCCCCGCCTCTCACACCGAGGTGGAGCTGTAAAGAATTCTATGATAAAATGTCTTAAATACAACACAACTTTCAATTTCTGCCACACATCGTTTGAACTTGTCCAAACAACACTCACGCTAGAACAAAGTTTACTCCATTTGTTATGCCTCTACTACCCTCCTCCTAGTAGAAAAAACAAGCTGAGGGAATCTCTCTTTTTGGAGCAGTTTGCGAATCTCCTGGGATATGGAAATTCGATAGGTGGCAATCTGATTATCTTGGAGATGGCAAGTTTCACTTTGACTGTCATGGAAACCCATTCACATCAAAACTCCTATATTCCATTCATGTTTTTAACCTTAAACAGTCAGTTAACCAACCTACCTATAACCATAGCCACATTTTAGACTCGATTTTGCATAGACCTGATGATAATATTCTACTGTCCGCCCTTGTATCTTACGACCTTGCGTCAGGTCACCTCTGCATTATATGGCAATTGGACGTATCAGTCCCTAACCCTCCACCTTTATTTGCTACTAAGAGAAACATCCGTACGATATCTAGAACCAAACTAATGTAAGACATCCAAGCGAACCTAATAACTTTCATACCTCCTACAGCAGAATAACTCGATAACTGCCTGCATTCATTGCTTGAAAAACATGCCCCAGCCACAAAGTGCAGAGAATCAATTAAAAATTGTTCCCCGTGGTATAGCAGTCTTACGGACCTGCTTCGCACTGCTAAAAGACATTGCCGTAAAGCAGAGAGACTTAAGCTTTCCACCAGACTCACTATTCATAAACAAATCTATTAAGCCGCTAGTGAACACGTCACAAACAGAGTCCATTTAGCCATATTATCCCACTACAGTACTAAGATCACAAAGAGTTTCAGCTGCAACGAGCTCTTCGAGATTCCTAACAAACTAATATCAAGGAATAAATATACACAACTTCAACTGCCTTCTCTCCAGTAGACATCCCGGGCCTGTTTGCAAATTTATTCCGTGACAGGGTACACACCATTAGAGATAAGCTTGACAACACGATTTAAATTGACTCGTTGTCACCATACAGATGCGATGCAGAATTTCAGCGACAACCGATAGCAGCATTTTTACCTGTCTCTATGGATTTAGTACGGACAATCGTGATGAAAAGTGCACCAAAGTGATGTTAAATTGATCCATAACCAACACCACTGCTACTTGAGTGCTTAAATTCAATATTGCCTTCACTAACTGATGTTATTAATACTTCTCTCTCATCAGGGGAATTTCCATCATTTTTCAAAACTGTCATTGCAAAGCTTCTGCTGACGAAACCAACACTCGACTATAACGATTTAAAGAACTACCGCCCAGTTTCGAATCTCCCGTTCATATAAAAAAATCTTAGAAAAAAATGTGCTAACCCAACTTGTATCTCGTTTGAATTCAAACAGTCTTTCTAGCAATGTCCAGTCTGCATATACAGTTATGATGCAGAATTTCAGCGACAACCGTTAGGAGCATTTGAACCTGTTTCTATTGATTTAGTAAGGACAATCGTGATGAAAAGTGCACCAAAGTCTTGTGAACTTGATCCAATTCCGACATCACTACTGCTTGAGTGCTTAGACCCAATATTGCCTTCACTAACTGATGTTATTAACATATCTCTCTCTCATCAGGGAATTCCCATCATTTTTCAAAACTGCCATCGTAAAGCCACTGCTGAAAAAACCAACACTGGACCATAACGATTTAAAGAACTAACGCCCAGTTTCTAATCTCCCATTCAGATAAAAAATCTTAGAAAAGGTTGTTCTTACTCAACTTGTATCGCATTTGAATTCAAACAGTCTTTTTAGCAATGTACAGTCTGTATATCGTCCTTGCCACAGTACGGAAACTACTCTTATGAATGTATTTAGTGACATTCTCTCTGCTTTGGATAGTGGAAAGATTACAGTCCTCTCCTAGATTTCTCTGCTGCATTTGACACAATAGACCATGATATATTACTTAACCGTCTCCAGCATGTATTTGGCATTCAGAATATAGCCTTACAGTGGTTAAAGTCTTACTTAGTGAACAGGACACAAATTATATCTGCAAATGGAATACACTCCAGCCCAGTCGATGTATGTTCTGGTATTCCACAGGGATCTGTTTTTGGACCTGTTTTCTTCATTCTGTACACTCAGCCGCTCTCAAGTGTCATAGATCATCACCCAGTGTCGCACTAATTGTATGCTGATGACACCCAAATATACAAGTCTAGCCACCCAAATGAAGTTGATGCTACCATCCATGGAGTAGAGAAGTGCATTTCTTATGTGAAATCATGGATGACATGTAACAAGCTGCAGATGAATGATGATAAAACTGAGGCTATTCTGATAACAACACAAAGACTTTCTCATTCACATCCTTTACCTCAGACAATAAATATCAGCAACATCAACATTAAATTCTCACAGTCAGTACGAAACCTAGGCGTTACTCTAGACAGTACTCTCACATTGCACCAACATGTCATGAACATATGCAAGGCTGCATATCTTGAATTGAGACGCATCAGTTCAATTCGTAAATATCTTTCAGTTGATGCCACTAAAACACTTGTGTGTTCATTAGTACTTTCAAGACTGGACTATTGTAACTCAATTCTGTCTGGTTCGTCATAATATTTACTCCAGAAACTTCAAAAAGTTCAAAACACAGCTGTACGGGTCATCTGTAGAGTACCTCGATCAGAGCACACCTCACCACTGCTCTGTACCATACACTGGCTATCAATTCGATACAGAATCAAACACAAAATTTGTTCTCTGTGCTATATTTCAATGACAGACTCCAGTCCAACATACCTATCCAGCCTCACCCATGTGTATACACCAGCTAGATCCTTACGCTCTTCTTCTGATAATCATATACTCATTGTTCCCAAGGTGAAAACAAAGTCATATGGACAACGTTCGTTTGCACACCAGGGCCCGGCGACGTGGAACGAATTGCCTATTGAAATTAGACACAAAGACACAGTGGTCCCTTTTAAGAGTGCTCTTAAGACTCACCTGCTTTGACTGCAGGGACAAACTTAGCGACCTAATCATGTTTTGTATCTTATATGTTTTCAGCATGTTTTTATGTTTTCCAATTTAATTGTTTTTGTCATTTGTTGTTGTACAGTGTAGTCATATTATTATTGATGGTGTAAAGCGCTTAGAGCTTCGAAAGATTAGGCGCTATACAAAGTCCTCATTATTATTATTATTATTATTATTATTATTATTATTATTATTATTATTATTATTATTATATCGCCCTTGCCACAGTACTGAAACTACTCTTCTGAAGGTAGTTAATGACATTATCTCTGCTTTGGATAACGGAAAGAGTACAATTCTCTCTATCCTTGATGTTTCTGCAACATTTGACACAATAGACCATGATATATTACTTCACAGTCTCCAGCATGTATTTGACATTCACAATGCAGCCTTACAGTGATTCAAGTCTTATTTAATTAACAGAACAAAAATTGTATCTACAAATGGAATACACTCCAGGTCAGTTGATCTATTTTGTGGTGTTCCACATGGGTCTATTCTTGGGCCTATTCTCTTCATTCTATACACTCAGCCGCTCTCGAGTGTCATAGATAATCATACAGTGTCTCACCAATTATATACTGATGACAACCAAATATACAAATCTAGCCAACCAACTGAAGTTGATGCTACCATCCAAGGAGTAGAGCGATGCATTTCTGATGTGAAATCATGTATTACATGTAATACGCTACATCTGAATGATGATAAATAGGAGGTCATTCTGATCACAACTCAAACACTTTCTCATTCACATCCTTTACCTCAAGCAGTAAATATCAGCAACACCAACATTAAATTCACACTCTCAGTACGAAACCTAGGTGTTACTCTGGACAGTACTCTAGCATTGCACCAACATGTCATGAACATATGAAAGGCTGCATATCTTGAGCTGAGACGCATCAGCTCCATTTGCAAAAATATTTGAGTTGCTGGACAACTGAAACTCAGTTCGGGCTGGTTCGTCTCAATATCTACTCCAGAGGCTTAAAATGTTGAAAACACAGCTGCTTAGATCATCCCTAGAGTGCCACGATCAGAGCACACTTACCCGCTGTTCTGTTACCTACACTGTCTATCGATTCGATCCAGAATCAAACACAAAATTGTTTCTCTGTGCTGCGTTTCACTGAAGGACTGCAGAACAACATACCTATCTGGCCTCACCCATGTTTATACTCTAGCAAGATACTTACGCTACTCTACCGACAATCGTATACTCATTTTTCCCACTATGAAAACGAAGTCATATGGACAAAGTTCTTTTGCATACCTGGGCCTAGCAACGTGAAATGAATTTCCCACTGAAATTAGACACAAAGACACATTGCTCTCCTTCAAGAGTGCTCATAAATCGCACCTTGTTCGACTGCAGTAACAAACTTAAAGACCTAATAATGTTTCCTACATTAAATAGTTTCAACACTTTTTATGTTTTCCACTTTCATGGTGTTTTGCATTTTGCAGTCATAACATTATAGATGTTGTAAAGCGCTTAGAGCTTCTAAAAGATCAGATGCTATACAAAGTCCTCATTATTATTATTATTAGTTTTGGTAATAGTTCTTGTAGTTGTAGTAAAAGTAGTAATTACATTACAGTACTCCAATATATAGTTACAGGACAATCATCCAATATTGCAATAGAGTACTCTAATAACTAATTACAAGACAATCCTCCAATATCCAATTGCAATACAGTACTCTAATATCTAATTACAATACAGTACTCCAATATCTAATTACAATCCAGTACTCCAATATCTAATTAGAATATAGTACTCCAATATATATCAACAAGACAATCCTCTAATACATATTTACAAGACAATCCATCAATATCCAGTTCCAATACTCTAATATCTAATTACAAGACAATCATCCAATGCCTAATTACAAGACAATCCTCCAATATCTAATCACAAGACAATCCCCCAATATATAATTGCAACACAGTCCTTCTATCTCTAATTACAATATAGTACTCTAATTTCTAATTACAACATACCTCTAATAACTAGTTCCAAGACATTCTTTCAATATCTGGTTACAAGACAGTCCTTCTATATCTAGTTACACGACAGTCACTCAATATCTAATTGCAAGACATTCATCCAATATCTAAATATCATGACAGTTTTCCAATATATAATTACAAGACGATCCTAAAATATATAATTACAATAGCAATACAGTAATCCAATATATATTTGCAAGACAGTCCTCCAGTATCTAATGCAAGACAATACTCCATTATCTAAATACAAGACAGTCTTCCAATATCTAATTACAATACAGTGCTCCATTATCTCTTTGCAAGACCGTCCTATATATAATTGTAAGACAGTCGTCCAATATCTCATTGCATAACATTCGTTCAATATTTAATTGCAAGACGGTTATTCCCTTTTCGTAAATTGCTGCGTTTGTTCCCGTCTTTGCTTTACTTTTATTAAGCTATGTTTATTATATTTGTCTGCTTTCAGTGAACATTTCGACATTGCTAGTTCTCGTTGCTGAGAGTGGTTATGATTTTCAGGATTTGGTAAATGCAGCAGGAGCTGTCAATGACCCATTTGGAGATAAGGATAAGTGGAATCTTCCAAAAGTAGTACAAAACGGAACATTTAAAAGTCATCTGCTTGACCAGTTTTCCAGTCTTAATGCCGACATGGTAATTTGCAAACCGGAAGTAGTTTCGCTTCTTTCCCCTTCGTCTAGTTTGTATCAGTGTCACATTAAAGGATTATACCTAACTCCAATCTGATTGATATTAAAAATTAATATTATAGAGTTTAAGACGAAACAACAAACGTGTTTATAAAACACTAATTCATCCGTTAATTTGAACGGTCTTTTGATTCACCAATATCCAAAATTCAACCACAAAGTTTCACGATTCTCTTTCGAACAAACGCGCTGAAGGAAAGCACTTAACCCCAATTATTAATAAATGTCATTGAGGCATAAAATGTAATCCGTTGTGGCTTACTTTTAGTGGATTATCGTCTAGTTACAATTTTCGAGGAACACACACACACACATATATATATATATATATATATATATATATATATATATATATATATATATATATATAGTGCCATTAATGAAGAACATGACTAGTAACATGTGCAGAAATATACATAGTGATAATCATTACGAAGGAACGTTCTCAAGGACAGTGCTAAAACTATAGGTCACTTCAACACTCGTTTTACCTTTTACCTTTTACCTTTCCCCATGTAAGAACTGTTAATGTATTCGTGGATATGGAGAGAATAATATTTCTTGGAAAAATGTTCTCGTTGTTTGAAGTAATTTCTTCAACCTAAATATTGTCATTGAAAACATTGCTCCTGTCGGATTTCAAACAAATTGCAAATCAATGGTTCCAGTAGTATAAATTCGGCCAGCCGCATTGCATCCGATCAAGCACACCCACGCCCCAAAAGAGCATGATATTTGTGGTGTTTGGATTGGGGGAAAGAGTTTGGCAGATCCAGTGGGATCCCAAAATTCAAATCAAAAACCTTTTTACTCGGATGGTAACCCATAACTAAGTTTTAACAGGAGGATTTCTTTCCAGTCTACTTTATTCGCGAAAGGAAAATAAAATGTAAGCATTTCGTCCTATATCAATATATATTTGAAGGATTTATCCAGTCATTCTAAGCGTTTCTAGAAAACCTCCTGAAAACCTCTTTGGATGTACTGAATACTTTTTGATTCTTGTAACGTGCCAATTTTGAAAAGGAAATATACATTGTATTCTCAAAAATACAATTTTAGCTTTTTATTAATATCAACCAAAATAGTACACAAACGATGTGTTAGGTGGAATATGGGTTATTTATATCTATCTTTCTGTAACTCGTTTTACATGATTTTATCTATATTTTCGTAACTCGTTTTACATCATTTTATCTATAATTTCGGTAACTCGCTTTACATGATTTTATCTATATTTTGTTACTCGTTTTACATGAAACTTTGGAAATGTGTGACTTATCACCTAGCATTGGTGATAATATGCATGATTTTGCCTTTTCACCCGAATATAGGTATCTCGGACTGGGCAGTTTTCCTATTCTTATTGCATGTGTTCTTGTTGCAAAGTTGTGTTAAGGTATTATTTGAGAAAAAAACATAGGATGATTAAGTGGAAATATTTTTAACAATGATAGTTGAACTATATTATTATTCTGGGACTATTGTGAAATATTCAGAAGAGTTCCAAATGATCGACAATAGTTTATATAAAATAAATGTACTAATTTTTCGTGATGTTTTTAGCTGTCAATTTCTGCATGCAATAAGAACGGGGAGAAGCTATGGACAACACATTTCAACACCACTGGACTGTCGTTGACTTTCCTCGATTCCTTGAGGGGAAACAACATCATTGGATCTTCAGCAGCAAATAATGGAACTAATAGTCAAAATGTTAGCTTAAGGTAAGCTCAGCTGCGTAAAGCAGCGGGTCTTCATACGAGGAGAGGGCATGATTTGCGACGTCAGAGTATGGTGACAGCTGGAATTAAAACCAGCTATGTCCGTCCGTAGTTTGTACGAATAGTATTACTTTCGTTTTGCTCACCCTCTCTGTCTATGTGAAACACGTTATGTTCGGCTGGAAATATTTTCTGTTCCGGATAAGACACCATATCCCATAATATTCCATCTCTAAAAATATGAGGAATATCAAAAGTAGTATACAATATGTAGGCTCCCCACCCCACCGGCATACGTAAAGTGACATGTGCATAGGTAAAAACGAGATGAGAAACGGAAGTACACAACATGTGCATAGGTAAAAACGAGATGAGAAACGGAAGTACACAACATGTGCATAGGTAAAAACGAGATGAGAAACGGAAGTACACAATTCATTTCCAGTAGTGTAATTTATACAGTGAAAAGTAGTGCAATTGATATTCAGAATATAAAATTATGACAAGTACATGATGTCTAAAAGATCATACACACTGCACCATCACAAATACAACAGTTAAATTCTATATAGAAAACAAATGTGTTTAGAATATTGAAATAATTTTTAAAGGTGAAAGTTCCATTTCTATGGCGTGATCATTTACGTTTATTGTCGTCGTCTTTCTAAAAAGTTATAAGTAGATCTGATATCAACAATATTTTATCAATATTAATGCGATTCATGTTGTGCCACATATTTTCTGTTACTGATTAACTACGATATATGTCAATATTACTTCAGAACAGTAATCGAAATATTACAGCTACAACAGATACAGTACGGTCATATATCCTGACGAAGTGCTGACTAATCTTGCATGGTTTGCAGTTACTAATGGTAAATTGGTCGACGACCCTCACCCGCTGATATTCTACGCCAGGGAAACGTCTGTACCGTTCCGACTACCACAGATCAGAGAAGGTATTTAACCTTTTGCATTATTCTTGGTCAGTTTAAATATATACATTTGGGGTTACTCGTCACTTTTCAAAACAAATTGTTTTTCATTTACTGTCACATTATTAACATATTTCATTGAACACCATGCATCAAATTATCGAAAGCAACACTATAAACACTATTTATACACGTATTACTGTTGCCAAAAAGTAACATTCAGTCACCCAATACCGTACCCAATCAGCAAACGTTTAGACACATATTATTGTACCCAATAAGTAACATTTAGACACCTATTCCGCTATCTCTGAAACTGTCATGATTAGTTTTGGACAAAAGGTGAATTTGATTATACATAAAATGTCTTTCAACGTAAGGGCATGGTGACTATCTGACAAGACGATATAAAAAGAACCAGTTTTTAAACCACAATTTGAATGTTCGGGCCAAAGTCCTGTTTATGATAAGTGAATATATTTGGTTTACTTGGATAGTATACGTCATATTAACGTCCGCAAGACCCGAGTTATGTTTTAATAAACTAATATATTCGTGAAATAATACCATGTTATTTTCCTATTTTCGTCGCTGAGTAATGGAAGCCGAATCAAATAAGGGGAGAAAACGCGAATTGAAACGAGAACAATGCGCCCAAAAATCCAAAACCCTAGGTCGCCCTGTAAATCTTGATTAAGATAAAATTCAATAAAGAAACCAGATCTAGGGCGCCAAAACCAAGGGCGCCGAAGGTCTTGTGGCTCAAAAACGCCTTTGGGCTTTCATTGTCTCCCGGCGCGCCATTTACCTTTAGTGCGTTACTGTACATACCTGATATAAATAATACAGACTGCCGTCAGTGTAATTTATACGCATTCTTTGGCACAAGTTTGGTGAATATATTTGCTGCCTAATCTTTGCCGCTGTAATGTGGAGAAGAAAAAACCGGCTATAAAGTCTGTCCTCAATCGGGCAATAATGAACTAGTAAATAATGTATTGTATGACAAATGGAACTGAAGAAAATGTCGATACACCTGGTGATTTACCTGGGCGGCATATGATTTCAACATCAAAATACAATTACCTCTGAATTTAAATATTATTTAATCTAAATGTCACTTGCTGAGAATGTTGATACATATCAAATAACTGAAATAATATTTCCCCTCTTTCATCGATAATGACACAGGCTGTCAACTGGATTCTTACTTCTAATGGAATGAAAAAAATTAACCAAACGTTAGACATTGCCCTCTGTTTCCGCCTTTATGTCAAGGTCAGCAGATGATCGGAATATCGCCCGTCCATTCTCCTGGAGTCGTGTTTCAATACCTG
>JARLTB010000107.1:8775000-9100000 GCA_030141615.1 Unio pictorum | reverse complement strand
CGTTAATGGCAGGATATGAAGGTTGTTGGCCGTCGACAGCAATGAACGTGACATTACAGCTAACGGGCCAAACATCTGGCTCAGATTGTGCCAGTATTTGTAAATCTTTGAATGGGTCCACTGTCGCATCTATATCGGTAAGTAATAAAGTCCGCCTTTCTTTCATTATTGGCGCTAAAAATTAAACTCAAGAAGAAAGATACAATCAAAGCATAAATTATTTAGAAGAGTGGTAGAGAAGACAACAAGGACTTAACATTTACAATACAAATATGTTTTAATTAATACCCATTCGGCATATTTATTATTAGTACTCAGATTGTAGCTATTTTTTAGTATCCAAGTTGTATATTTATTTTTAGTTCCATATTATAAATTTATTATTAGTACCAGATTGTAGATTTATTATTAGCACCCAGATTGAAGATTTACTGTTAGCACCCAGGTTGTAGATTTATTATTAGTACCCGGATTGTAGATTTATTTTTAGTATCCAGGTTGTAGATTAATTTTAGTATGCAGATTGAAGATTTATTGTTAGTCTCTGATTGTCGATTTTTTTACGTACCAGATTATAGGTGTATTATTAGTACCCAACTTGTAGATTTATGTTTAGTACCAGACTGTAGATTGTTTTCTTCAGATTGTATATTTATTATTAGTACCCAGATTGTAGAACTTATTATTAGTGCCAAGATTGTAGATTTTTTTTTTTATTAGTATCCAGATTGTAGATTTATTATTAGGACCCAGCTCGTAGATTTATATTTAGCACCAGACTGTAGATTTATTATTATTTTTTAGATTGTAGATTTATTATTAGTACCAGATTGTAGATTTATTATTAGTACCATAATTGTAGATTTATTATTAGTACCAGATTGTAGATTTATTATTAGTACCAGATTGTAGATTTATTATTAGTACCAGATTGTAGATGTATTATTGGTACCATGATTGTAGATGAATTATTAGTACCCAGATTGTAGATTTGTTTTTGTATCCAGGGTGGAGATTCTTTTTAGTGCTAGATTGTATATTTATTGGTATTTCTTAGGTTTTAGATGTATTATTAGTACCCAGATTGTAGATTTATTATGTTACGTGCTTAGGCTCGAATAAGCAGCAACATAGAAAGAAGTGAAAATAACAAGCTTGTAAAATTTAACAAACAATTTATTAAGTACAAATATTTTCATAAAAGAAAATAAATAAATTTACGGTTTTAAAGAATCAAGTCCAAAAAATTAATCCAAAAGAGAATTCACAATATAATCCACTAGTGGAATTGCAAGAGTCCTGATAATAAAATGTCCTAATAGTTTTCGGTTTGAATCTTGACGATGTAATCCAATATGGAGGACGATGTCACTTGATTTAGTCAGCTCTTGTTAATGAAAATCTATGAGCACATATTCTTTTCCAGATAAATAATAAAATAATTCCTCTTGCTCCAAACGAATTGACAATTTCCAGTACACGGTAATTAAAAATAACTCAAAAAGAAGACACATAAAAGACCAACTTCTACTAAATATCTCGCTCCAAAACATCACTTATATACCTGTTTTTACGTAAACAGGAAAGGGGTCACGACCTTCCAGAATGTCTCAGAACAATCTCACGTTCAATAAATCACGCAAACATCATGATCTAGAAAGATGTACTTGGAATCAACCAATCATTTTAAAATAAAGCTCTAATGTCTTTGGAATCAACCAATCATTATAGAAGCTTGTTTACACTCTGAAGCAAGGTTAGAAAATGAGGTTAACATCTGTTGTTTACTTGTAGAGAAAATGTCTAGAAAAATTTCCCAATGAATGAATTTTTAATCCAAAATTGTCAAATTTAAATCTAACAGACAGACAATAAAAATAAATATAAATGACGTATATTAAATATACGTAACACCTTCCCCCATAAAATAAAAAGAAAGGTTTATATGATAAAACTTTCTTTTTACCACAAACCAATTTACACCTGAAGTTAAAAGAACTCATGTATATATATATATATATATATATATATATATATATATATATATATATATATATATATATATATATATATATATATATATATATATATATATATATATATATATATATATTAAATAATTAAATTATCTTTTCCCTTGATTTGCCGGATGTCAAGTCAAGATTATATTCTTGCAATAAAAACTCCACCTTAGTAACCTTTGATTTTTGTTTTTCATCTTGCCGATGAAAGTAAGGGGGTTGTGGTCATTAAAAACTATAATCGAAGAAGGAGCTGAACTTAGATAAACTTCAAAATGTTGCAAAGCCAAAATCAATGCCAAACATTCCTTCTCTATATTTGAATAATTTCTCTGGTGCTTGTTTAATTTCTTTGAAAAATAGCACACCGGATGTTCAATACCAATTTTGTCTTCTTGAACTAAAACTGCTCCAACCCCAACATCACTTGCATCGACAGATAAATTGAAAGGTTAACTAAAATTTGGAGCTGCAAGAACTGGTGCTGTTTCAAGTATGGCTTTCAACTTATCAAAAGCCTCCTGACAGTTTTTCAGTCCAAACGAACTTGTTCTTCTTCTTCAATAAATTTGTTAGGGGTTCCGCAATTATGGAAAAATTTGAACAAAATTTACGATAGTAGCCAGCCACACCTAAAGACCGCATCAGTTGCTTTCTATTTTCAGCACAGGGAATTTAGAAATAACCTCAACCTTAGCATCTATTGGTTTAACTTGTCCATGTCCCACAATATGTCCTAAGAAAGTCACACTGGTAGATGATGACGTCATCTATATAGGCATCACAATTTTCTAGACTAGAGATGATCATATTCATCAGACGTTGAAATGTAATGTAATAACCTTTAGCCATTTCTGTCATTCCAAACGTTTTAGGCATGCGACTCAATGGCATGGCCAAGTAACACATCGAATCTTTAAACTGTACTTGTCCTACTTGCATAGAAATGATTTTGGCTCCGTTCAAAGTCACTTGAGGCCGTTCGGTACTTTGTTCCGCATAGTATCTAAGCAGAAATTGCCCATCGTATCCCGAGAAATTGTGAGCCATGACCGTGGCATGGCGATGACAATCGCCGTAACGTTCGATGTCTTCTGGACTCCACGTTTCGTCGATGGGGTTTAGAATCCATTGGGCAAAATCGGCTAACGTGTTTGACCCTCGAAAGATTTTTTCACGTCCTCCAGGAATCTTGCTGCAGTGAGGGCAATGACTAAAGATAGGTTCTTGGATGCACTGCTCGCACGCACGGTGAGCCACGCAGAAATTAGGAATGTGAATACCAGTTTCTTGCATGCATTCGAAATCAAAAAAGATAAAATTCCCTTTCTTCTGGGTATCTTCTGGTCGGGGTTGGTATTTTTGAATGAAGCATTCGTGTTCCAAGTCCACGATTTGGTGACAAATGTGACATCGTTTCTTCCCTCGACAAACGTGTAACTTAACACTATTGGTACGTATGCCTTGTCCACAAGTAGGGCACAATCTCAAAAGCTGACAAGTATTTTTCTGCTGTGAACCTTGCATCTTCAAATGTTGTTGGTAACAGGTAGGACTGACAAAAGTGCGCTGACAAACAGGGCAATGCACTCTTTCTTGTCCTTTGTCCAAACAAGGTTGAGAGGCCAAACATCCCTCACATTTCGATCCACAATGTTTGTGTTGTTCTCGATTGTTATAACCATAATCACATTTTTCACAGTAGTAACTGTATCCCAGGAATCCAATGATACTGGTAATGGTATCAAAATGACCATCGTGATGATAGACGTGAATGTATTTTCCGTCTTTGAAATGGTGGCCTCGAAACAAAAGAGGTCCACGCACTTCTTGAGGGTGTACTTTCAAGGTGTAACGTGGAGCCAAGACGTCTTGCAATTTTTGCATTTCTGGAATGCCGCAAGGGCTGTCTCTGGATATCCCCGCTTGCTGTAACAGGAGTTCTGCTTCACTTCGTTGTTTGGCTCGGTCCGATTGTCGAATAGTTTTCCTGGCTCTTTTCCATTCTACCGTATCGTTCTTGTTGGCATACGTTCGTCCCACGACGACAGCACGGGCTAAACACATCTGGTCTTGAGGATTGTTAATTCGGACGAGGCTTTGTTTGGTGTTGCGAAGGTTGTTGACCAATAATACTTTTTTGCGTCCGGTCCCCTGGGGAAGAGACACGTGGGACATGAACAGTGTGGCTTTTCCATCGGTGATGTGAAACTTGTCGTTGGATTGTTGCACATGTTGAATTTTGTCAATGACTTTGGAAGGTGTTAATTGTGATGGGTTAGTAAACTCGATCCAAACGGGAGACTTTAAATTATCGTGATGAATGGAAAGTCTCAAGCGATCGTCTTCTTTGGCTTGACATTGCTGTTTCAATGCAGTTAACACAGAATCCCACACCTCGGTAATGAACCCTTCTGTATTCTCCAAAGGTACATTGGACTTGAAATCTTTAAACTTTACGGCATACGTGTAAGCCGTTGTTCTAAATTTTCGAGAGGAACGCTTTTCCGTCTCTCGAATGTGATAGTAATTTTCAGGGTTTACTAAGGGTGGTGCACTTTGCTTGGACGTTGATTGCCTGGGTGTAGATTCGGGCTCACTCATGTCATCTTAAAAATCACTGGCATGAATTTGAGCCAAGACTTCAGCTACTTCGATACATTTACGTTTCTGTCTCTTACTGTTTTCTCCTTTCTCCACAACATGATGCGGACTTTTCATCTTGTCTGCAAAAAGTCAAATGACTACCTTTTAAAGACCATAACCTCTATATATTCATGACCGATCCGTTCATATATAAAGGGTTAGTGTCTAACCTTTCAGTATTCATTTCACTCTCACATTGACCAGAACGATGAAAGAACCTACAGAAGTGGAACTTCTCATCAGAGCTTTACGTGGGGTTATACGAAAGTTTTCGTCAGACCAGCCGACGGCCTACTCTCCTTCCTATCGAGATAAAAGTCAAGATACTTGCTATATCTGTAAGAAGAAAGGACATTGGGCTACAGAATGTTCAGATCGTGACAAAAATAAAAAAGGTACCAATAGAGACAAAAGTCAAGATACCTGTTGTTATTGTAAAGAGAAAGGACATTGGTCTCCAAACTGCCCTAAGAAACAACAGGAGGAGGAGGAGGAGGAGGAGAGAAATTCTGAACAGGAGGAGGAAGAGGTACCCTCCCCCAAGGAAGAACCCCGACACGTTCACAAAGACAAGAAAAGAAGACGAAACGAAACTGACGAAGAAAAAGAAAAAGCTGTGACAGTAAAGAAAATGAAAAAACAGAAAGAGTGAAACAGAAGAAACCTATGAACTTTTTAAAGTGGTATTGTGTTATGTTATGTTATGATATTGAATTGTAACGTTTGTACTAGAATACACCAGAGAGAAAAAAACGTAAGTGTCTCTTGGTTTTGATTTTATAGAATAAGAACCTACACTCACACATTCCTTCACTCACACGTACATCATGGGTTTAAAAAAAATAATAAAAAGGACTTTTGAGTTTTCATTGAATTAGGCAATTGAAATAGTATTTCTTTTCGAAATAATTGGAGTCGCCCTGAAAAGGACCGTTGGTGCTTTGTGTGTTTAAAACAAAACAAACTCAGAAACGGGACGAAATCCTCTTGAGCTGACTTAAGCCTTTGCCACGGCCAAGGCCTACTTCGGGACTGGTGGTTCCTGTCAATGATTTGGTAGAAATCACTAACGGTGGTATGGCAGACGCAGTCACAGAGAGATCGGGTTGTTTAGCTCGAGAAGGTCTTTTTCTCTTTGGTCGTGATAAAGAAGTCTGATACATTTGTTTCAGACTCCTTAACTCAGCTAAAATATCTAAAAGTACCGTCGTGACCATTTGATTTTCACTATTTTCTTTCTGTCCTTGGTCTTCTTTCTTCTCGGTTGCTGCTGCTGATACTGTTTCTTCCTGGTGTTTCCTTCTTGCTTCTTCTTCCTGCTGTTGAATAAGAAAAGCTTGTTCTTCTACTTTCTGTTGTTGTAAAAATCGCTCCAATTCTTCTTTTTGTCTCTGCTTAAAATCATTGACGTGTAAATAAGAAGAAGCAGAAGGTAAAGAAGGTTCCGGAATAAATTCTTGCGATGTTAAAAAATCCACAATATCCCAGTTAAAATCAACTTCTTCTGGATGTAGATTTGTCATGACTTTAGTAGTCACTGCTGGCCCATGACTTGCTGTCTCTACTCCTGTCTCACCCCAATTCATCGTCTTCTTAGTGTCCGCCATGATTGACAACTCTGTCTCATCGATTGACTGCGCACAGGCGCTAGTACCTCTATATAGAAAAGGTGACGTCACAGACTGCTCTCTTCCGATTGGATGACTGTGACTGACTTTTGTAACGCGTGTTTGGATTGGTGGATAAACTCAATCCGTTTCGATCCGCTCTTCCCCTATAAATAACCGCAGTACACGGCATTCGCTTCACCTGTTTCTCATCACAAGATGTGGACTAATGTAGAATCTTCTACCCTTATTTCTACCATGCTGTTTCGGACTGACATACCCATGTATGTCAGATCATCGTGGAGTGTCATTCATATGACGGATACAGCCTTTTGGAAGAGAAGGGTATACGTAGAAAGACAAGGTTGCTTAAAGAGAGTTCTCTTCTATGGACCCACAGTGAGGAGAAGTTTAAGGAAGAGAAGAAGATCTGTGAGATGTCCTCTATGTCAGAGGTTCCCAAACTTCTCTGGCTCCGGACCCACTTGGGAATATTTTTTCTATCTCTGGACCCACCAAACAAAATTAGGTACAGAGTACTACTAAACTAGCTAAGGATTGCATCATAAATCGGGATTAAGATATGCTGATTTACATCCAGCATTTAGAAATTATCACATTTAAAACAGTAAAATTAAACTTAAGAAAAAAGCGAACATTTATTGCAATGCAACTGTTATATCAATGTAACAGTAACTAATCATTAAATTTAAACTTTAAAGAATCAATGTGAAGGATGGGCCTGCATGTTGCTCATAAGTAAGTCAATGCGCGGTTTAAAACAAGTCAGACACAGCCTCATGTCGTGATCTGTGCACAGCCTGTTCCTGTATTTTGTTTTCATTGCCGTCAATGCTGAAAATCCAGCCTCACACAGGTATGTAGTTGAAAACGGCAACAACACTGACAACGCAATATCAGAGAGTTCGGGAAATACAGTTGCAGCATTAAGCCAAAAAATAGAAAGACTGCTCTCTGAGAACTTTTCCTTCAGCGTTCCATCACAGGAAAGTTCGATAAGCTGGGCTTCGTTTGCAGCAGACAAAGTAACTTTAGTGATATCTGCTTGAAAAGGATTACGGATCCAAGCATTTTGTTCCAGTTGTGCCTTGTTTTCTGCAGAAAAATAATGGACAAATTTTTCATGTATCAACCCCAGATGAATTGAAGTCTCGTTGCTAAGTCTCGTGCACTGTTTCCTGTTCACATACACGCACAAGTAGAAGCTAGTTATAGCCCAACCATGGTCAAACGTTGTTTCGCTAGTTATAACGGAATAAAGTATGACGCTTAAGGGTTACTGGAATAAATACTGAAATTAACAGAGAAATAAGAAGAACTTTCGGGACCCACTTGCCAAAGCTCTGCGACCCACTTTTGGGTCGCGACCCACAGTTTGGGAAACGCTGCTCTATGTTAACAAGATACTGTTAACATTACACATAACGGCCCTTTTCAGGGCCACTCATAGGTCTCGAAAAGATATTAGCTTTCATTGCCACCCTTTTTTTTCCCTTGTCGCTTTACAGTCCCCTCTACATATACAAATCATATTTCCCATGTTCCATTTCCCTTGAGGCTAGATAGGCCCAAATAGTTCCCATGTTCAATTTCCCTTGAGGCTAGATAGACCCACTATGTTCAATTTCCCTTGAGGCTAAATAGGCCCAAATAGTTCCCCATGTTAAATTTCCCTTGAGGCTAGATAGACCCACCATGTTAAATTCCCCTTGAGGCTAGATGTGCCCAAGCCCTTTTTGACTGGATTTTCCATTGAGGCTAGAGTGCCCCCTATTACTACTACGAAGGCTTTTCCGTTTTTGTGCTATTTTACATTATATATGTGCTTGTTGTCTATCTTCGTCTATATTATTGTGTTTCATCATGCAGTGGCTGTTAAGTTCGTATGTTTTTCTTCATTTCCTTGTTTTGGAAACGAGAATAATTATAATTTGTCTCAGTTGTCTTGTTCCACTGTTACGACGTCCTTTGTTTTTGAATAAAACGCGAACACGTGATCGCGAGTCAACCCGCTTACGCTATGATGGACCCTCATTAATTGCATAAAATGACCACACCTTGGCTCTTCATTCTACATTGTGCTCAAGAGTAAACGAACTGGGACTATATTCATCATTACTTAAATGTAAACGGAAACTCTAGACAGTACTCTCACATTGCATCAACATGTCATGAACATATGCAAAGCTGCATATCTTGAGCTGAGACCCATCAGTTCCATTCGCAAATATCTTTTAGTTGGTACAATATCTCCTCCAGAAACTTCAGAATGTCCAAAATACAGCTGCTCGGATCATCTTTAGAGTACCTCGATCAGAGCACACCTCACCGCTGATCTGTACCCTACACTGAGTATCCATTCGATACAGAATCAAATACAAACTTTGTTCTCTCTGCTATTTTTCACTGACAGACTCCAGTCCAACATACACATCCGGCTTCATCCATGTGTATACACCAGCAAGATATTTACGCTCCTCGTCTGACAATCGTATACTCATTGTTCCGATTATGAAAACGAAGTCATATGGACAATGTTCTTTTGTATACCAGGACCCGGCATATGGAACGAATTGCCTTTTGAAATTAGACACAAAGACACAGCGGTCCCTTTTAAGTGTGCTCTTAAAACTCCCCAATTTCGACTGCAGGAACAAACTTAGAGACCTAATATGTTTTCGGCATGTTTTCATGTTTTCCACTTTTATTGGGTGGGTGGGTGGGGGTCTTTAGTGGAGTCATATCATTATAGATGTTGTAAAGCGCTTAGAAGCTTCGGAAGATTAGGCGCTATACAAAGTCTTCATTATTATTATTATTATTATTATTATTATTATTATTATTATTATTATTATTATTACGATTTACGTCCATCCGCTGACATTGAATCTGCGATAAGGAAATGTTGTTAGTTTCGTATAAAATTGACACTGGTTTTGGGAAAACATGTTACCTGCACAAAAGAAACAAAAATGTAAGCTTGCAATGCACAAACATATATGTACTATTTCAATAAATGACGCTTCTTTGCAGCTAGACTGTTTGAAAATTCCCATTTTTTTTCAAATTATAAATTATTTGTCTTATGTGAAAAATCCAGTTAAAGAAAACATACTTTCATATATAACAAAAATGGTTAACTCTTCGACTTGGTCTTGATAAATTTGATCTCAGTTTAATGTATTAATTGTGCCGTAAAACCAACGAAAACAAAAACAACAACAAGAACCAAATCCAACAGTCGCCTTTTACGATATGCCGGGAAATGCCTCGAGACTATTTAACATCCACGAGTTTACAATTAAAAGCCAAAGTGTATACATGCAGTAAAAGTGAAATACATGTATGTATGTATGTTAAAAATGAATCGTTACAGTCACATACAATGCTTTCCGACGTCGTGTTTAAATCAGCTTTCTTCAAATCAAAACAGAAACCTGCGGAGTTAAGTAGATAACATTTCCGTACAGAAGAGCCTGTGAATACAATATATTTCCAATAGAGTGGTTACCACATTGAGATATGTCATTTGCATCTAAAAAGAGGACTCTGGGAGTACAACTGATTCTCAGCTTGATAAATTCTACTTTTCAATCAAGACAACTAAGACTCGGTTATACAGGATTAATATTTCTTTGATATTCAAAACCTGCAAACGGTGAAAATGAAGTACAGTAATTTTCCGTCTGTGAAATTTTGCTGAAATCAATCTTGACAATGTCGATGAATATGCCATCAATCAACAATTTACGATAATAAATGTACAATAATATTTTTACAAAGATAAACACACCTTTGATCAATCAACGATATATATCAGAAGAAATACTTACAGGCATTATAAATGAAATATAGAGAGATACTTGTGATGTTTTCATTCCAAAATCGTTTGATGAGAGAGAGAGAGAGAGAGAGAGAGAGAGAGAGAGAGAGAGAGAGAGAGAGAGAGAGAGTTTATAAAACTATCTACCTTTCTATGGACCTGTTGACTTTCCCTGCAACCGCTGAAAAATAATTACTCAGATTTGTCATATTACGATTGTCAGAATTATCTTACACGAATAAATTTCCACTATCATCGAATATTGATGGAGAGACATTATTCGTATCATTGAGTTCAAAATAACTAATATTTTTTCAGAAACCTTGGTCAAATCTCCATTATATACAATATTTGTATTTATACTAATTATAGCAGACAAAGTCTTTCTTTAAACGGTCATTTTTTTATCCTTTGAATTATGTCACGTGACTGATTAAGAAACATTCCTCCAATCAATGTTTCAGAAGGAAAAGATTTCTTAACGTATTATTTGAAATTATGACGGTTGCTTCACATCTTTGATACACTTTTGTCCTTCCAATATTATTATTATTTTCGTGAACATTCTAAATAATTAACTGTAGTGTGGTGATTGATTGAAGTAGGTTTAGTTCAAGTGTACTAAACATATTATCGATTCTAATGTATCTTACCTGTGTATATATGCAGTCAAAAGTGATTGCAAACTCAATGTACTATACAAGAAATGTATATTTCAAAAGGCATTCAAAGTAAATTAATGCGATCATCTTTCACTATGAGAAATCAATCAGCTCGTTTGCCTTGTATTTATTTTGTGCTTCAAGAGTAGACTATACTATAATTGATTAGCATACATACATACTGATACGAGTTTAGGCTTTAATAAACGCTAACAGAGAAACATTGAAAACAACAAGCTTTGAAAAAATTTAACCAGTTTTTCCCCTGGAAAACTATTGTAAAAATGAAAATAGAATTTACAGTTTTAAGAATCAAATCCAAACTTAATTTAAGAACAATCCACGAATTAAATTACAAAAGTCCTAGTAGTGAAATATTCTAATGATTTAAGGTCGAGTCCTGTTGGAAAATCTAAACTGGAACACGATGACGTAGTTCGAGTCTTGTTGGAAAATCCAAGATGGAACACGATGACATATGCTGAAGTTGTTTTGTGTTTAGATATATTTCCTTGTGGAATTACAAGATTTAACGCTCCGGTGCTGGAAATCCGAAATTTGTTTTGATAAACTGTCTTTGTGCAACAATTACGTATGAGAACATTAAATATTTCCAGAGATACGAATTAGTCCTTAAAATCCAAATGAACTGAAGGATCGTTAATATGGATACAAAAACCTGGCTACAACAAAAGAAAATGACTTAACGGCATCTGTAAAGGCCCAAAACTGAGAATATTTCTCTGAAACAAAGGCTACATCCTGAACTAAAGCCGCTAAACGCAATTTAAAGTAAAATCCAGAAATTGCGAAATCAAGAAAGAGGTGGTCATATATTATTTATATATTATGGATTATTGTTTAGGGATAGTTTATATCAAGTAGTCCAGACATTATCCTCATGAGAACCATTCATTTATTTTACGAATAAAATCTTGTTTACTTCGAGTTCACTAGTCCCATCTTGACCTTGACAACAACGAATCATTTTAAAATAAAGATAAAACTTATTTACGTGGTTTCCATTATTTGCGAGTCAAAGTCATGCTCTAGGTCAACATTACTTGTTTACCAATGAATAATTCGATCAACCGATTTTCTATTAAAAAATTGACCATCTCTAGTGGAAACATGTACAATACAATGACATGTAATGACAAATAAAAAAGAATTTAAATCACACAAAACATATTAAATTGAAACAAATACATATGAAATATGATATACGTAACAATACATTCATCCATGCACACACACACACACACACACACACACACACACACACACACACACGCACACACAAAGCTTGCCAGTAGCTTCTCGTGGGTCGGTGGTTCCTTCTGGGGTTTTCCCGTTTCTTCCTCCACCAATAATCCTGGCCGCCATGTATAGCCTATCATGTGCTTAAATATGGCGTTAAACTCCACAACAAAAACAACACACACACACACACACACACACACACACACACACACACACACACACACACACACACACACACACACACACACACACACACACACACACACACACACACACACACACACACACACACACACACACACACACATACATACATACATACATACATACATACATACATACATACATACATACATACATACATACATACATACACGTTTGTAAAGTTTAATATGTTTAATATGGACGCAGAAGCTGTTTTTATTGTCAAGATAAAATATAATGATTCATATCTTTGATTCTGTCTAAAGTATACATGCAAATACTAAATGAAGCATACAATATATATTTACAGGCAAAAACAAAATGCAATTGTGGCAAATATCTTCAAGGTGCCGCTGGCAGAGATGACCTTAACTGTTACTTAACATGTGACCTTCGTGCATCACAGATTTGCGGAGGTTTCGGTGACGGCTGGTACAGTAACTACTATGTCCCAGGTAATAATCAATTCGATATGATTGCTTTACATATCTACATACATATCTACATACATGCATACATATCTACATACATATCTACACACACGCACGCACGCACGCACACACACATATACATACATACATACATACATACATACATACATACATACATACATACATACATACATACATACATACATACATACATACATACATACATACATACATACATACATACATACATACATACATACATACATACATACATACATACATACATATATACATACATACATACACGTTCCTCGCTTTACTGTACATGAGCTTAAATATAAATGGAGGTATATTCAATCATTGGAATATATTTGCTGCAAAAAATGTACTTATCACAGCAACACTTTCCAGGAGACTGATATCATGAACCATTTGGCACCAAGTACGTGAAACAAATTATTTATGTTTAAACAAGAAAATGAGTAAAACGAATTGTCAACATGAGGGAAATATATCAACATGCTCAAATATCAAAATGCGTGACAGGTAGTATTCATGCTTAAATAGCAACATGCGTGACAGGTAGTATTCATGCTTAAATAGCAACATGCGTGACAGGTAGTATTCATGCTCAAATATCAAAATGCGTGACAGGTAGTATTCATGCTTAAATAGCAACATGCGTGACAGGTAGTATTCATGCTCAAATATCAAAATGCGTTACAGGTAGTATTCATGCTTAAATAGCAACATGCGTGACAGGTAGTATTCATGCTTAAATATCAAAATGCGTGACAGGTAGTATTCATGCTCAAATATCAAAATGCGTGACAGGAAGTATTCATGCTTAAATAGCAATATGCGTGAAAGGAAATGATTATGCTTAAATGTCAACATGCGTGAAAGGAATTATGTATGCTTACCAATTATTATCATTCCGATTCTTTGTTGACCAGTGTTTCAACTAGAACATTAGATGTATTAAATTTTGTATGAAGACTTGATAACACGTATACTTTGTAAACTGTTCCAAATCATTATTCTATTTCTTTTGAAAATATTCCAAATATGTCATATAAATATGAACCCATGGATACATTTCTACACCGAATTTAACTTATGAGTTTTCGTTTTCTTTGCAGGAACGGCGGAATATATAACTTCATCGCCTGAGCTTATATACAATAAACATTTCATCGTGGTTGGACCAGATTTGCAGGTAGAAGACATACATACATACATACATACATACATACATACATACATACATACATACATACATACATACATACATACATACATACATACATACATACATACATACATTGTGTGTGTGTGTGTGTGTGTGTGTGTGTGTAGAATACATATAAACATGGTCTTCATCTGTTTTCGTATTTCCTAAAGTTTATTTGTTATAATTCTTTATTTATTTATTTGGAAATAAACATTTATTTCGTTTTTGTTTGTGTTTAACTTTAAAAAAAATAAACCGCAAAGAGAACATTCGACTATTTTATATATTACATTCCTTCTCTGTTTTAAAGCAACATTTACTGAAACATATGAACCAATTACATCTAAACGCCACAAAGCATCTCGGTACAGGTAAGCAAATGGATTCATAAAGAACCATATTGTACCTTATGAACAGGTATCAGATAGGACAGGTTCAAAGTACATATGTTTAAAGACGTGAGTTAAGTTAATTATGTTCATTGAACATCAGATTCGTAATCCATGAGTCGCGGGTTCTATACCCGGCAGGCAAGGTTAAGTATTCTGCCATCGTGGTTTCGGAAAGGCAATTAGTTCCATTTTCCTGCAAATACTATCTTCAAAATAGTGACGCTTTCCTAGCTTGCATAAAAAAGTGAAAATATTTCTAAAATCTTTCGGCTGCATTGGATCTGGTAACAAATGTTTCTTCATAAATGTTTGCTCTGATGTTTGTCTAGACTAACGTATAGAGATAGCTGTATAATTTATGGACTGCCATGTGCCACATAGAATTATATTACTGCAAGCCTTTCACTCTAAAACCCACATTTATATCATTATTATGTGGACATATGAACCATTCATTTCGAAAGGTTCTAGTATCACGTGTTGGTGATTCTGTGAAGCCTATTACTATTCAAATATTACGAAACACAATAGCTTCTCAAAGTTTTTGATTATCAGGTCTTTGCCTTGAGAAGTCTTATTCTAGCGAAAGTGTTCTTATTCAGGGAATTGAGTGCGGCCTTGCTAATGTTCATCTCCATTATGTAAATGTGTCATTCGACTTAGTCTCAGGACCCGATACAGTGACATTTTTAATAATCGAGAGCATTAATTTATTATTAGGTAATGACCTTGCTGGAGATAAGGTGCGGTTAATACGCTTTAAACAGTTGATCCTATTGTGAATGAAATCCCTGATTTATATCCAGCATGTGCAATTGCTGGAGCTATCACAATTAGAGCTCTTGAAAAAGACCTTGATCAGGAACTTATTACTTTAGTTAAAACATGTATTTTGATGGGGTCACGTTTGATCCCGTTATTGATCAATCGGCATATATTTATCACACTGATCATTGAGCATTCAATGTTGAACAGGAACAAGATCCTGGGTTCATCTGTTTGTTTCAGGAGACAAATAAGTACTTCTTTTTTATTTTGTCAAAAATGGGGTCTTCATGAGAAAATGGAGACCACCTCAGATACCCGAATGTGATGAGTGGTTAGTGGGCTATCTAATTTTTGTTCATGAGTCAAATCGATAGGAATCTATTCTTCTAGCCTTTATAACTCCATTGGTTGATTATGTGGAAGTCAATACGACTTATCTTAATATCTTCAATCATTTTTATTGGCCGAAAATGAAAAGGGGTGTTTCTACGTACTTTAAACCTTGTCATACTTGTCAAACGGACGGATAAATAAACCAGAATATAGATAAGACTCGTCTACACACCATTCCTATATTTGATAAATCATTTAACAAAATAATGGTAAACTGTGTCGGTCCTTTGCCTAATTCAGGTTACCAATATTTATTGACAATATATATATCCACAAAATTCTAAGGCAATTCCAACGAGGAATATTAAAAGTAAAACTACAACAATTGTAAAAGCTTACATAACGTTTTGTTTTTATTTTCCAAAGTTTGGCTTTCTCAAAGCTGGTAGAATATGGTCTAGGGTCCAATTTTTGTCTGGAAATTTGCAGCAAGTGATGTTTGAATTAGGCATTCAACAGTTTAAATCTGCCTATCACCTTCAAAGTCCCGAAGCTTTTGAAAGGTTTCATCAAACATTGTTTCGGTCATATTGCTTTAATACCGGAACAACTAGGACGATGATGTTGATTCATTGTATTTTGCTGTTCATGAATCAGTTCAAAAACCATGAGATTTCAATCCTTTGACCTAGTTTTTGGACAGACTGTCCATGGACCGTCGAAGTTAATAAAACATATACTTTTCAACCGATGATTCAGAATTAGTTTTTTGACTATGTCTCGGATTTTAAACATAAGTTGTCACAACTTTATAGAATAACAATAAGTACCATACACTCTATCCATTCAAAAATTAATAAAGGTATGACAGAAATACAAAGAAAGGAGTTTTCAGTCTGGTGCTAGATTTTTGGCTCTCTTGCCCACACCTCAAAGTCTTCATCGAGCTAAGTATTATGGTCACTATACAGTTGAAAAAAGTAAGAGACCTTAATTATATAACTGACACACTGAATATGACAAAATAGAAATACTTTGCTATTTAAATATGTTTAAAAAAATTTGTCGATATAGATAACCCTTTTAGTCATTCATTGAATTTAGCTGCACCTGTTCCACACAGTGAGGATTTAAACAATGGCATGCAATCTGACTGATGTGTCTTTGTTGTAAAAATCTGTGAAAGTCAGAAATATTACATAACCAGGACCATACACGTTCACATCTACAGCAACAAGGAGAAAGGGAACTACGCATATATTGCGTGAATATCAGCATCTGTTTTCAGATGTTCCAACACGAGCATATAAATCTACCATGAATTGGAAATTATTTATTCCACATCTATGAAACATCATTATTGCAAGATGAATCGTCTCAAGCAGGAATAGTTGGAAAAATTAATTCAGTATTTGCTGAAGAATGATTTCATAGAGCCCAGTAAAATTAACTGGAGATCACAATGTTATCTTATGACGTAACTAAATAATACCTTCCGTATGTGTACTGACCCTAGAAAAGTGAACAGTTTGAGCAAAATAAATTCATTTCCACTGACAAATTCAACAGAGAGGTCAAATAAATTTAGGCAGTCGTAACTTCAGCTGGACTTTATCACTCTAAGTGATGCCGTTCGGCATGAAAAGGTTGTCGTTCAGCTTTCCAGCTTTTAATCAACAAAAAAAAAAATGTGCTTTAGACAATTGTGACGATTGCATCGATGACCTCGTCATTTAGGACGATACCTGAAAATATCACTGGGAAATTTTATAGATATTCTTTGATTATCCCAGTGAACCAAATTTGACAGTTTAGTTAAAGATGAGTTTTGCCGTATATGTGTTACGTTTTTATGATATATTGTGGTGAAACGGCCAAGTTGAACCTATAAAAGTTAATATCAAGGCTATTTCTGGATGTGCATGTACCTGTCAGCAAAATACAAGTAATGCTACTTTTGGACAAGGCTGAATATTATCGGAAGGCTTGCTTAATTTTTCCATAATTGCTGAACCTCTCATCAATTTTTGTGAGTACAACACCATGAATTGTATACTAATTAATTCAGCTCTTTCTTCGATTATTGTATTCAGTGATCAAAACCCTTACTTTAATTAACAAAATGAAAAACAAAATATTCTTAAGGTCCAGTTTTATCTTGCAGGAATACAACATTATATTAAGTACGTCAATGTAAAAAATATAATTTGATTGATTACAGATGCACTTTCGCATGCATAGAAGTAATGCATAGTTCTGTTATGTGTATTTTTGGGCCATTCATAAGACATCTTCCTATGTAATTTGACTCTTAATAGTACCATATGTCCACTGTACACTTGTATATATATATATATATATATATATATATATATATATATATATATATATATATATATATATATATATATATATATATATATATATATATATATATATATATATAAGAATACAAATCATATGCCATATAACAGTCCTTTCAAATGCACTGGATCCAGCAAGGGATCATGTGTGTCAGGGATTGAATAAGATAAATGCAATAAACTGGCAAGCAACAGTGCAAAAACTAGTATCACTCTAGCCTGAGCGCTTTCGACTCTCAATGAGTCTTTATCAAAGGCAAATACAGAACATAGACAAGACAGACAATTAAAATACAAAAACCGTGTTTACAGAACTTTACATGCCTGTTTCTACAGGAATTAAGCCTTGAAATTTATTATGTTACAACTAGTCGCGGATGCTGTAAAATGTGAAATCGATGAGCAAAAGCGACACATATGTTTTTGTATGTAAATTTATGTACGCGCAAATTATATCCCGGATGTTTTATATTAGTAGTTAGAGGCTATTAAGCAAATTTAGAGAATTATTTAAAAGAAAATGTGTCAGCTGGAAAAGATAATTAAATGTGTGCATGGCTGTCTTTTTTTTTCTAGTCTTCCAGTAAGATTCCTTTGATTTCTCACAACCACAACTGGAGTTCCGAACCCAGGAAAGAAAAGGAATCTTACTGGATACGACGCCTTCGAACATTAAAACCAAGCGGTTTAAACCAAGAAGACTAGAAAAAGACAGCCATGCACAAATTTAATTATCTTTTCCAGCTGACACATTTTCTTTTAAATAATTCTCTAAATTTGCTTAATAGCCTCTAACTACTAATATAAAACATCCGGGATATAATTTGCGCGTACATAAATTTACATACAAAAACATTCAAGGCTTAATTCCTGTAGAAACAGGCATGTAAAGTTCTGTAAACACGGTTTTTGTATTTTAATTGTCTGTCTTGTCTATGTTCTGTATTTGCCTTTGATAAAGACTCATTGAGAGTCGAAAGCGCTCAGGCTAGAGTGATACTAGTTTTTGCATTGTTGCTTGTCAGTTTATTGCATTTATATATATATATATATATATATATATATATATATATATATATATATATATATATATATATATATATATATATATATATATATATATATATATATATGTATGTATATATATATATATATATATATATATATATATATATATATATATATATATATATATGTATATATATATATATATATATGTATATATATATATATATGTATATATATATATGTATATATGTATATATATATATATATATATATATATATATATATATATATATATATATATATGTATATATATATATGTATATATGTATATATGTATATATATATATATATATATATATATATATATATATATATATATATGTATATATGTATATATGTATATATATATATATATATGCATATATATATATGTATATATATATGTATATATATATGTATATATATATATATGCATATATATATATATATATATATATATATATATATATATCAGATTGATATTCAAGACCTGCAACCTAGCACAGGAGACCCAGCTGTTGTCAGTAACATCAGTGTCGCCTCGGACAGCGAGTCACCGTACACCATACAGTACAGCGACAAATCATGTGGTCAAGAACAGTTGAAACAGTATCCAATTACTTCTAATATTACAGCTGTAAGCATATTCTAATCGTCTTGTGTGGTATTCGCTGTTGTTATTGATTTATTTATTTATTTATTTATTTATTTATTTATTTATTTATTTATTTATTTATTTATTTATTTATTATTTGATCAATAACATCCTTCATACTATTATTAAATCCATGCTGGCATTTTAAGGAAGTTCATTAGTTTTGTAAGTATAATAAAATAAGCATATCACGATAACTCCTCCTAGAATTTGAAAGTTTTACTTGAAATAGCTTTATTTCATCCAAATCTTGAATGTAACTATTCTTATTTAGCGTCTGAATTCTGCATAAGTTAAACTCCCAACAGACTATCGTCCAAAATATGCTGGGTTCTACCATGTGCTATCCCAGCATCCTAGTCTCGTGTAGTTCTGTCCAAAGAGTAAACATAAAGTTACATTGCAATAGATCTACCAGTCGAGGGTACGATTATAATTACGTAGCATGAAAATCCATAGTGAATACTTATATTTGATAATAAAGTATCATAGCAGCATCCACGTCAGAGAAAAAAATGAAATACATTATTATAAAAATAAGTGCTGAATCAGTAACCATTAATTTTTCAAATTTCGAAAGCAGTTGATTTATACAAGATTTCTTTCTTAGAAATGCACCTACTGCATATATTGTTACATAACTGATATGATTTATTTTAAATTTCATTTAGATACAAATGACCCTGACTGCCTAATTGCTAATCTACTCTTTTCTTTACCCTCTGCAAACTGCGACAGCGACGAAAGGACACGTGCTCGATTATTCCATTTCGATGGTTATCATGGTCACTTATTCCAAGCAATGTTACCATACTTGGAGTAATGTTTTGTCCGAATCGATAACATTTCATAAACTCGGCCATTTTTGGACCATTTTTATGGAAAAGATTTTGATTTCTTTATTCAAAATGGCACAGTGAGCTACGTTAAGAAAGATATCGAAGGCATTGGTTAGGTTATTTACAAATAATGTACTTCAATTATGGCTCTGCACGCATTAAATTACCCATCCTACGTAGATCAGATTTTTCTGATGGTTGGAAATCAACCTACATATTCGATTTTAATGGGTTCATAGCTAGTCCGAAAAGGCACATTCGTCTCTAAACCTGTGATGGACGATTTGAAGGTCACATGTTACAATGTTCATTAAAAAAATATTACCAATTTGTGCATAACACACCAGCGTACGGTTTTGGTAACAGCTATATGTAGCCACGAAATTCATAATGGCCACAGGACATAGGGTTGTATTATTCCAAGTGTATTTACAAGTCGTCCAACACATTATTTAATCCAGAAATATTCTGTGCATATCGCTATAAGACCTTTCAAAGTATTGTATAGCGAAAAAGACGCGAGAATTACAGGGTGTCTAAAATTTAACGATGTGTTGTGGAGAGACAAAATTGCAAATGAATCTTAGATTTTATGAATCGGTGACATCAGATCCACAAATCAAACCATCAGTATTAACACAGGTTTGGTTTCCAATTTATCGGATTGTTTATAGCAGTATTAGGGCCACTGATATGTATGCAGTTTTGTATTTTCAGCCATTTATCTCAAAACCTCTAAACCTTCACTGTAGGTGTGCACACGTTGTACATTTTTATTAGATTCATTCACAATTATAAACTTACGGGGTGGGGGTGGGGTGGTTCTATTTCCAAAGCAACAACTCTATGTGGGGACGTTGGCTGAAAGGATTACACAATATTGTTTTGAAATTAAAACATTTAAACAGTACACCAAAATTCAATAAAATGTTGATTTATATTTAAAACTTCATAACAAGTTCAATCATATAAAATAACTTAGTCTTTTTGTTTGGACCTAGCGTTTGTAGCCAGGATATGACTCTTCACTTAGACTGCCATCTTGTAAGATACATTGATGTTGATTATTGGTTTATATTTTGTTTATGGTCTTGTTTGGATCGATTGGGGATCATTTTTGTTTATTTCAACACATTATTAACTATATCATGTCCAGGGAAAAAATGGGTACTAAGTGTCTTCCCAAAGACACACCGAGGCTGCTGACCCGAGTTGCCCTGTATGGGTATCGAAACCGCGATTTTTGTTATTAAATTCTAACGCTCTAACAACTACCTGTATAACAAATTCAACACTGCAGCAAATAACACTTGATGAAATGAAGACTCATCAATTATTTGATGTCATGCCGTTCGTAAAGAAAAAGCAGATTATTAAACAAGTCCAGCTTTATCAATCACTTCAGTAAATGTATATTTTATTGATACGGCATTTCGTTACAACAACCCAATCAAATAATGTAAAAACAAGCCAGTCAAATAGCTTAAAACAACCCAATCAAAAAGGGTAAAAATAATCCAATCAAATAGTATAGAACAATCCAATTAAATATCGGAAAAAACAAGGCTAATACAGAACTGTGAGTGGTAGAGTGGTCAAAAACGCTCACCGTTACAGATCATTGCGTGGGTTCGAGTCTCGGGTACAGACAATGTGGGTATGTGAGAAAGCTTGCCAGCATCTTCTTGTGAGTCGGTGGTTTTTTCTGAGGCTTTCTCGGGTTTTTCCTATGCCATTTATACCTACCACTAATTATAGCCTATCTTTCACTGAAAAATATCGTTTAACCCTACAACAACAACAACATAACTTGTTATCGTGTGATATCCCTCAGCAACATACATTTACCTTTTGAAGAAACAATATTAGAAAACCGATAATGAAATGGATGGTGACAGGAAAGGTATGATATCTCTTTAGTGACAGAGCAGCAGAGGGGGGGGGGGGGGGTAGGGCGAACAGACCGAAACTAATTCAGACAAAACTAGAAATCGACAGTTTCAGTTTCGTACGAGAAACAAAATTACAATAAAACAGAACCAAAGCTTCCAACTAACCAAGAGTTTCTATTACGGGTTAGTTAATTTTGTTACTAGCTGGTGTCTTGGTATTTTTCTAAAATATATGCGTGTGTGTTTACTCGATGATTCCTCATTCGAGGTCACACCTCCTCTGCTGCTACGAATTAAATCATATATCAATAATGGTGGGAGAATTATTAACTACCCGTTTGGCACGAGAAAGACTAGTGACGATTAAGAAATGTATACCCATCCGTGATTCTGTCAGACACAAATTACAAGAAAGACAAGAATCTCCAGTTGATTTTGCAGAAGGTTTTCAACAATTGTTTAAACCTATTACTGCAACTACTAAAGAAATTAAATATTAAAAGGAAGGAGAAGAAGAAAAGAAGGGTCTTCTTCCTAAACTTGAAAAAGTAGCAAAAAGAACTAAACAAACCAAAAAGATTATACTAGATTTTCCAACTGATATAGCTAATGCACATTTACAACCACAAGCAGCAGCTGCTGACCCTACCAGAGAAGAAACACCTAAAGAAAAATAATCGGAGGAAGTTATCTTTACTGATGGTGCGATTAATGCGATTTAGAAAAGTGATAATCTGAGTGATCTAGCTGGTTTTGCGTTTGCAAGTTTAAGTAAAAAAGAAAGATACTTAAAACCTGAACATAATAAATCTATAAGTAGAGGTAAATGGTATAGGTTGATATATCTCATAAAATATGACGAAAAAGGAGTTCCACCTAAAGATCTAATATTTGCGTCATACAGAAATAAAATAAAAGAATTAGACATAGGTGTTCAGATTGAGCAACAACGCGGCTCGCAATCTAAACCTCCCCCACCACCATATGAACCTCCTCAAAATCTTCTAGAAAAGAGAAAGAAGAATTTTATGATGCGCCTGGTGCTACTGGTAGTGGACTTTCTCGGGAAAGTGGTCTTATTACCTGCCCAATAATATTCTTTCTGACATAGCACGATTAGAAATTCTCAAAGGAGGAGCGCGGGCTGGAAATAACTCTCCGGAAATACTTAATGAAGCTGCTGATATTTGTAGACGATTATTTCAAAGCGGTATCATGGATATCGGTGCATATCGGGAAGTTATCGATGAACTCGTCGATGGTTATCACAGGCATTAGATATAACGATAATAAATAATATGATTATACATCTACACCATCATAAACCGGTCATGGTCAGAGTAGTAAACTTGCGATAACCCGTTTATAGAACAATGTATGGAGATGGTCTTGGTAATGTTATTCAAGGGCTATTTGCAAGAAAGGCTCCCAAAATAGCACAAATCGCAAAACAATTATCGATGAAAGCTATTAATGTTATTGGTGAAACAGCTTCTGGTGCTACTGGTAATATTACCAGTAAGACATTTTCTGCAGCCAAAGAAAGACTAACACGATTAATACCACGAAAACCGCAGCTAGTAAAATTACCATCTACGGAAATCATGCCCGCGAATGTCAGTAAAATAATAAACCAAGCCGCGGATCAGAAACTTGCAGCCTTGATAAATCAAGGATCTGATCAAGTACAGAGAAATATTACTGCAAATTTAATAGCAGGAAGTGGTTTGACAAGGTCATCGAGATCGCGATTTAGATCGAGAAATATATAATAAAATGTTCAAATCTTCACCTGATCGAGCATTTGATATAGATGCACCAGTTCCCAAAGATGAATCAGTACAAGATTATCATTTTTAATCTTATAACGCAATATAACCAAATAAGCGAGTCAGAATTGAACTTCAAGTTCATGATACAAGTAAATATTTCCTACCCGCTGAAGCATTTACTGAAGTAGAAGAAGAACGTTTGCAGATAATAAACCATATGCAGAGAATGAGCGAGTTGGTTTTGTTAACAATGGGCTTATAGCGCTGTTTAGTAGCGCTACATATATGATTGATATAAAAGATTGAATCTATTCAGAAGAATGTTGACGTTGCCACAACAATAGTGGGTCTAGCGAGATATTCTGATGATTATACAAGATCAGTCGGTCCATCAATGATGTTTGTAAAGTATATTACTGATAAAGTTGATAATGTTCAGTATGTTAAAGTACGGACACCACAAGCTACTGTATCTGATGCACAACCAGACGATTTTGAACATGAAGCTAGACCAGGTGCTGCTTTTGATATTATAAAAGATTTTAGTGCTACTTACAACTTAGGATTTGCAACACGTGCAGCAATGTTGTAAGGACCGCGTTGATTATTTTCGTGTGGAATTCCACTATCTCATATATTTGGATTTTGTGGAAATGTACATAAAGTTATCTTTGTAGAAATCTTAGAAATGTTATCTTTGGAGCTAAACATTCAGTAGTCCTTGTAAGAAAAGGTGATGATAGGAATGCAATCTGGCGAGGTGCTGGTGTTGCTGATGGTAAATTAAATATAACAAAATTCTCATTGTGGATGCCAGTATTGACTCCATCGATCACCGCCGAGGATAAATTATTGTCATTTATGATACAGGTGGTAAATCATTGCTATCATGGCTAACAACAACGACTGATATTATGCAGAGTACTATTAACGATACATTTACATGGCATATGGCATCACAACAGGGTGTTTCTGCGCCACGACATATATTTGTTGTGCTACAGGATAAAAGACGATTACATTCTCAAAAGCGGTGTTTCTGAAGTGACATTAATAATAAATGGCCAACAAGAACTATTTGAAGATATTTTACATAATTATGGACTAAACCAAATAGCACACGCATATAATCGTTTGCTGACGTTTATGGGACGTGATCTAAATGTAGATACTGGTCTGCAAATATTGCAATTAGATATTAAAAATCTGTATATGATTTATTACTTTTCGAGTTCGTGTAACTCTTCCGACTAATGCAGCAGGTGCTATCACAATACCTGATGATTACAGAGCAATCGCTGTTATACTCAGTAATAAATCGATAGTACTTGAAGGTGTTGGTGGACGAATGAGAGTTGTTGATGTAACACAATTAGATTACTCGTATTATTATAAATGTCCTTATAGTCATGTAAATGTTACTCTGACTCTTGATCAGATTAAAAAGCTTCAATCAGATTCAGCTAAAAAAATCAGCTAATAAATCAGCTAAAAAATGGAACTACAATAACATTAAAACATGATCAGATCACATGTGGTCGGAATAAAAAATATCACTTAAAACACGTCAGATTATAAAATTCAATGATGCATTTAAATATAACACCGGAATCCGACTTAAATTATCCGCGAGTGATATTTCCGATATAGATAAATCAGGTGGTATATTTCCACTTCTCGCGGCTATACCAGCATTAATCACTGCGGTCGCTCCTGCAGTCGCGATAGCCGCCCTCGGAGCAGTCGTAACAGCGGCAGGAATGGCTCTAAAGAAAGCAACAGCACAAGGATAGAAGATAAAGGAAAAGGTCTAAGGTTACCAGGGAGTCGTTTCACTTATGGAAGCGGCCTGATATTACCAGTGATTATTTATTCGTAGGGGAAAAGTCTGACGGTTTAATAACACCTATGTCAAATTTCGATTTAATCGATGCTGCTAAAAAAAATTAAAAATTAAAAATTTCAGAGACTAATTACCTTCCAGACCAAATAGCGTTGAAACCGGTATCATTAATCTCGATAATTCCACTGGACTTGGAACTCACTGGACCGCATATGCGATTGATCCACACGGAATTATTTATTTCGATTCGTATGGGTTAGCCCCACCAAAAGAATTTCTAAAATGTATTAATCAATTAAAAATTCCAGTACAAATTTCTCCAGTTCGGTACTCAACGCTACCAACACAGAAAATAACTGACCCACCAATATGCGGCAGAGAAGTAATTGCTGTACTCGAGTCTGTATCAAAATCAACCAACCCGTCTCATAAAGCTGTACACGATTAAACAAGTCAGCGTTGGAAATCTATGGTTTAAAAAAACACCAGAAGAATAATGTTATATATTTACGGGAGAACTATCTCGAGACAAAAAGCTTATGAAGAAATATCACGCGAGAGTGTGAATACAATCATTAACGACGAATTATCCGAATTGTTAAATCTTGCAAATGTGGATCCAAACGAAATTGTTATATTTCAAGACAAACAGTGAAAATAAAAAACGAGTAATCTTTCATTGAACGATATTATTGTTAGAATTAATGGAGTAACCGAAAACTCCATAGCATTATTTGGTTCTACCGGTAAGATTAAACCCGGAGTTCTTTTTCCAACAATATTAGATAATATTCTCGCGCAAGTACAAAAATCCGGTGATACAATGACAGGCAAACTATAATAAAATAAAGACACTTAGTGATCCAACATCTGACAAGGACGTGGTAACAAAAAAATTATGTAGATGTCGTAGACAATCGAATATGATGTAGGCACGTTTGTAAATCTCCGTAGAATTTTAGAAAAAAATGGATGAAATCGCAGATAATTTCTTTGGTACTCCGCTGACTGTCCCCATGAAACTTTCTGATATCAAAACGAATATCGAGACGATTAAACAAACACAGGATAATATTGTTAGTGATTTTCCTGCTATAGCTGAGCGGCTTGATAAGATTAAAATACTGCATAAACAAAATATTAATACGATGTATTCGATACAGTGGGGGTCTTTCATCTGGATACTTATAAATAACACTGTTCAAGTTACCGCATCTGTTCGAGTATCTATAGATTAACAGTGATTTCTCCGTTACAGTTTAAAGTATCATCAAGTAATCTACTCTTGTTAATAATACAAGTGCAATAATAGAAAATGGATCCACTGAAACATATAGAATACCCCCATCAGTGGTGGTTTAGCATCAACGTCGCTCACATGGTGTAGAATTTGTAATTGATTTAAGTAAATAATATAATGAACCCCCAACAGTATAGATTCAATCAAGTGCAACAATTACAAACTAAACTAAAAAATCTCACTGACAAGTACACAATAAAAATAAAAAATATCGTACGTGCGTTGTCATAGTTGATATAAATGTGTATTCGGTTTCATCTGTTATTGCTGAAACTAGTTTATTACTATCAACCATGACGCCATTAGTGAGTACCATAGCAGTGTTAATAATTTGTGTTTCAGCAACAACAACAATAGCTGGCGTTGCTAATATAAATGCAAAATAAAACTACTCACGTGCAGTCAATAAACTAAACGAGTATATAATTAAGTTATATACCGCTACGGCTGCGTATTCCCAATTATCATCATTGCTATCAAAGAGCCTTACGCTGAAATAATATCAGATGACGAATTCTCAGAGATGATAAAAATTTACGAGGAGGCAATGACGTCTGATTTAATTTGAATTTGTTTCGGTCTGTTCACCCCCTCTTCTGCTGACAGACATTAATCAATGTTTCTATTATGCACCCTCAATAAATAAATGCACTTTCCACTAAATATAACAACTTTTTACCGCCTGGATTTTTTAAAGTTTACTTAAAATTAATTCATATTGATCAAAATATAGAATTACAACACAGCACATAACTCGAATATCGACTGGAAAGTAGACTCCGCCATTAATTTTGTTGATGTTGTCACTGTTGCTGCCATTTTAGTTAACAAATTTACAAAATTTTAAAAAATTAGTTTCACATATTATACAGCAGTACATAATACCGATCTAATAGTAAGAAACGAATATTATCGAAACTTAAAATGTATGTGCTTTATTTTAAAAAAAAGTATATATACATTTTTAAGTATATTTATGTATATTTTAGGAGCAGCAGAGGAGGCGAATCAGACAACGTTTTTAAACAAGTTTTCAATGGATTAGGGCTTAAAACCCAATCAAAACGGCTACAAATCAATGAAACAGGCAAAAAATAATGAAAAATCAATGAAATCAGTCCAAAAAAAATATCAATGAAATCAAAAAAAAGAAAGCCTCCATTTGCCAAACGGAGACTTAGTCATTTTTGTCCGAAAACATGATCCTGCAGGGTTTTCAAAATGAGTAAAAACTCTTCAACCGAATATTTTATCAAGTCCGATACGATATCGTGTCTTAGGGTCTGCTAAATTTATTGTTACAAATCCGTGTGGTTTTGACTGACCGTGACTAAAGAAATTTCCAAATTGATTATGATTCATATCACCGCTGCACCAAGTCTGATGAATATTTCGTAGTGTATGAGTATCAACTCCGTTAAATACACACAACACATTACAATTATCGCGAATCACTTTTGGTATTTGTGTGTACCGTTGAGTCACATATATCACGTCGGTGTTTTTGTGCCGCCCCCGGGAAAAGATTCTAGCAGGATTTTTTTGATTATCTAACATGATATCGTCATACACGACTAAATTGTTAATACTTCCATCGATGTCTTCCACGGAAGGGGCTTCATCAATATCAGTAATAAATTCAATAAAATCATCATCGATTTCAAATTCTTTTGCTTTCTCGTTAAAATCCTTGAGCACTTCATAGCATCGCTGATCGTCTACACTCGGGGCTATTAAATACAATTTGTTCCATTTCATCCATCTCGTTATCAAATTAAGTAGCAGTTGTGTTTTACCACATCCGGATGGTCTGATTATAATCATTCTAATTGAATTCGGTAACATTTCATGGTGTTTAATAGGTTCCCGTCGTCGGGTAGCTGAATAATCAATTACATTCATGCTGTTATATATAAATTATGGATCTATATTGTGTGAAGTGTAAAAAACGTACTGGCACAGATGACTTGACGACGATTACAACAAAAAATAACCGATCAGCGCTTTCTGGTAAATGCGTACAATGTAGTACAAAGAAATTTAGATTTGTTTCTAAACCCAAGGAACCTTTAAAAAAAAAACGAGGAGGTGATATCGCAGCCAAGCTAACTAAACTCCCTGGAACCCCATGGGCAAAGTATCCAGGAGAAAAACACCTTCCAGGGTATAGTTATTGTGGACCGGGAACAAGACTTGATATCAGACTCAATAATCATAACCAACAAAAACCCGGTGAAGAACCAATAAACGACATTGATAAGGCCTGTCACCTTCATGATGTCTCTTATAAAAGCAGTAATCTGCAGCACAGGCATCTAGCAGATGTGAAATTAATTCATGCGTTAAATGCTATTCCTGATAAATCTTTCAAAGAAACATTGGCTTCATTTTTGATAAAATCGGCTATGAAAAGTAAATTGATGTTAGGTGCTGGTAATTAATAACAACATGGAATCTATTTATTATTCCCCAAGAGGATACTGGAGGGGTAAATCAGCAGTCCATAAACTCGCTAGCGCTGCAAAAGTGAAAAAAAACCACTGCGGCTCATTGGTTATCTAAACAGGCACTATGGCAGATTTATCTACCACCGCCTAAACAAATTAATTTCTCGCATCTTGATGTGACCGGATCCAATGAAGTTCATCAGGCTGATATATTATTTTTGCCACATGACAACGGTTACAAATACGCTCTAACCATAATTGATATTGCAAGTCGATACAAAGAAGCAGAACCGTTAAAAACAAAATCGGCCACTGAAGTTGCTTCTGCATTTGAAAGGATTTATCGAAGGGGTCCTCTGCACTGGCCAAATCTATTACAAATTGATCCTGGCAAGGAATTTCAGGGTGCAGTGTTATCTACAATGAAATATCACAATGTCACAATACGACGAGGACATACTGCGCTACATCGTGATCAAGCAATTGTAGAACGATTTAATCGGACGATTGCTGAGCGGTTATTTGGATATCAATACGCAAAAGAATTTATCCAAGAAAAAAGATCCCGTGAATGGGTTAAAAGATTACCAGCTGTGATTACCGCACTAAATAATGAGATTACTAGAACAATTAATTTGAAACCTATCAACGCGATTAAAAAGAAGTCTATACCTGAAAAACCACAAAAAGATTTCAAAGAACCAATTCTTGGTAGTAATGTCATTGTGAGGTATTTATACGAACCAGGAGAGCTTGAAGGGGGCAGAAAAAGGGCTACTGATCCTATTTGGAGTGTTACTGCACACAAGATATCTAGTGTAACACGATCTACGGGTAGACCTCCAATCTATAAACTGGATTCAACTGCCCCTCAACGAGGATTTACTAGACAACAATTACAAGTGATACCCAAGGAAACTCAATTACCACCACGGGGTCTTAACTAGCGCCGTTGCGTCTATTGCACTCAAGACAAGTCAACATCACATTGTTTCTGACATGACCGAGATTGTTATTTTTTCTGTCTACGGTAAACTGGCGAGGATCTTTATCCGAATACTGCCAACGCATTATACAATTGCAACTTGCGCAGTGATTATTCTGTTGTTTCTTCAAAGTGATTATTGATTTAGCATCAATATCAAATTCTCGTTGTTTTTTTTTTGTCTTGTTGATTGTAACCGGAGAGTTTTTTATCAATAATTTTAACATCAATATCATCCATTGTTGTGTCATTATCATCTAAAACAATTCTTCGAAGTTGATTTATTTTTCGTACTCTGGATACTGCAAGATAGACTAAATTTGACCATTCGATGCGATTATCTATCATTTAAACAATTGTATCCGATATTGTCAGCCCCTGTGAAGAATGTATTGTTGCTGCGTATCCTAGCGTCCATGGGGATTTATTAGCACGCAATGCATCTTCAACGACATTGATATCAACCAGCACAATATCATTTAATACCAGAATTTGTTTTTCACTTTGTCCTGGAATATCAACTTCAATGTTCTGTTTTCGTGTATCAGATGGCCTATAACAAAGAGGCACTGGAAGTGTTGCAAATCTTTTTTTAAGCAATTCAAATAATTTTATCTGAAGTGTGTCCCTGACTATTTTTCTACTTGCAATTATCAAATCATTTGGTCTCCATGCTTCCCAAAACTCATTCATTGGAGTTTTTGAAATTAAATTATTTCACGGGCTATTTCACACTGGATTCTATCCGGTTGTAATCTAATTAGTTTCTTCAATTCTTTTAATTCATTATCAAGTGATCTATGATCGGTATCAATTTCTTCAGAATAGTCTACAAAACCCTTTAGCCATTCATGTGGGGATGCACCGACAAATGGTGGTGGTTGTCCGTGATCACCGCACATGACGATTTTTGTATTTTTCAATAACAACCACTCAAGAAATATTTTTAATACATCTTCTGACACTGTGTCTATTTCATCCCAAATGATAATTTCAGGAATAAATTTCTCTCCCATACGCTCAGGAGTCCATTTATCTCCCTTCCATCGGAAAAAGCTGTGATAGGTACAGGCATTTACCCCTCTCTGTATCATTTCTCTTGCAAGTCTGTGTGTTGGTGTTAGTACAATCATATTTGATTTGGAAACGCTAGCGTTTCTACGAAATAACTCAATTGCCCGGGTTGTTTTTCCTGACCCACCACAACCGTTTAAATAAACTGTTTTATACCGGCATATTGGATCAGATATCGGTGGTGCATTAGAAAATTCTGAACACTGATTGCTTTCTAAATAATTATTTTCAATTGTAACATCTGCTGATTGAATATAATCATGAAGCATTTCTCGCTTAATTCTCCATGACCCCCAATTCTCGTTGCCAGTAGCCTTGCTACCGTTTATGAATTCAGCCATTTTGCTATTTATGTAAAATGAATCAGTGGCAACTCTAACTGCAGTGTTAGGAAATCTATTTAACATCGAAAACAGATTAATAGAAGCATAACCGAGCATAGAAGCTCTTAAGTGTGTGTACTGGGGATTGTATCCATCATTGTAAGTAACAATTGTACCCAATTTGGTTCCATCGGACAGAAATGCGTCTTTACGATTGACATATAGGCCCTTATTCGTTAGATCCGCGATTACAAAGTCGTATCCAGCATTGTCTATAATTAACCGTGAAGAATATCTTGTATTATCGTATTTACCACCCTGACTGAATTTACCGATTATTCTTCGTCCAAGATCTTTTGCTTCATTGTTTCTGATTTCAAATAACTGTTTGGACCAATCCATGATTTGTTGTTCATTAAAATCAGGAAACAGTTTTCGCTGTTCGCTAATTTTTTTTTCTAGATCAGGTTGTGGTAACCAGACTGATTTCTGTGCTCGATAGGATATAATCGCTTCACTGACAATTAATGATTTTAACATCCCACAATCAATCATATACCGTAATAACACTATTGGCATCCAGTGTTTTTCAGCCATGTGTCTACCAATCCAAAGATAACTACACGGATGAAGTCCTTCAGCCAATTCAAATGATAATACACGAGCGAATCCGGTTAAATCAAAATCAGGCAGTGGTCCATTAATAGCAACACGGGTCATTTCGTGTGTGGGGTGTCCAAATCGTTTAAAATATTTCTCGCATTCTCCATACCCGAGAACACTTCCTGGATAATACGCAATCATATCAACTGAAATAACGGTTTCAGGGTCATATTTTGTATTCCATAACCCTCCATGGCTGTATTTAAGACAGGACAATCTGACATCTGATAAAAACTCACTTCGTGTTGGTTTCCACGCGTTTTTCTTCCTAGCAAAATGTGCTGCAATTGATGGTAGTGTAAAACAGTTTGCTAATAATTGATCGTTGTCTTCCCCCTCCAGTGAAAACTCACTAGCTAGTGTTTTCATTTGATTATGCAGTTCTTCAGTACGGTACAATTCTCCGTTGGGCCTTACAAACTGATCAAATCTACATTCCTCGTCTGAAGTACTATGAAATAACCACATTGACACAGGATCGTTTTTACTCAAATTGTAAATAGCATCAAATAATTTCTGCTCTGAAAAAAACTCTTCGGTTCCAAACAGAGTTTGGGGGATATATTTCACGGTTCTATCCCGTGGGAATATTATTACTGCAGATGACCACGCGTGTTCGTTATGATCAATAATTTCAATTGGAGCTCCCTGTGATTTATATTTCGATTCGTATAATACTTCTCCGGTTATTGTCGTTACTGATATTGGAAATCTTAATGATTTTTCTAATTTAATTATATCCTGAATTGTTGCTCCATTCTCTTTTACCGTTAATACCCATTCGGTTATTTTTTTTCGTCTTAGATCATTCAATTTATTTCCCCGGGACGCATTTGTGAAGTGTTCCATTATTCGTTCTGCTACACAATTGAGCCCTGTCGAATATTTCATGGGTGCTAGTTTTGCAATATCAGGTTTTTCATTGAGCGGATATATCCCGTAAACAACTGCTGTTACAGGATAAGATCTTTCGTAGTATGGTTTGTCAATTCCGGTCAAAATTCCTGGTTTGGAATCTTGATTCACGGTGACAGTTTTTTTTTGTCCCTGAGAATGGGTTCAAATTTATCCCTAATGATCCATTTTCCATCATCACGGATAAGGAATTTTATTCGAAAAAAATGCCTTTTTTCCCCCAAGACGTGAAATTATCACTGCTGCTTTTTCATCATTCATGGTAGCGTCAACAACACCATCAATTCGAAATGTTGACCAACAATAAGATGCTCCATCACGCTTGAATTCATTAAAACAGTCTCTGATTTTACTAATCATGGCTTTATCAAGAATTTTATTCTTTGGTGTATTAGAAACTATATCAAGATTGAATTGAGCATTTTTCCAAGGTAATCTCTTGTTACGTTTTTTGGGTTTATCGAGATTAAATTTAGGATTAATTTTCAATAATCTCTTAAACTCCTTCATGTTTCTGTCTATTAAACGTTTTTTTGGTCTATCGAGATTAAATTTAGGATTAATTTTCAATAATCTCTTAAACTCCTTCATGTTTCCGTCTCTTGGACGTTTTTTTTGGTTTATCGAGATTAAATTTAGGATTAATTTTCAATAATCTCTTAAACTCCTTCATGTTTCCGTCTCATGGACGTTTTTTTTTGGTTTATCGAGATTAATTTTCAATAATCTCTTGTTACGTTTTTTGAGTTTATCGAGATTAAATTTAGGATTAATTTTCAATAATCTCTTAAACTCCTTCATGTTTCCGTCTCTTGGACGTTTTTTTGGTTTATCGAGATTAAATTTAGGATTAATTTTCAATAATCTCTTAAACTCCTTATCAGTACTGAATTGAGCATTTTTCAAGGGTGTTATTTTCAACTCCCTCATGCTATACTAAAAACAAGTATTTAAATGAAAGATTTATGTATAATGAATCACTGCAAATGGCTCATGATTGGATCAGTAACTCCGTGTAACAAATCATGCAGAAATGAGTTCTGTAGGTATCATATGCAAAGTTTTCGACGTGGAAGCCTTGGTCCGTTACCCTGTATTCGATGTGGGGTTGGGGTCAGGGGGAAATCGCAGTTATGTATTGCTTGTGGTGGAAAGCGATACAGGGAGTTGAAGCGTTATTATGATAACAGAATCAAAAATGGAAAATCAATCAGAAATTATGACCCTGAAAAAGTCCTTGACCCTGACAACGTCAAGGATAAAATCATAAGAACTCCCCAAGACTACATTGAAAGATTCTCCAGTGATGTAATCATTAAACCAAACACTGAATTAGACAAATAGTATTAGTATACGAATGAACCAAGAATTCAGACAGCATCCTGTGAGTACATATTATGAAGCATCCAGTGATGGTGTTGTAAGAAACCGTAGACTGAAGAAACCGGTCGGTTTTGTGACTAATCAAGGGTATTTGTTGTTTACTGTTGGAAAGAAGAAATATTTCAATCATCGTTTCATATTTGAATGTTTCAATGGATTGATCGAGGATGGTCTTGTTATTGATCACAAGGATTCTAATCCAAAGAATAACAAATTGGATAATTTAGAAGCTATCACACAGAGTGAGAATTTGAAACGAGGAAGGACTGGCACTTGCAAAACAGTTGGGAATAGACCTGTGACATCTTTGAATACAACAACTAACGAAGAGAAAATATTTCAATCAATGAATGAAGCCGGAAAATATTTCAATATTTGTTCACCTTCTGTACAAAAAGTTGCAGGGGGGATTTATCGATCGGCTATTTCAAAAAATACCGGACAGAAAATTCAATTTAGTTATGTCTAATGCGTCATATTTTTCAATTAGAGATATGTCATTGTTATAGAATAATGAATTCTGAAAATATGAGTAGCATCATAGTTGAAATTTTAAAATTGAAAAGTCATAATATTGAACTATCAGATGGTTTGAATCCTGATCAAATCAAGTCAGATTTTCAGGATATAGAATACGGGGTTAGCACTAACAAGTATATGCTCCCAAAGAAGTATGCGCTCATCAAAAGAATTCAGAATTCTATTAGAGACTCTCTTGCATTTTCCAGTGACATAAGTGTGTTTGTCCCGTTATATACTATCGTAGAACGAATACGAAAAGAATTGGGTAGCGAATACGAATTGAAAAAAGAAGTCAACTCTAAAATTAGAAACCTACGGGCGTTAATTCAAGAAAATGAACAATTTTGATTACCCGACCCCTTTATCATTTTTTGATTGCCTGACCCCTTTATCATTTTTTGATTGCCCGACTCTCATAGAGATTTTCATTTTTTTAGCCGACCCTCAAGGGGGATGTCAAAAATCAGTGAATAAATTGATGGACGATATGTCAGATTGATCAAAAAAAGAATGAAGGAAGTCACAGTATTATTTATTTTATTAAGAAATGTGAAATAACACTTCCGTGATCGTGTTAAAACAGTGAAAATATTTCATACTGAATAAAAAATATTTCATACTGAATAAAAAAATATTTCATACTGAATAAAAAATTGATGGACGATATGTCAGATTGATCAAAATAGAATGGAGCAAGTCACATATTTGTTATAAAAATAGATAATTATGTGACTTGCTCCATCATTGATAGAAGCTGTTTTATGATGAAATAACACTTCCATGAGTGTGTTAAAAATCACCCGACATGTCATTGATGTCAAAAAAGTGGGAAAAGTGTGCTATTAATTGTTTTACAATTGAAAAATTGTTTCTGATTTCAAATAATGGTCAATGAAGCATTAACAACCCGATTGGCTCGTGAACGATTAGATGCAATTAAGAAATTTATACCAATTCGTGACTCTGTAAGGAATAAACTGCAACAACGACAGAGTTTACAAACTGATTTTGCTTTGGGGTCTGAAGAATTGTTTAAACCAGTAACCACAGCAACGAAGGGAGTAGAGCGTGCTATATACGGAGATGTTCCCGAGACGGGGAAATCTGTTATTGGTGAACTTGAAAAAATTGCAGCGAAAACTGAACAAACAAAACAGGCTGTAAAAAAAAATGGAATCAAAAAGAACAGTAGATGATTTACGCGTGAGATTTAACGAGGAAGGGTTAGCAGAAATTGATAAGACTGATCCAACAGAAATTCCTGCGCTTGTTGTTACGTCTTATGAAAACAGAAACAAATGGTTGAAACCAGAACATCATAAGTATGTTAAGAATTTCACTCATTGGGCTGATATATTCTACAAAATCAAAACTAAAGAAAGTCAGATTAAGACAGATAGTGCATCATACATTGAATATATAAATGCGGTGGGTATAGTGTATAATCAATATGAAGAGTTGAAACAACAACAAAAAACGCCAAAATTGCAAAGAAAGCTACAGCAACCTGCAAAGAAAATATCTTTCTCTCCTAAAAAACTACCACCTGATGATGATGATGATAGTTATTTACAATCCACGGATTTAGAAAAACTGGATGAAGCAACTGGTTATAGCGGAAGTGGATTAGGAACCCCAAGTAGGGTTTGTCCTGATAGTGTTATCAATGATATATCACGATTAGATGTTCTAATCGGAGGGTTCCGAGCTGGAAATAATTCACCGGAAATAATTAATGAAGCAGCTGATATCTGTAGACGGTTATTTCAAGGTGGTATCATGAATATCAAAACATATCGAGATTTCATTAGCGATTTAGTGGAAAATGGGTATCATAGTGACTGAAATCACTAGTGATTAATTGAAAAATTGTTTTACAATTGAAAAATTGCTAGCAATTGAAAACACTAGTGTTTTTATAATAAGATGATCATACACTACAATCATGATAAACCAGCCAGTGTCTATGTAGTTAATTCACGGTTTCCAGTTTATAGCGCATATTACGGAGATGGTTTCGGTGATACCATTTTAGGATTATTTTCAAGAATGGCTCCAAAAGTGATGCCGTTAGCTAAACAATTAGGAATGAAAGCCATTGATGTTATTCGTGATAAGGGTATTGGTGCTGTTGGAGATCTTGCCGGAAAAGCGTTTTCAGCTGCGAAGAAGAAAATAACATCATTAGTTAGACGGAAAAAGAAACCGTTACCGTCTACAGCGGAAATGCCTGCAAGTGTTAGTAAAATTATAAATAACGCAGTAGATGAAAAATTAGCGTCGATGGCTTTGCCATCATTGATAACCCCCGACCAAAGCAATATTGCAAATATGATAGCAGGAAGTTGCTTTAAAAAACTACGACGATGAAATGGAAAATCGCGATTTAGACTTTGATAAATAGAATAAAATGTTCAAACAGTCACGTGATCCAGCGTTTGATATAGACGCCCCAGTGCGCAAGGATGGTTCTGTACGCGATTATCAATATTACGCCTATCATGCCATAGACTCAAATAGTCGATCAAGAATTGAACTTCAAGTCCATGATACCAGTAAATACTTTTTACCTTGTGAAGCATTTATCGAAGTAGAAGAACTTGCAACAGCTGCTGATACTACTGCTGTACCAGCACCGTATCCAGCTGGTACTCAAGTCGGTTTTGTCAATAATGGTATTATGGCGCTATTTGAGAGTGCTAGATATCTCATTGATGGAAAAGAAATTGAGTCGATAGATCGTGATGTTGATGTGGCTACAACAATAATCGGGCTAGCAAGATATTCTGATGATTATACAAGATCAGCAGGACCTTTTATGATGTTTGCAAAAGATGTTAAAAATACCGCTGGAGGAAATCAATTTGTTGTAAGACGACCAAAGAATAATGCTGGTACCGCTAATATTGATGCCGAGGATATGATTATAAAAAACGATGTTAATTTCAATCTAGGAGCTGCAACACGTATTTCAATGTTGCAAGGAGCGCGTAAATCATTTTCATGCGCGATTCCACTGCATCATATATTTGGATTCTGTAGAAATGTCCGAAAAGTTATTTATGGAGCGAAGCATACAGTAGCACTGGTGAGAAAGAGTGATGACAGTGACGCAATTTGGAGGATTCCAGCAAACCCAGCTGCAGATCATGTAAATGATGATGCCGGTAAAGTCAATTTAACAAAAATATCATTGTGGATGCCAGTGTTGACTCCATCAATTACTGCAGAAGAACGATTATTATCATTTATGGACCAAGGAGGAAAATCATTACTAAGTTGGCTAACGGTAAGTACAGATGTTAAACAATCAAATCTAAACGGGTTATTCACGTGGAATCTAGCATCAAAACAAGGCATGGCTGCGCCACGTCATATATTTATTGCGTTACAGGATAACACACGAGTTGGCAATCAAATCTCCAGCCATATGATATTTGATCAATTAGGTGTTAAAGACGTCTCACTGAGAATAAACGGCCAGCAGGAACCATCTGAAGATGTACAACTTAATTACACCGAAAATCATATTGCACGCGTGTATCATAGGTTGTTGTCATTTATGGCACGTGATCAAAATGTTGATACCGGTCTGCAAATATCTCAATTTGATTTTAAAAATCTATATCCGATTTATTACTTTTCATTGGAACATCTTGATTTAACAAGACAATCTGTTGTTGATATACATTTTAGAGCTAATGTGCTCCGTGGTGCTATTGCTAATTATAGAGCGGTTGCTGTCATTCTCAGTGATAAATCAATGCTACTTAAAGGTGTTGGTGGAAGAATGAGAGTGGTAGATGCGCCAGTGGAAAATCTTTGAACGATTTTTCATTGAAATTGTAAACGATTTAGAATCAATCAATTATGTATAATGTCATATAGTAATATTAGTGTTGCGTTAACCCCCGGTCAAATAAAAAAATTGCAATCGGAATCAGCTAAAAAATGTGGAACCACAATCACGCTGAAACCTAATCAAATGACTGGTGGGGCAAATAAATTGTCACTGACAACTCGTCAAATAAAACATTTCAATGATGCACTTGTAGCAAAAAAGGGTGTTCAGATTACTCTTTCTTCGGCTGCTATCAAAAATATGATAAAATCAGGCGGTATATTCCCGTTATTTGCTGAAATACCAGGATTAATTGCAGCGGCTGCACCAGCAGTTGCAAAAGCAGTCTCATTTGGGGCAGCTGGAGGCTTGGGAGCAAAAACGATACAAGGCATTACTGAATCATATGAACCGAAGAAAGGACGAGGGTATAAAAAAAGGGAGAGGGTTTTAGACTAGGTGCGTTATCAGGATTCATAAAAGCGGTTGCAAAAGCTGTCGAATCGGGGGTAAAAGCGAAACAAGGCATTACTGAATCATATGAACCGAAGAAGGGACAAGGGTATAAAAAAGGGAAGGGGTCTAAGACTACCAGGAACCCCGTATTCATGGTACAGCGGAAAAGGCCTGAGAATCCCAGGAACGGTTTATTAATTGAGGAACCGATGGTTCCAATGTCCAATTTTGATTTAATGGATGCTGCTAAAAAACTAGCGATTAAAAATTTCAGAGGTGTCTTTATGAAAGATCAATTACCACATCAACCAAACAACACTGAAACAGGTATTATTAATTTAGATAACAGCACCGGACCTGGAACTCACTGGGTTGCATACGCTATTGATCCACGGGCAATCGTCTATTTTGATTCATATGGATTAGCCCCGCCAAAAGAGTTTATGCGTTACATAAAAAAAATTTCCAATGAAGACTTGGTATTCTACGCTACCAACACAACAAATGAATGATCCACCAATATGCGGCAGTGAAGTATTAAATGTCCTTGACGCTATTTCAGCATCTAGAAAACCACCACACATTGTCGTAAATGAATACACTAGTAATCGCTGGAAATCGAAACGATTTTAGAGAGAGATGTATAAAATATCATGATTAATATTTGGGGGAGATCTTTGAAACCCAACCCCGATGACACTGCGACGGGTGATATAAAAAAAAAATTAAAGATGAAATAGCTGAGACGTTAAATTTAACAAGTGTTGACCAGAATGAAATAGTTGTATTTCAAGATCGTCAGGGTAAATTGAAAACCAGTGATGTGTCGTTGGATGATATATTGGTTAAACAACGAAACGCAATCGAGAACACCGTTGCGTTATTTTCCGATCAGGGTAAACTCAAACCGGGTGTACTTTTTTCGACGATTACAGATAGATTTAAAACTCTCAACGATGAGTTGAGAAATTCTGTGTTGGAACTAACGATACTTCAATCTAAAACTGAAGAACAAGGAAAACAGTTTACCTCATTCCGTAGAAATATCATTGATAAATTTATTGGAACCCCGTTAGAAAAATTGAACTAAAACTTCCGGATATCAAAAAATCCATCGATGAGACGAAAACCTTCATCGAAGCCATCAAAGGGGATGCAACGAGGATGATAACAATTATTGAAAAAACAAAAATTTCTCATGAGAAAACCAACAACGTAGTATACACAATCCAACACGGATCATTTGCGTGGACACCTACAAACAACAAATTACATATCACTGCAACCGTTAAGGGTATTTATCGATTGACACTGGTGACAACGACTCAATTTAATATTTCATCGTCGAGTTCATCCGGGATCAATAATACGATTTCAACGATCATCGACAAGGATACAACTGAAAAGTTCACGATATCATCTACTGATAAAAATTTGGTTAGGGTTTCAACAACATGGTATTTGGAATTCGTAGCGGATTTAAGTTGAAAATTGCAAAGCAATTTCACTAACGGTTTCAATTGAAATCATAAACTGATTTAAGGATAAAATGATTTCATCATCGCAATATCGCTATGATCAGGTCAGAGAATATCAAAAATAGACTCAAAACCCTGTTTGAGGAGTATGCAATGAAAATTAAAAAATATCGCAGGAGAATTACCGCAATTGATGTTACTGTGTATGCTGTGAGTGCTGTAATCACCGGAGCTGGTATTATACTGTCTTCAGTGACAATGATGGCCCCGATAGCTGTTCCAATTTGCATTTCTGCGGCAACAACAATCGCTGGAATTATTTCAATAATAACAAAAAAAATATCATCATGCAGTCAACGAAAACTACAAGACTACATAATTCAATTTCATGTTGTATCCACTGCATACTCGCAATTATCCTCATTGATATCGTCATCTCTCGATGATACAATTATATCAGAGAGTGAGTTTTCAGCGATGGTAGATATATATGATTCTGCGATGTCAAAATTAGAGCGACAACAACAGTATAATAACAATGACAACACAGATGGAATTACTTCAACAAATAGTGGAGAACACAAACCCAGTACAAACCAGCATGATCTCAATAACATCAACGAATCCAGAATTCAGTGTGAATTTCCACTCTCCGGTCCCAGTGAAGGAAATCTCGCTAGCAAAATTGCGAGTATACCACAGTTGGCCTAATATCAGATCAAAATCATTTGGTGGTCAACAACCGAATAATTCACTGGTATTTGCAAATAAGAATAAAGACGACGGTACCCCAGACTGGAACGTTGTTTCCATACCAACCGGATCATACCAAATTGAACAAATCAATAATGAATTGCAACGTAGAATAAAATTGATTACTGGAAAAGAATCAAAAATAGCTATAACGGTTCATGAGCCGACACTATCATCTGCCATTGAAATAAGCACAGATGGTTATGTCGTAGATATCTATCAGAGTTCTATAAGAACCGTACTGGGATGGCCTGAATTACCACCAGGGGGGAAAACCGTTGATTTACCAGAACCCAAAAAAAACTGATTATGTCACAGACAGGATAAAATCTGATAATCCAGTAAAAAGCTATAGCGATTACATCAGATGGAATTTTTTTAGTGAATATGAAGATCATGAAACTAATAGAGAAAGGCTACGGAACTCAAAGCATAAAATCACTGAAAATTTCACAGCGTTCAATAACGATATTTCACTGTTGTTAATATCCCTTAAATCCGGTACTCTCACCCGAGATGAATTTATCAGCGTCGTAGAAACATGTAACAAAATCATCAATGACATGGAAACATTTCATTCACAAATCATTCAAGAGGTATTAGGTAACGATAATCCCTTATCGAGAGCAATATTTGCAGCAGTCTATAAAATCCGCATAGAAGATATTCCAGCATTCAAACTACCAGGATATAACGTACCAGAACTAAAAAAACTTCTCAGTGATGCCATCGATATTGGTTTTAAAATAATTCATGATACGTGGAAAAAAGCAACATCACAGGAAATAAAAATCCTCAAGCATAATAATGACCCAGATGGTGGCGGCAGGCATATTGCTCCGTTCAATGTGAATATTTCATCGGTGATAGCACTCAATTTAGTATGTGATGTTATCCAAGGAAGCTATCAAATAAATTTAGAACGATCAAATCAAGCTCAGCAGGGATATATTTTGTATTCATTTGCACCAACAGCCCCTCCAGGACTTCTAATAATTGAATCCCCGGTGAATCCAGTCTATATGCGATGTCATAATAATTCATTAACCAGAATTAATTTCAAACTCACTGACCAGTCCAATAATCTGATTGATTTACAAGACGAAGTTTTACAAATTAGTCTGTTTGTGAAATCCTGAAAGGATTTTCGTCCTAAGGACTTTCATCCTGAAAGGATTTTCATCCTGAAAGGATTTTCGTCCTAGGACACGATATCGTATCGGACTTGATAAAATATTCGGTTGAAGAGTTTTTACTCATTTTGAAAACCCTGCAGGATCATGTTTTCGGACAAAAATGACTAAGTCTCTGTTTGGCAAATGGAGGCTTTCTTTTTTTTGATTTCATTGATTTTTTCATTATTTTTTTTGGACTGATTTCATTGATTTTTTGCCTGTTTCATTGATTTGTAGCCGTTTTGATTGGGTTTTAAGCCCTAATCCATTGAAAACTTGTTTAAAAACGTTGTCTGATTCGCCTCCTCTGCTGCTTTAGGAGACCCCGGGTGATCGAGTGGTATAAGGCGCTCACCTTTACAGATCACTGACATCTCAACTCTGCGTTAATTCTAATCTCGGACTCGGCCAATGAGAGTATGTGAGCTTGCTTTTCTCGTAGATCGGTGGTCTTTCCGTGATTTTCTGGGTTCTTTAATCACCATATATACTGGCCGCATTTTATTTTCATGTGCTGAAAAATGGCGTCAAGCCCACAACAACGACAACATTTGTTTCTTGGGCCATCTACAAATATTGTATACTTCTGAGAGAATTTTCACTCTTAGTAGAGCGAACCAATGATTTATTTTTATTTGAAAGATAACTCAATCAAGTTTGACACATATGTATTGTTATTACAAAGAAACATATATAAGTTTTTTATTTTCTGAAAATATGTCTGAAATTGTATTTGGCACATTCCTGAAGATTATTTAACTGTTTACAATATTCTCTGATTTTTAAATTTGGACCAAAATTAGATTTTGTAGATATTTTATGTATTATAATTTAAGCAGTTATTTAATTGTTTGTTTGTTGGTGGGAGGTGGGTGGGTGGAGCATATAAAGTAGAGACACAAAATTGTGATATGGAGAGAATAACTATACTATTGTTAATATGGCTTTGAAAATATTTTCAGTATAAGCTGCAGGTTACAATTCAAAACAAAAAGAAGAAAAAAAGAAAAGAAAAGTGATTAGAGACTTATTTATAAACAAGGATGAAAATGTTTTGAAATTATAATAATACTACTAATAATAAAAATTATTATTATTATTATTATTATTATTATTATTATTATTATTGCTATTATTGCTATTATTATTATTATTATTATTATTATTATTATTATTATTATTATTACTGAATCTTTTATAATGGTATTTTTCCGTGATGGTCCTTTCTGACCTGTTTCTAGCCATTTGGATCCGGCCTTTTTTAACCCGGGCCTTTTCCATATCGGTTATCTCTGACCCGACACCCTAAAATCAGCAGAAAAGTGAGTAATTGTGAACAAACAAACCCTACTAGAAAGAATTTAGACAATTTAACCTTTTATTCACCATGGAATAATCAACCAATCAAATCGTCAGTCAGAAGCGTTAGTTGCAGAAACTTATAAAGTCAGTTTGCAAAACAAAAAATTTCTTTGATGGTCGCCATCTTTAAAACATAAACTTCCGGTTTGCACGTAAACAACACAGCAAGTGAAATCAAACGAAATTAAAACACTTTACGGTCATTACACTTAAAATCCTTGAATGTGTTTATTGTTTATTGATTGCGCTTCAAAAATGTGATAATAGTAGACCAGTGCAGAACTAACTACCTTGGAATTCAAGTATTTGAAATGTTCAAAACAACCGTAATTCTTCATTCCAGCACGTTTTTTGGAAGTTAGTGTGACTGCACTACGAACTTAATGTATCAAGAGTTTCTATTGGATGCTAATTGTAAACAATAAATGAAAACAAACGTAAGAAATGCCGTAATGGAACAACCCTGAAAGGCCAGTCAGCGTGGAAATTAAAGTAAGGCTGTTTTTTTTTTTTTTTTTTTTAACGGAAAGAGTTGCGTTCCTTGTTGGTTCACGCTACTCAAAGGTGAAGTTGTTTGCGTTTGCAACATGCACTTTTGATAGAATGTTGTCATACCTCTATCTTACTTACATGTACAGTGACTGAAATTTCTCTGGATATTGTACGTGTGTGTGGAAAATGGGAAACGGATGGCCGAGTGGTGTCCCTTATTGGGTTCGAATTTAGGGCTCGGCCAATGTAGGTATGCAAGAAAGCTTGCAATTTGCTTCCCTTGCAGATATGGTTCTTCCGCCATGTATAACCTAACTTGCGTTGAGAAATGACGTTCCGCCATGCCTAATCTAACTATACTGAGAAATGATATTAAAAATAAAACATGATACATCATCAACAAGTTGTGGAAATTTTACAAGATCTAAGCACACATACCACACGTGCAGACAAAAATCAGCGGTGACTGAAAAGCTTAAGTAAGAGACCTTTAAATGAGTTAAATGATTAGAAAGAGGACATTCATGTTGTAGTAGAAATCTCACCTGGAAGACATAAATCGACAATTTATTAAACATTCGTAGATACCGTTAACGCTGTAGAGACGCCCATTACTCAATCATTTAAAGAAAATGTTCTCGTTGTAATTCCTTTTCTGTGTGGGTGGTTCTTCTCTCTCTCTCTCTCTCTCTCAATCAATCAATCAATCAAATAGGCTGAACATTCAAGGAATCCAAAGTTGGAATGATCTTAAGAAAAATAGATGCCATTAACACTATTGCTACTCTGAAATGATGGTGTATATGTAATTACACAACAAACAATTTCACGACTGAAAAGAATACATATTCATTTACTTTTGCAGACGTACTTGTCAGATGGAAGCTTACTCAACATTGGATTGCTTCACGTGCGCTGTCTAAAATTACACTTTAACAGCGTTGTATTGGCTGCTGATGTATTGCTATATGGACCAAGAGGTTTGTTTTACTGTCCTGTGTTAAATAATTATCACACGTTCATCAGTTTACTAGATAAATTCTTTAATAATTTCAAACGATGTCTGATTTCTGCTTTCATTACACTCTTATTTCCGAACAAAAATCAAACCAGCCACCATGTTGAAATTTTCTCTGTCTATCGTGATTAAAACCAAGTGCACTCGGATGAGGCTAGTCATTTAATTATGAATTACGCGACAATATGTAGCAACGCTCATTACTTTCATGCATCTCGACAGGGTATATTTTCTATTTGTAATACAATTGTTTAGGCCGTTAGTTTTTGTCCATTTATAAATATATATATATATATATATATATATATATATATATATATATATATATATATATATATATATATATATATATATATATATATATATATATATAAACACCCCTTTCCGCCTACTGCCCCTGCCGCTAACGAAATGTAATGTAATGATACCGCGAAAAATCGACTCTACGAATAACACAATGTTAAATGCATCACTCTCTCACTCTCTCTGTGTCTCTTTTTCGTTTCAGGCAGCTACGTAAAAGCAAACGCCCTGGTTGTGCGAGCATCGTGGTTAGGAGATGGTACGATATGATATGTTTTGTCTTACACTAGTCAGAATGTTATTGTGGAAATATTTTATTCTAGGAATCATTCGGTAGGCATATAAAACAATTTCATATACCTGCCTATATATATGCAGACATAACAACCTATCTACCTAAATACATACATCCATATGCATACATACATACATACATACATACATACATACATACATACATACATACATACATACATACATACATACATACATACATACATACATACATACATACATGGTAGGCCAAGAGGATGTGAATTTCAGTCATACGCGAACTATAAGAAAGCGAAGAAACTGTTTGAACAAGAGTTACTTAGAGCAAAAGAAATGTGTGATAGAGAACAGTTCAGTGAGCTTGAAAAGGATGCAGAGCTCGATATTTCCACTTTCTATAAGTTTATACGGAATAAAAGACATAAACGTGATTACATATAAGAAATTGAATCTAACGGAAAAATCGTACGCGACCACGACTCTATAAGAGATTTATGGGCAAATCATTTTTCCAATTTGTCACTACCTGACAATACCTATCTGTACGATGGGAATCATTACCAGATGGTTTTAGCAGAGGTTAAAAAAACAGAGTATAGAAACCCATTCCCACTTGGATGAAGTTGTTGACAAAATTCCCACTAGAGAAAAAATCAGTAGTGCAATTAGTTCTCTCTATAAAGATAAGGCATGTGGTCACGACGGTATTGTTGCCGAGCATTTACTGTTTGCGGACACTCAAAGCAGTGTACAGTTACTTGAAACTGTCTTCAAAAAAGTGTATGAGGCCTAGGAGTACCCATGCCATTTTAAACAAGGTTTAGTAATACCAATATTTAAAGGAGGGGGAAAAAGCAAATTAGATATGAACAATTACCGTGATATAACTATAGTTCTAGTGCTTCAGAAAATCCTAGAGCGAATTATATATAATAGACTACTTATATTTTCTAAGCACATTAATTTTCCAAATCCATTGCAACAAGGTTTTAGGAATAATTGTGGTAGTATCACTGCAAAGTTTTGTATCAAAGAATCTATATGCTACTATATGGATAAATGTGGTAGTATCATTGCAACGTTTTGTATCAAAGAATCTATATGCTACTATATGGATAAAGATACTCCTGTCTATGCAATATTTCTTGATAATGCTAAATCATTCAATACAGTCTGGCACAATAGGTTATTTTACAAGATGTACAAACTTGGCATAAAAGGGAAGACGTGGCGCATCAGAAAAGACTTGTTTAAGGGAGTAACCAGTTCTGTTTTATTTGCGGGCAAATTGTCCAAATATTTCAATATTAAACAGGGTGTACGGCAGGGTCGTAACTTGTCCGCTTGGTTCTTTCTCGTTATGATAGACGATTTGATCACTGATTTAGATCACACTTTGCGAGGCCTAAAACTTGTCGATCTCCACCTGCCGTGTGTCTTATTAGCGGATGACACAACTGTAATGGCTAATTCGCATCATTCGATGCAGCATCTGCTCGATACAATCTCTAATTATGCGAAAAGGTGGAGATTGAAATATAACGCAGATAAAAGTTGCAGCATCCTCTTTACAAACAAAAGAAGAACTGATATCCCTTCTTTTCTATTCAACAAATCGCCAATTCCAGTAGTCAAAAGTAAGAAATATGCCGGCATACCTTTAAAGTACAACTTTAAACCTAATGACGCGATAAAAGAAGCATGCGATAAAGGTAAACACTTATTAAACTCTTTTTATTTTATTGGTATCAGAGACGGGGGAATGAACCCTCTAACAAGTATGGAAATCTTTAAAAGAATCATTCTACCCGCAGTCCTATATGGATGTGAAGTATGGTCGAAAATGACAAGCACCAATATAGAAGAACTTGAGCTATGTCAGAGATATGCAGCGCGACGTATGCAAGCTTTCGATAAATATTCGCCCACAGAGGCAACGCGTAGTACCTTAGGACTCTTGTCAATGGAATCATACATAGATAAGATGAAATTGTGTTTTCTCAACCGGCTGTGTAGGGGCGATTGGATTCTTATCTGGAAAAAGATTTTCATTTTGCGCTTATGTCAGTACTTGACCAACCCACTAACACAGACGGGGTTTATAGCAGATATTGACAAAATATTCAAGAAATAAGGTATGGGAAGTGTTCTCTTAGACTATGCAGTAAGAGTACAAACCCAAGGTAAACTTGTTTGGAATCGGTATATTATTGATAATATTCAAAAACTTGAAGAATCAACCTGGAATACAGATATTGAGCTAAGGGGCGATTTAATTCACTTCAGAAACATTCATTTGGACTTAAAACCAAGCAGTATATGGTTTCTTGGGCGTAAATTTCCATCTATGTTATGGCCTCTCTCTGAAATAGTGAACTATATATCATTCCTGTTGGAAAAGTTATGATATGCAAACTCTGTGGAAAAGAGACTGACGACAGAGCGAAACATCTTATCTTAGGTTGTGAAATGCTACTTGAAGAACGAAACGTCTTCTTTGAGAGGGTGATTGACACTTTAGAGGTGAGAGACGGGGTTATTTTATTCAATCAAGAAGACGATATACTATTGGAGGCACTTCTTGGAAGCAGAGTAGATTGCTTTTCGTCTATCGACAATGATGTATGGGATAAACTCATATTGGTAACGGCAAAAAGCATAACCTCATTTTACAATAAAATGCATGCCCTACTCTCAACCAACATGTCATAACATAACAGCAATATACAGTAGTTAAGCTAAATAAATAAATTAATTAATTTTATAAAAAAACAAGCAAAAACAAAAGGCCATCCTGTTCTTTTCAAATTCCGCAATTTTGTTGTATGACAGATCACGGAGATATAATGCTCTCTGTCTCATATAATATAAGAATGTCACCTTTTGCTATCTTTTTTCATTTGAGAATGGTTTCATGTTGTTCCACATATATATGTATAGATGTGTGTATGTGTATGTATATGTGTATGTGTGTGTATATGTGTATGTGTGTGTATGTGTTTGTGTGTGTATATGTATGTGTGTGTACATTTATGTGTGTGTATGTATGTATGCATAATCACATATGTCATGTAGAAAGAACTACATTGATAATTACAATGGTATACGTTTCACCATTTTTTAAAAAAAATTTATACACTTTTCTGTTGTATTTCATGATTTTGTATTATCTTGAATTTGATTAATCTGATGTAATCTCTGTTGAAGAGGAAATAAAGTCAGTCAGTCATGCGTACGTACGTACATACATACATACATACATACATACATACATACATACATACATACATACATACATACATACATACATACATACATACATACATACATTCATACATACATACATACATACATACATACATACATACATACATACATACATACATACATACATGCATACATACATACATACATATATACATGATTACTGTAGTTTCGGTTAATCCATCTTCTTTAACAAATAAGAATGTATCCAGGAAGTTACGTCATAACTGATATAAGATAGTTTTAAGGTCTCTGATTATAAACTGTGTATTACAGGATCGACTTCAGCTGTATCAGGTCCATCAGAATCTTCATCGCCATTATCAGGTCTAGCTACCAGTTCCACACCAGTAGTTACAGCTTCCTCAGCCCCAGTAACAAGTAGTTCGTCGATACCCTCTTTGTTAACCACGATGTCAGTAACAAGTAGTTCGTCGATACCCTCTTTGTTAACAGGAATGTCAGTAACAAGTGGCTCGTTGATAACACCGTTGTCGATTTACACACCCACAATGTCAGTAAGCCCCTCGTCGATAACCACTTTGTTGACATACACACCAACGGCCTCAGTGGCAAGTGCCTCGTCGATAACCTCAGTGTCGATAAACACTGCTACATCTGTCTCCGATACTGTATCTTCAGAAAACACTTCAACAGACATTATTCCAACAAACGTAGGAACCACAACAAGCCTACCAACGCAAACAACATATCCGTCACCTAGCACTACCAGCAATATCTGCTTCTGCGACTGTAGGCTTATACAACATAGATCAAACCTAACAGACCAGGAACTCGACGCTATATCTGTTCAAATTCAAAGACAACTAACTGTTAACAAGACGGAACTTTCATCTAATATCCGAAAAAAGACAAGTGCATCAGATAGCAGAACCTCTGCCATCAGTATCGGCATAGTTGGCGTGGCTCTTCTTGTTGCTGTATTTGGGACAATTTTTGCTATGGATGTTCCTATCATATTAAAAGATTTTGTTCAGCTGTTCAAAAACTTAAGGGAGGCATGTAGCAAATCTTACGAAAAATAACATTTAAACTTAAATTTAAACAAGCCATTGATATTATATATGCCATGTTGTTCTTATCAAATATATTAAATTGTGTTAAGATTTCTTTGTGATATTCATGTAAAGCCTATATGAACCAACTTTCTACGGCTATTTACATTTTTATTTGCGCATTAGGGGAAGCGGAGCCATCGTTTTGAGTTAATAACCGCTGCATTACCAGTTTTGTTCATAGTTTGGTTCTATTAATTTGATAACGATATGCATATAACCTTATAGGACTTGTAAATTCAGATATAAAATGGATATTTCGAATTCAGATATACAATGGGTATCTTGAATTCAGATATAAAACGGATATCTCAGATTCAAATGTACAATGAGTATCTCAGATACAGATATAAAATCGATATCTCGAATTCAGATATACAATGGGTATCTCGAATCCAGATATAAGATGGATATCTCGAATTCATATATACAGTGGGTATCTCGATGGATATCTCGAATTCATATATACAGTGGGTATATCGAATTGAGATATAAAATGGATATCTCGAATTCAGATATACAATGGGTATCTCGAATTCAGATATTCAATTGGTATCTCGAATTCAGATATAAAATAGATATCTCTAATTCAGATATACAATGGATATCTCGAGTACAAAATGCTTCATAATCAGTTCCAAAATTTCTAAGCCGCTAGATAGATATTGCAGTTGCTTAAAGTTCCTCCATATTCTTCTTTGAAAACGTATGAAATAATTCCATATTGACCTACTTTCTAATAAAAATACAATTTTTTAATATTATATAGTATTCGAGGAAAAACATTAACGATTTACGTGTAACCTTGTATTCTCGTGCATGGGAATAAAACGACAATGCTCAAATGAAAAGTCTAAATTGTAACACATACAAATTTTCTCCAAGCACGAGGCAAAGAAAGGATATTAACCCAAGGTCCAAAATAACTCTGGTGGGTGGAAATCTCTGACCAAAATCATTGTGTCACTAAGGTTGAAATACTTTGATGTAGCAATCCGTTTCTGATAAACTGAGTTCGGAATATGTTTGAATACAAACAGCAATAGCCTGATTTGAACACAATGTTTCACAAGGTCCCAATTTTGCTGTTTTGTTACAGTAGACAATTTTTTTTTGCCTTTAAGACAAAGCAGTGAGATAACTGGTAGAAAACCCTCCACCCCACCCCCCAAAAACAAATATTCCGTAGGTTGTAAAATTTGTAATTTAAAAATCTCAGCATAATTTGCACAATTAGCAACAAAAATAAAGCAAAGGAAGGAGAGTAAACTATACTGCTTTCATTAAATAAGTTTGACCCCAAAAAAATCCCGTAATGCAAGAAAAATGCGGTCAGTTTGAACGCAAAATACCCCTAAATGAAAACGGTCTCCTTATAGAAAATTATCAAAATCCTGTTGTGCATGCATTATGAACCATGCAATAGTACATCTTAATCCTAAAACAGTAACAAGTTAATATCAAATGTCCTTTTCCAATTCACAAAGTCATCGTCTTACGTTTAAATCAGCACTGTCATTAGAAAAATTAATTTCACACAACTTATCAAAGGAGTAGCTTGCGTTTTATTAGTTTTAAACCAGAGTTAATTAAATACGATTGCTCATCGAGTTCCTTATTAGTCTTTTGAGTGTTCTAAACCAGAGTTAATTAAATACGATTGCACATCGTGTTCCTTGTTGGCGTTATGAGAGTTCTAAACCAGAGTTTATTAAAGACAGTTTATTAAAGACGACTGTACATCGTATTCCTTGTTGGCGTTTTAAGAGTTCTAAACAAGAGTCAATTAAATAGGTTTGTACATCGTGTCCCTTGTTGGCCTTTTAAGAATTCTAAATCGGAGTTAATCAGAAACGATTGCATATCGTGTTCCTTGTTGGTACTTTGAGAGCTTTAAACGAGAGTTTATTAAAGACGATAGCACTTCGTGTTCTTTGTTACCTTTTTAAGAATTCTAAAACAAGTTTATTAAATACAACTGCAAATCGTGTTCCTTATTGGCGTTTTGAGAGTTCTAAACATTAGTTAATTAAATACGACTGAACATCGTGTTCCTTGTTGGCGTTTTGAGAGTTCTGTTCCAGAAATAATTAAATACGATTGCACATCGTGTTTCTTGTTCGTGGATAAATAAATTTCCAATTACTGTATTCCTAAAATGTATATTACCTCACAACTGATAGACCAGTCGAACTTCAGGCAGTTGTTCGCATATTACAAATTACTAGACCAATCAGAATATGAAAAAGAATTAACCGAATAATTACATATCACAAATAAGGGCAAAATACAACTAGCTAAAGAGTGTATGGAGACTAATCTCTCAAAGTGTTAACTATATTCTTGCAAGTTACTTCCGTCGATAATAGCAAATTCGTTGCCATTTCTATAGCATCTGACCCTAGTTTATTTATTTATTTTTATGTAATTTTGTTGATAATCTTAAAGCATTTTTTTTTTTAAAAATCCTAAAACCTTTGAAATGCTGTGTTTAATTGTATCTCATTTGTTTAAAAGGGCCTTTATGGTTCTGTACAATCGATATATTGCAATAGATACGCATGTAAATTAAGTCACGTAGTTTGAAAAATAAATGGTGATAAGAACAGTGCATGCGGCAATTAGAATATTTAATAACTAAGAATACTTATATTCTCTTGCTGTTGTCAGGTATGACACTGTAATTGAACTGAACTAATTTAGTCTAAGGGAGTATAACATCGAATCTGTTGCAAGGGGATGAGTCGTCATTTCTTCAGATTCTCATCACGATAAGAAAAAGCGGGAAATCATTACCCAGGGGGCGGCCATGTGCATGCAAAACTCCAGAGATGGCTCGTAATACTTTACAGGACACAGTTATGGTGGGATTTTGCTGAAAATATTTAATTAATGGCTAGATGTCACACAAAATAAAAACTAGTTAAATATAGATTTAAATACTTTTTACATGATATGCAAAATAAACAATGACAGAACTTTTATTATGCATGAACTAAACTGGTATCAAAGAGTAGAATAGACACTATGTCAACAAAACCAAATACTACAAAACTCGGATAAACTCGATGTTAATGTAATGAGTGATCATGTAAATGCTATTCTTATTGATATTCCCAGTGTTAATCAAATGACACTGAAAACTTTGAACAAGAATTTAACGTATTTGTAAATGTATATAAAACAAATGAAGTATATTGACTGAAATAGAAAGAGAAATACAAGTTGACATGTTAAAAATATTTCAAATTGTTGAGCCAGTGACTACAAAAATAAAAGATACATTGGAAATAAAATTTGTAGCCGTTGATATAATACCAGTTAAACAGAGATTACTTCCAAAAACGATCATACCAACCAAATAAATGTTGTACTCATCATTCATCAATTAAGATAGATCATACCAACCAAATAAATGTTGTACTCATCATTCATCAATTAAGATAGATCAGATGATTAGTACCAGTATATTCAACACGACAATCAACATTTCAACACAAAAACACTTGGTGATCTATATATTGATTATCCGAAAATTTCGCATACATACTAATTGGAATTAATAAAGAGTTTAGTAATGTCGGTGTGAAAAGTACATAATTAGGTCAATACATTATTAAAGTTCTCATGGATCAGCATAAGATTCACCAATAATAGAGCCTGTACCTGAACCATCACCACCACCATCACCCACCACCCGTCAAAGAAAGGAAAAGGGAAGGGGAAAAGGGGGTGATAACGACATCAACACCTACCCCCACTCATCCGCCAGGCTTGGCAGTAAACCTGGATAAGAAATTAGAGGAGACCACCACCACCCAAAAGAAAAATGGGAGTCACCGCTGAGAACGGCGAGGATGCCGGAAAAAACCAAGGAAGAATTAATGGGGAAGTTATGAGCGAACTGTGACTAACGCCACTCTTGAAAGACAAGAGAAAAGCAGCTAGCTTCATTTAAGCAGTGACCTACATAGGGTTCCGGTCGCTGCGAACTTCGTCTCCAAGACTCCAGCACTGGCACTTCACCCTCACTTAATTGATGCAGCAGCCTACATCGCCTCCCGCCACGGAATTTACTTTCCAAGAACAACACGGGAGGAGGAAAGAACTGCTGCCAAATTGGTGAAGATAGAGGAAAAGCGTGGCACCTTTTCCTACGATGAGTACTAGCCCTTTTAAGGGCTCAATTATTGCCATTTATCTTGCAGAGCTCTCATTTGGTACGAGAACTCTATTCGAACAAGCTCTATTGAAAAATCTGATATGATCATTTTTGAAACACCGCTACAAAATTTACAATCTATTCCAACCTAACAGTGACTCACCTACAAATGTCGCATAGACATACTAATATTAGTTCAAAAATTTGTTAGGGACTTACAATATGTACACTATGTACTAGAAAATTGTTATGTTAAGTGTTGGGAAAATTTTTACAACTTATTGAATTTGATTCAATTGCACAGGTGGCTCACACATTGGTTTTATTTTTTGTCCATTAGTAAAACTGGACTGAATTTGAAATAAGTAAACGACATCTATCTACGACATCGGCTGGCCGACCTCCGGGACCTTTTCCTCCTTTTCCTCGTCCAGAGCCCATCAACATAGCGATATCAGAAGACTATTTTTCTCTCGCTATTATTTGGTGCCATTGCACCTCCGCTGTAACAAGCTCACCGATTGGTTGATAGGGTTGAGTGTGTGTTGGGTCTATTCCCACTCACCCAGGGCCTTACATTCATGTCATTAGCCACTTTTTAGTGGTATGACATGACAGCCAAATTAATAAAGCGCACTGTGTGCGTTAAAAGCCCGTGGGGATGTGGCATCATTCCTTCTCCACGGGAAACCGACCCCCATTAAAATATGGGGGTTCAAAACAGTGATCAAATGACCGTATATGGCCGGTATCACTATAATTCAACTATCATCATCAGATTCAGTTTTAATGACTGTCCATTGAGATAAACATCCCTATGTCTGATCACAGGATCATATACCGATAGTGCCGATGACAATTCTGACCTTTGATTATTTTTTTAAAATAAATATCCTTGATTTTAACGTCGGCAGATTCAGAATAAGTATCTTTTCTTGTTTCATTCTCCATTCGCCTTTGGATTCATCGGCGCGGATATGTAGTTGTTCTAGCAATCCTGATATATATATATATATATATATATATATATATATATATATATATATATATATATATATATATATATATATATATATATATATATATATATATATATATATATATTGATGGTTATGTTACACACATTATCATTATATTGTCTTAAATATAAAGTCGTAATCAATTTGACTAATAAACTGATTCAATTTGGGTAATATAACCATCAAATTGATGAAATTGTTTGATAGTATGAACAATTATGGGCAATATACCCATCTGAAGAAATTAAACTTGATTTTGTAAAATGTTTATCGAGAATCAGATAATCATATTTATTTTTATTCTGATTCATCGCCGTATTCATCAATAATTATATTAACACTAATTTTTTTATATCATGACTTTATTTTGACGGGACAGTGTCAATAACGTTCTGATGGCACTTTCGAGTAGTTGTATACAAAAATTTTCACGTGTTAATACATGTGCAATACCGCATAAATAATTAATTATTTGACTTTTTGTTTGTTTTACAAAATACTGATCTTGGTGTTTTCAACGTTGTACAAATGAACAGATTTCTTTTTAAAAATTCTCACCTTAAATCAAGCAAGTGTCCGGTTTTATCAGTAGGCTTGAAACGTATCTTTGATAATTGTGGATTATGACATCGCAGATAAACCGGATTAACTTTTTCTAATACAATTTTAAAAATCCGGGGGAAGGGGGTGCGGGGGGGGGGGTGCTTGAGGCGTAAACGTATATAAAACGTATACCTGCTGGCCTGACTGGATTTTTCAAGATCTACTTGATAGTGTCCGTCAATTACATCACATGCAAGATTGACTGTAATTGTTGAGATGATATTGACAATAATTGGTGATATTGGATTAGCACTTTGAACCACGGGCCACATGTCAGCGTCAGCGTAATCGGGCAAGTTTCTTGGTCATCTTGTATTATGTCATTAGGGTGGTCAGTAGTATCCTTCACATTGATGAACCAGCGGCTCTGAATAGCATCTGAATATCTTGCAAGACCTAATATCGTCGTGGCAACATGAACGTTTGCCAGGCATGATTCAATGTTTCTTTCGTCGATACTATGCAAGGCACTGTTGGACAACGCCATGATGCGCTTATTAACAAACCAAATCTAACATCAGCTCCATATTAAGTATTATCTGGGCTTTTTAAAAATTTCACCGCCTACTTCAGATAATGGTTCAGCGGGTAAGAAATATTTACTTGCATTCTGTACTTGCAATTCAATCAGTCCAGGCAGATTTGACTCTCGTGCGTCATAAGAATAATATTGATAATCGCACACAGATTCATCTTTGAGAAGATCGCTTTGTATGTTGGTAATCGCAAATGTAATCCCATGACCATAATCGGTCAACGTAGAGCATTATGTATGATTTTATGTTAGTCATTGTATCTAATAGTATACCCTCAATCACTGCGGTAATCATCGATGAGAGACTGATTAAGATTAATATACATGATACCGCCTATAAACAATCTTTGACAAATAGCAACTGCTTCATTGATAATTTCGGAAGAATTATAACTGGATCATTTTCCGCCAATCATAATTTCTAATCATTCAACATCGACAAGGACGTTGCTGAGACATGGAGTAATAATACCACTTACTTGAGTGACCCAATCGCTCTGAGCTTTTCAGTTGTTTCTTTTGCTTGTTGCTTATATGGTGAACGTAATTCCTTCCTTTGTCTAATTTCTTCAAATTCCAAATCTTGGAAGATATTTATAAATTATTTATTAATTGCCTGTAGTCACTCTCGAGATAATCTAGCTATTGATATAATTTAATTACACACTACAGCAGCATGGACGGTGACAAAAATATTGACACGAAAATAAATTTACACAAAAACACAAGCGTCAGAAATGAACTAACCCATAGAGAGAAGTCTCAGTCAGTTAGAGTATCGGTTTGACGTCAGTGGCCTTGTATATTCATTTTCATAGGAAGCTTCATTTTCACGAATGGACCCTCCTAACTTTTGTAGGGTTCACCATCCCTGCTGCTAAGTGCAATGGGGGTCCAGCTGCAATCCTTTTGGGTTATGTTCTTTATTCCGGCGTTGCTGAAATGATGGCCAAACCCGGGCAGAAACAACTAGGTGACAGTCGAAAACGAAATTCATAGAACATAGCAAAGCATTTTCCCTCAGGAATGAAATATTTACTACCACCATGATCATTCCACTACAAGGATAGACAAACTGCACACATTATGCTTTGGGCTCCCCTTTAACTGTACTGCCTGGGTAGCAGGCGACAAAGTTGAGGTTTACCACAATACATTTTAGCAGCTTGGGCTGTTCCAGTCAATATAAAAACCATTATATACCCCAATTTATTCAGGCAATGTACCACATAACCACCATTGGGTAGAAGTTGCTGTAAAAAGGTAAGCTGTCCTGTTTAATGCATGATTATGACACCTCCTGCTCTCTTTTACTTCCACTTTCATCGGTCAAACTTGTCCACCACAGCCGATTCATCTGCATCCCAGCCTTGGATGAACTTGATGCAGATAAAAAAAATTCTGCCCGTAGAGAGGGTTGCAAAATTGGCGTTTGTGTGCTCATCACTCATCTGTGCTGTTAAAAATTAGCTGCTAACCATGCACCATACAACCTTGTGTGAGGTTTATATTCCAGAGACCCATTGCATCTTTATTCTCATGAATGCCATGGCACTGATTGCACATGCTCTTTTTTCAGCCTTTGCTTATGACCTTGCAGAATTTGTTCACGCATGGGACAATGGTTCTGTAATTCCCAGTAGAAGCCACTCACATATAATAAGGGTCCTTAATCTTCCAGTATACATAGGACAATTGACTTTTCTAATTTTTAAAATATGGTCTAAAGCGAAGAGAATCAGCTTCGTGCATTGCGTCTCCACCAGCCATATGCCCTTTTGGTGATGGTCCACCAATAAAAACCAACATTTTAATACCTGCCAGAGGCGGGGGGGGGGGGGGGGGAGTAGATTGGCGTATAATCTTTTTTGTTTCCTCCAGTGTGTTTCGGGGGGGGGGGTTTGCCAGTAACAGGCAAGATTACCTCATTGACATCTGTGGATCTGACTTATAATTGAACCCACCTTAGGCCTTGATGATGCAAGCCCATAAATATGACTGCCCGTGTCTAAAAGGTCAGCAACTTAGATTTAAATTCACCTCATCATTATGAGTTAGCTTCCTCATTGTCAAACAAATCTGAGATCTTAATTTTATAAGCATCAAAAATGTGGCTTCCAGAAAGACAAGAAGATCAATAAATCCTAATCACCTAACTAATATACATGGATTTAACACAAGATCTTAATGTGTCTTGCTTGTTAACTAACTCATCCAAGATCTTGCTGGCATAAGTATATACTCTAAGTCTGATCAAAGCTGAATCAAAACTAAAAGGTATCCCAAGATGCTTGATGAATCGGATGCAAATTAACCTCAGTATTATGTATTGATCTCATTCATTGTTGTACATATTCATGATCTGAATGATGCAAGCAAATATTCCAAGTGTGATCAAAACTGGATCAGATATACGGCCTCCTAATGAACAATATGCAAGATCATTTATTGTAAATGCGTACATTTCACTCACTATTGAACATACTTTCGTTCGTACTTGATCATTTATTGTAAATGCGTACATTTCACTCACTATTGAACATACTTACGTTCATACTTGATCATTTATTGTAAATGCGTACATTTCACTCACTATTGAACATACTTTCGTTCATACTTGATCATTTATTGTAAATGCGTACATTTCACTCACTATTGAACATACTTTCGTTCATACTTGATCATTTATTGTAAATGCGTACATTTCACTCACTATTGAACATACTTTCGTTCATACTTGATCATTTATTGTAAATGCGTACATTTCACTCACTATTGAACATACTTTCGTTCATACTTGATCATTTATTGTAAATGCGTACATTTCACTCACTATTGAACATACTTTCGTTCATACTTGATCATTTATTGTAAATGCGTACATTTCACTCACTATTGAACATACTTACGTTCATACTTGATCATTTATTGTAAATGCGTACATTTCACTCACTATTGAACATACTTACGTTCATACTTGCACTGCTCATACCATTACACTTATTATAAATATTTCCCACTTTGATAATAAAACTTTTGTCATCAAAGGAATATATTTTATTAATTCCTCATCTTTATGAAAACATGATACTCCACACAGATCAAAATAGGTATAACTCGACAAATAAAGAAAAATGTATTTAAAAAATGTATATAGTATTGCAAGTACATGAACATATCCATGCTTCTTAGAACCTGTAAGCATGGTCTTCCTGGATAGAATTTTGTTTTTCTTGATTTTTACTGACTGTCATCATGTGAGTGTCCTACAAGTTACATAACACTCAACAACCTGTTCTTTCTACATACTATTAATAAAGAAATCTGAATAATCTCATTCATTCATTCATTCATTCATTCATTCATTCATCATTTGATTTAATGGCAAAGTTACCAATAAACCACCACACCATGTCTAGTTCATATCATAACAAGTGTTCAGTTTTGTTTATAATGAAAGCAAACATACAGTCCACACGACGTTCAGCTACACGAGGCAAGGCACACTTTTAAAAAGAAAACATACAGTCCACACGACTGTATATTTAACGTGCACGCTTAGCAGGGAGAATGTGTATTTTGATGGGCACGAATGCGTCACCAGAAAACGGTAATAGCCTATCTGATGATACTAATGTTAGTGTGATACATATCAAAGGGTATATGCTTTGCTAATGTCCGTGTATGTGTTTTTTTAGAAGCTTTTAGGGACCAGAGGGAATTACCCCAGGTGTGGTCCGAGTCTCTGGGAGACAAAAGGATAGACGTTTTAGGGACCAGAGGGAAGTACCCAATGCAGTGGTCCGAGTCTCAGGGAGACAAAGGAACATGTTTTAGGGACCAGCGAGAAGTACCCAGTGCAGTGGCCCGAGTCTCAGGGAGACAAAGAGAAGATAGAAGGGAGTTTGAGGGATCAGAGGGAATTACCCCAGCTGTGGCCCGAGTCTCTAGGAGACAAAAGAGAGAAGGAAAGACAGGGAGAAGTAGAAGGGATAATGGAGGAAGACAGAGAAAAAAAGCATACAGATGAGTAGGAATCAGGACAGAAGGGAAAATTTCACACTAATTCAAAGGATGAACTAGGCAGTCACTTGGTGAAGTGATATGATATAAGCTTAATTGTATTGGATAAATTACTGTTTGAATTATATTAAATTGTTGTTTTAACATTTCAATTTGTATATTCATTAACTGAACCGTCGGCACCGCTGACTGGGGGCTCAGAGCTTTGCATCTCTCTATCACTACTTCAATTTCTGACAAAAACGAGCCAAAGGTGGGTCTTCTATATTAATTTACATAAATTGGAAGCATCCCGCCTCAAAACAGGAAGCACATAAGCATTTACACAGCATTGAGACACTCTTTTCAAAGAACATATGCAGTTAGCTACATGAGACGCACTTTTCACAGAAAACATGAAGTCCACCTGACTTCCAGCAAGACGAGACACACTTTTCAAAGAAAACATGCACTCCACATGAATTTCAGCAAGACGAGACACACTTTTCAAAGAAAATATGCAGTCTACATGACTTTCAGCTACACGAAACACACTTTTCAAAGAAAACATGCAGTCAGCTACACAAGACACTTTTCAAAGAAAACATGCAGTCAGCTACACGAGACACACTTTTCAAAGAAAACATGCAGTCAAATGACTTTCAGCTACACGAGACACACTTTTCAAAGAAAACATGCAGTCAGCTACACGAGACACACTTTTCAAAGAAAACATGCAGTCAAATGACTTTCAGCTACACGAGACACACTTTTCAAAGAAAACATGCAGTCAGCTACACGAGACACACTTTTCAAAGAAAACATGCAGCCGGCTACACAAGACACATTTCAAGAAGCATACTTTCATTAGGCCAAATTGTTTATAGTTGAGGAACAAGCCTGCTCATGGATATCCATAAGGATGTGAGATGAAAGTTAAATGAATCGGTCAGTTATCTTTTTTGTGACCAACTATGAGAATTACTAACACAAGTTGTTTATTTTTAACTACAATTACAGTAGAGTCTGTCTTAAAAGACCTCATCTTTTGCCAGAATATTATGGTCTCTTATAGCTAGTCGCTATCTGTCTTAACAAGTTTTTAATAGTCTTTATACATTACACTTAAATTTTCTTTTAAAGTTGACCTGTATGTATCTCATGGAATGTATATAGAACATAAATGTTATAGTTATGTCGTCTAATTGACCTGTGTGCTTTACATGTAATGTATACAAAACATAAATGTCATGGTTATGTGGTCTAATTGACCTGTGTGCTTTACATGTAATGTATACAAAAACTAAATGTCATGGTTATGTGGTCTAATTGACCTGTGTGCTTTACATGTAATGTATACAAAACATAAATGTCATGGTTATGTGGTCTAATTGACCTGTGTGCTTTACATGTAATGTATACAAAACATAAATGTCATGGTTATGTGGCCTAATTGACCTGTGTGCTTTACATGTAATGTGTACAAAACATAAATGTCATGGTTATGTGGTCTGATTGACCCGTGTGCTTTACATGTAATGTATACAAAACATAAATGTCATGGTTATGTGGTCTGATTGACCCGTGTGCTTTACATGTAATGTATACAAAACATAAATGTCATGGTTATGTGGTCTGATTGACCTGTGTGCTTTACATGTAATGTATACAAAACATAAAATGTCATGGTTATGTGGTCTGATTGACCTGTGTGCTTTACATGTAATGTATACAAAACATAAATGTCATGGTTATGTGGTCTAATTGACCTGTGTGCTTTATATGTAATGTATACAAAACATAAATGTCATGGTTATGTGGTCTGATTGACCTGTGTGCTTTACATGTAATGTATACAAAACATAAATGTTATAGTTACATGATTCTTGGGGTGGGTGTTAAGAGGATAAAACTCGTACATTTTTTATATACATAGCCTAATTAAACATGACATGTGAAATACTGTTATCATAGATTAGAAAATAATTAATTGCATATAATTATTTTGTAATATTTTATCGAGACAATATGGATTGGAATTTTTTGGTGTAAAAGTGTTAAAAAAACCCCCATAAATGCAATGTTAAATTTCTCTTCAAATAAGAAATATTAAGAAAGTTATATACATTTGAACCCCCATAAAAAAAGTGGTTTCTTACACCTCATATCAACATTGTCAAAATCTTTTTGAAGTTTTAGCAGTTGAAGACAAAATTAAATTTTTCCCTTAACATATTGCATCAAGTCATACAAAGTTCTTGTATTTATCATACATTATTGAACAAGTCATACAAAGTTCTTGTATTTATCATATGTTATTGAACAAGTCATACAAAGTTCTTGTATTTATCATATGTTATTGAAAAAGTCATACAAAGTTCTTGTATTTATCATACGTTATTGAACAAGTCATACAAAGTTCTTGTATTTATCATATGTTATTGAACAAGTCATACAAAGTTCTTGTATTTATCATACGTTATTGAACAAGTCATACAAAGTTCTTGTATTTATCATATGTTATTGAACAAGTCATACAAAGTTCTTGTATTCATCATATGTTATTGAACAAGTCATACAAAGTTCTTGTATTTATCATATGTTACTGAACAAGTCATACAAAGTTCTTGTATTCATCATATGTTATTGAACAAGTCATACAAAGTTCTTGTATTTATCATATGTTACTGAACAAGTCATACAAAGTTCTTGTATTTATCATACGTTATTGAACAAGTCATACAAAGTTCTTGTATTTATCATACGTTATTGAACAAGTCATACAAAGTTCTTGTATTTATCATATGTTATTGAACAAGTCATACAAAGTTCTTGTATTCATCATATGTTATTGAACAAGTCATACAAAGTTCTTGTATTTATCATATGTTACTGAACAAGTCATACAAAGTTCTTTTATTTATCATACGTTATTGAACAAGTCATACAAAGTTCTTGTATTTATCATATGTTATTGAACAAGTCATACAAAGTTCTTGTATTTATCATATGTTATTGAACAAGTCATACAAAGTTCTTGTATTTATCATATGTTATTGAACAAGTCATACAAAGTTCTTGTATTTATCATATGTTATTGAACAAGTCATACAAAGTTCTTGTATTTATCATATGTTATTGAACAAGTCATACAAAGTTCTTGTATTTATCATATGTTATTGAACAAGTCATACAAAGTTCTTGTATTTATCATACGTTATTGAACAAGTCATACAAAGTTCTTGTATTTATCATATGTTATTGAACAAGTCATACAAAGTTCTTGTATTTATCATGTTATTGAACAAGTCATACAAAGTTCTTGTATTTATCATATGTTATTGACCAAGTCATACAAAGTTCTTGTATTTATCATATGTTATTGAACAAGTCATACAAAGTTCTTGTATTTATCATATGCTACTGAACAAGTCATACAAAGTTCTTGTATTTATCATACGTTATTGAACAAGTCATACAAAGTTCTTGTATTTATCATATGTTATTGAACAAGTCATACAAAGTTCTTGTATTTATCATATGTTATTGAACAAGTCATACAAAGTTCTTGTATTTATCATATGTTATTGAACAAGTCATACAAAGTTCTTGTATTTATCATACATTATTGAACAAGTCATACAAAGTTCTTGTATTTATCATATGTTTTAAATCGAATATAAATCCATTCAGTTTTTTGTGCATGCAATGTTATTATCTTTCAAAAAAATGATACATCCACATTTTCAAATAACCATAGCAAATTATGCTGCACTTATAAAAATATTAAAATAATATTCTTATCACAAAAAATACAAAATAAATGCTGATTAAATTCACATTTTAGAACATTTCTATTAAAATGTTATTCTGTTTACTTCCACCAACTCCTTTAATTGTTTATTTAGAAATCACCATAAGTCTGTATGCTACAGAGGGTAACTTCAACCAAGAAGTGGATAAAGAACCAACATCACATATTGCACACTAGGAAACAATGCAACACAATATAAACACAGGAATATCACTGAATTTGAAAAGTCTGTACTTTAAATGCTGAATAGAAAAAAGTAATCAGGATTTTATATGGTCCCTTACATCTGACTTCATGTATAAAGCATTAACCTAAAAATTATTTTCCATTCCGGTCTTTACATCTTTCTTTACACATGCACACAGACAGATACACTTACAAATATTGTACACAAAGAACCACTTGCTTACAATGCTCAAGGTGTTCTAAACTGCCTTTTTGTTTGTTTGATATGAAAGTTTAAGAAATTCTATGCCAAAAGATCACAAATGGGTCAACTTTTTCTTAACTCATCACTATTATTATTCACATTAGTGAAATATGTTTCCAGCCTTTTGTGTAATAAAACACAATTTTTATAATAGGTGATATTTGGGATTTCTGTTGCATGGCTAGAGCTGTATAAGAAAAAGTTTTTAAGATTATCAAAGTTCTTATTTCCTATAAAGACATTATTTCATGTAATTTAAAATGTGGACTGCACTTTTGATTCCATTCAACAAATAATTTTCCAAAGTATTCTGTAACTGAACAGCCATAGAATAAGTTCTCAGTTAGTTACATTCCCTCTGTACAGAAGGTGCATTATTCATTATCACAATCTTTTTCAAAAATTGGTTTTTGTAATATGTCTATGCTGCAATCTCAAATTAAAGCATATCTGTTTTGTGTATTTGCTCATAGTTTAGACCAAACAAAATACTTACCATTAGTCCAATTATTTACACCAACTGCACACTCCAGGTGTCAGGACCAAGTTTCATGCTTACCATTTGACTTTTGTACCTTATTTTTTTTTAGTATTTTATTAATACATTTATATTTTGCTATCAAAAACTACATGAAAACTATTTCCACTTTCAAAAACACTTTTTTTCTTCTTCCACTTCACATATCTTTGGTATAAGAGCAAAGTACTGTATAAAATTATTAGCTTGTGTCGTTTCAGTTCATCAAAACATAGAGATCCTTGTGAATTAAAAAGGTATTTAATAAGTACATCATTTGTTCTCCACCTTCTTTATGATTTTATTTACCAAATTAAGAACATCTTGAGACATGTATTACTGAACACCAATGATTGATTTTTCCATTGTGATAAAGCATAAATATCATACCAAAAGATATTTCAATTGATTTAGATATTTCTTTTAATTTTTTTTCCCCACCATAATTTTAATGACAAGTGTATCTCAAGACTTTTCAAATATTTGTTCAGATATCAGTTTTTTTGCCATAAATCATCTTCGTTTTGTAAAAGGCACATAATCCAGGAAAGTTTTATGTAACACAAATAAGAGCAAATTATTATATTTAATCCCCTCCCTTAAAAGAAGCTATAAACATGTCTCTTTTTAATCCATTTTTCGCCCTAAATGAACTTGGAAAATAATGTATTCAGTTTATTTTCTAGATGCGGTGGAGAACTTGGTAGAGGTGCAAACAGATGAATTTATTGGGGCAAAACCTGGGATTTTATCAAAGTAATTTTTTTTCAATAAGAGATAAATTTCTTCTGCTCCACTAGCCAACAGTTTCTTTACTTTCTTCAGCTCTGTGAAATAATTAAGTTCATCCAAATTCATTAATTAATGTACTATTTGTACATGTATCAGTAATCTAACATTGGATGCTGAATATTATTATTCTTCTAATCAAATTGGTTTTCTTTTCAGTTCTTTCATAATAGTTGGATTTATTATTTTGATTCCAAAATCTATGTAAGGTCAGCTTCAATTTCCTGAAGTTCTATTTCTCCTGTTTTGCTTTTACTTGTGAATAACTGATTTTTATCTAAAAATCATTTTAAGGATTTCCACCAAAAAACAAAGCAAACGATCATTACAAGTTAATTACACATGGAGTGGGTTTTTTATTATTGCCTTCACAATATTATTCTGTTGTGTAGGATATCTTATTGCAAACTGCGTTTATTCATTTTGCTTTATTAGCTTGTAATCAAATTTCCAGGACCTATGGGATATTGATAATTTTACTGTTACTGTTGATTCGTCTGTTTTATAGCAATAAGTAATTGACGAGTCAATATAATTTGAAAACATGTCCTCTGAGATTAAAACTCAGTTCAGTCTACAATGTTTCACATGGTTTGGCCGTCACCAAGTAACAGACTGTTAGTCAAAGCTATCAAACTATTTTCAGACAACAAATGAAGCACAGAGTAACATTTTAATAAATTACAGTGCCAGCATATTAAACAACAAATACATAATAAAATCTCTTTTCAGTTTACATCACATCTTCTCCTTTGCAGGCCCACACCTAGGAAATTCTGGGCCCCAGGCAGCTGACAGAGTTTGGGCCCCTTTCGTGTTTCAAATATGTGCGTATATGTGCCTATCTGCTCGGGCCCCTGCCATGGTTGCCCCTCCCCCCCAGGTGCGGGCCTGCCCTTTGGGTCACACTTTATCTAGAAAGTCAATATAACGAGCAAAATATTAGTTGTGGAGGATGCAGATTGTGAAATATTGTTGTCATATACATGTATCTTCATTTAACCACACCTGTCAATTTATGACTCTAAACTCTTCCATGAAACAAAACATTGACCAAATTATGTAAAAACTAATAATAAAAAATTATATTGGCACGAACATTATTTAGCAAATTTCAAATGAACAAAAAGTCAAATTACCGGTATGTATATTTATATTGCATTGTTTGTTAGTGGTTTTTTTTAATATATATTTTTATTTCATTATAACTGTGGGTTATGTAAAAGTGTGTGCATGTGTGATTTGGATTTTAATGTAGCTTTAACAATTTTTTTTTCAGTTATATTGTTTTGATGTCTGCAGAGTCAGTTTATAGTAGTGTCTAGTGCTGGGGCATCATTTCCCACCCAGTCATATTATCCTGACATTTTTAGTATCATTTTCATAAGTCTTTGGAATGATTAGCTGGTGGTTGAACCACCCTGCATCTGAGGCGGATTGTTCAAACCACTATGCCACCGGAGTGGTTGGTAAAATTTTAATTTTGTGACTGACCATTGTCCAAAATTAAAATGAGTTGTGTACCTACCAAAATCATTAAAAACATTTATAAATTCTGTAAACAACTAATACGTAACTAATATTGTCTCTATGAATATGGGTTCAATATAAGGACAATTACCGGGTATCAATATAAGTAAAAAATATTTTTCCAAATCAATGACATTGTGTTTACCATGTACTTTATTATAATTTTAGTAACATACCTAATTATAACAAAGATTTTATCCTGTAAACATATGTAACCTTTTAGAATTAAATTTTCCATTAGGTGATAGTTTTTCTTTTCTATAGAAAATACTAACTGTGACCTAGGTCAGGTAGAGGAGTAAAAAAAAACTTGTTTACTGGAAAAATTATTCATTCCTGCAATAACATCTGAAGCAGAAATCAGTCTCGTTGTTCTGTCCTGTATTTCATATAGGCTGAATTTTACTAATTCAAATATTTATTCAATGGAAATACAAAGTGCTCATCTAAAATAATATTCTTGTGAACAGACTTGATATTATGAATTGAATTTCAAATACTGATATATTTTTGGATATTATTTTTGCTGTTCCACCAAAAAATACTGTTGGCACATCATTGCTATTTAGGCTATCATAGAAACATCAATATTTTCAGCATTTGATTTATTATGCAATACCAAATTATTAATTTAAAAAATACTGTTGGCACATCATTGCTATTTAGGCTATCATAGAAACATCAATATTTTCAGCACTGGATTTATTATGCAATACCAAATTATTAATTTATATTAATTTCACTTTGTATTCTCGGAAAATAAATTATTTTTTGTTTGTTTGATTAGGATTTTTAACGTAGCTTTACAAAAATTCAGTCATATCACTATGATGTCTGCAGCAAGACAGTTTAGAGTAATGTCTAGCACTGGGGCATCATGCCGCAGACATGTAGCATGATGTCCCACCGAGTCACATTATCCTGACACCAGGCTAACCAGTCCTAATACCAATCTCTTAATGCTGAGCGCCAAGCAAGGCAGCTGTTAGTACCATTTTAAGTCTTTGGCATGACTCTGCTGGGGACTTAACCCATGACATCTCGCTCCTGCAGTGGACGCTCTAACCACTAGGCCACTAGAGCGGTTAATTTGTTTGTTTGGGTTTTTTTGTTTTTTTATTTTACAAAACTTGTATACTTTTGCTCTTTTCTGTTATTTTATTTAAGACCAGTGAGTCAAAAAAGAAAATTGGGGTCTTGTACAAGATACATGTTTCTCTAAAATATTTCAGAAAACTTTTATCTTTTTAAAATTTACATTCACTTTCTTTGGAAATTTCTAAGTCCCAGGTATTATTTCACAATTTACAAACTATAGTGAAATCAACAATATTACACAGTGTCATCTAAAGTGGAGACATTTCAACGAGTTCTCTCATGGTGTGTGTTGGCAAACATTTACAAACATAGGGAGTTCTTGGACAAAGTGTAACAGAGAACATTACACAGATCTGCCACAAGCAAAAATTTGATAAAAGAAATAAAGCCATTGAAACCTTTTAAAAGGAAGCTCTGTTCTCATGAAGAAAGCAAACAAAATAAGGAGATTTGGCTTCAAACTGGCATGATGATGATGGGTAGGCCCTTACATAGTAAAATATGTTCTTACAAAAGGCAGAATAGGAATGCAAATGAATGTAGTGGCAAGACCCAACAATGTAAATAAGTATTTCAGGAATGTAACATGGAACCAAATTCTGTGTGGGCAACTGATGCCAAGGTTATGGGTGCAGCATCACTGTTATCCACAGACATTTATATGTAAAGTGATAGTGGATAAATTCCAAATAACTTAAATAAAATGACTTGTTGAGGTACTTACTTGGACACTTTGACTTAGTCTGGAATTTATTTGCAGATGACCATTTTAATGTACTATTAGCTAAGAAGTAGCCTTAACATAGAAATTGTGTCGTATGCCATCTCGCGTCATATTTGTTTTAGTCTGATATGATAATCTGTGATAATGTAAAGGTTTGTCTTAAACCCTATGTGAAATTTTGTTAAGTCAACCATTACATGTTACATATCATATTACTCATTAAACAGAGAAGGGAAGAGTACATTAATGAAAAGAAACCAATTGGTTGTAGTGGAGAAAGTATCAGCTGATTTTGTCCCCCTCCCACCAATTTATTCTGAATACCTGGAAGTTTCATTAGCATCCTTCCCTATGAGTGTCCATTATGTGAATCATGTCAAATTTTGCACACAAAGAATAAATGATACTGTCAAGTTTTGCACACAAAGAATAAATGATAATGTCTGTCAAATTTGTACACATGAAATAAACGATACTGTCTGTCAAATTTTGTACACAAAGAATAAATGATACTGTCAAGTTTTGCACACAAAGAATAAATGATAATGTCTGTCAAATTTTGTACACATGAAATAAACGATACTGTCTGTCAAATTTTGTACACAAAGAATAAATGATACTGTCAAGTTTTGCACATAAAGAATAAATGATAATGTCTGTCAAATTTTGTACACATGAAATAAACGATATTGTCTGTCAAATTTTGTACACAAAGAATAAATGATACTGTCTGTCAAATTTTGTACACAAAGAATAAACGATACTGTCTGTCAAATTTTGTACACAAAGAATAAATGATACTGTCAAATTTTGAAAACAAAGAATAAATAATACTGTCAAATTAAACATAGTTTAAATGCACTTATGCAGGTTAATTTTTTCATCTATTAAGAGTTTGCAAAACAGCAGAAAAATTGGAGAAATCAATTTTTGTGTGCCTATTATTTTTTTAAGTATTTACTGTATCAGTTGTATTAGAATATGACTTCCATGTATATAACTCTAGATGCATCAAAATCACTAAACATTTAGAGTTTGCTAAAGAAAACATTTCTTCTAAGATTGGACATAGATATATTATTTGCTTTTTGCATTTTTGATACAAGTTCTAAATGCCATCTCAACAATGCTATTAAAAACATATCTAATTCCTGGCACGTAGTATACTAGGCAGACAAACCCTTTAAAAATGTACATTCTAAGATGATCACCGAAGCTAAGTTTTGGCTTCCATTCTTCTTGTAAAGCTTCCATGCTTAATGCAATTACCGCTTCTGCAGATAAAAATAAAAAACCTGATCTAACAAGTGCTGAGCTCATCTGTGGGAAGTCCTTAGGTGGATCTTTCAGCGCTGGAACTACGAGTTCCTTTTCAATATCTTTGCAAACTTTGTAGGCCAACTTGTAGCCATCATTACAAATGTTGTACTTGTCTCTGATACCAAGGCAATACCCTATCCATCTCCAAAAATACACATAGTCATCTAGATCTGCCATTTTGCAGTGAATCCCAAACATGGATGGGTACATGATGATGGCTCCAAAAAATCCACTTTGTACAATAGCCATGTCATACTGTGATAAATATATTTTGTTGTCACACCGAGCAGACGTGATATTCTCTTGAACACGATTATGGATCTGTCTAACCAGTTTTATCGAATTTTGTGCCACCGAATCAGGCTTGAATATATTTCCATAATGCCATCGAAGAATGTGTATATAAGTCTGTAAATAACGAGCAAACGCTTTCTTTGGGGTATCCGATTCTTGTGTGAACACCAACACATCCAGGAGATCTATCACACTCAATCCAAGAACAAGTGAAAAAAACATAGCTAGTGTACAACTCCATATATTGTTTATAAAAAATTGTCTTCCCATGTCAAACTTGTTCTTGTCAAAGTTATCTGGTAGCTCATATAATCTGTCTATATCACCGATTTCTCCCTTGTCTAATGCACCTTTTTTAAATCTTTCAAGCTCCATTGTGTTTTTAATAAGCCATTAAGTTCAGTGCTGCTGACAAATTATAAATATCAGCCAATCTTCAATCATTATATTCTTACTGCAAAAATCTTGTTGAGAACTATGTCATCCATTAACTTGAGTGCATTTAATTGCAGCTCTGCTGAGTCTTGATTGATTTATCTGGAGGGGGAAAAAAAAAGAGAAAAAAAACTATTAATGATTAGTCTGAAACATCCTTATAACTACACCTAGAACCAAATTCACCAAAACATTATTCCATCTGACATGTACTATTAATTTTGAGTTCCATGTTTTAAAATGTTTCCTCATAAGCCTCTGTAACTGACAACCAATCTACAATTCCACTTTATGTACACCCATCCCACTACAATTCCACATTATGTACAACAATCCCACTACAATTCCACATTATGTACAACCATCCCACTACAATTCCACTTTATGTACACCCATCCCACTACAATTCCACTTTATTACACCCATCCCACTACAATTCCACTTTATTACACCCATCCCACTACAAGTCCACTTTATGTACACCCATCCCATGTTTAGCAAAATATAAGATTGTTGGCAAAGTTTCACTTGAGATGAACAGATAGGTAGTACTGTATATACTGGATCACACAAGATTAAGATGGATTAAAATTGACAAAAATTTATTCAGCTATCAATCAAGTAACAAATTGATTACTGGATTACACTGAAGAACAAAGAAAAAAAACAATGAATACTTTCCATAAGTTTACATAGGTGACTAGGCAATACCAATAATTACTGAGTATATTCTCAAACTTTATTTAAATGTAATAAATTATTCTAATTATTCTTCTAATTCAATTCCAACAATAAGATAATAAGTGATAAATTATCTACTTGATAAAACTAATGGAGAATTTTTCATGAATATCCAAAGTATCAGACCATTGATAAATAAAGAAATGCTATTAAAAAAAAGTTAATCAGAAAACAGAAGTTGTATATGTATCCTAATGTATCTTTCTTTTAATATTTTGTCTATGATCTGAAATTCACAATTTGGCAAAATTTAGTACCACAAAAAATACTGAAATATTTACTATCCGATTAAGTTTCAATTTTGCTGTAATCTGTTAAGTACTGTATATTTATTGACCCTGTTAAATGTTTCAATTTTTCAGTAATCTATTACATATTGTATATTTATTGACCCATTACAAATCTGTTTCAAAATTGCAGTAATCTATTAAGTACTGCGTATTTATTGACCCCTGTTAAATATCTACAAGTGCTATTACTCACTGGAAGAAAATTCTTTGAAGGGATTCTCCAAATGAGAATTAATGACTACCATATGAAACAAGTACACACATAAACTGCAGACTTACTAAAGTTAAAAAGCCATAAAGCAAAATAGGTATAATGCAGGAGTCAAAACATTTCAAAAAGAGCTTTGGATTAGTATATTTTGTGTTATAAATTACCTTGAAGGCCTCAATACCAAGACCAGTAGCCCTTTTGTTTTTAGTTAATCCATTTGTCTTAAAATTACCTTGAGGGCCTTAATACCAAGGCTGGTAGCCCGTTTTTAAAATTAAATTAATACATGTCTTAATTATTACCTTGATGGCCTTAATACCAAGGCTAGCAGCCCTTTTTATTAAGTTAATCCATTTGTCTTAAAAATGACGTTGAGGACCTTAATACCAAGGCTAGTAGCCCTTTCTTTTTAAGTTAATTCATTTGTCTTAAAAATTACCTTGTGGGCCTTAATACCAAGGCTAGTAGCTCTTTGTTAAGTTAATCCATTTGTCTTAAAAATGACCTTTAGGGCCTTAATAATAATAATAATAATAATTAATAATAATAATGAGGACTTTGTATAGTGCCTAATATTTTAAAGCTTTAAGCCTTAATACCAAGGCTAGTAGCCCTTTTTTTATTAAGTTAATCCATTTGTCAATGCCAAAACCAACAGTGTTATAAACACTTTTGGTTACTTTAAAATTCATTCATTTTGTAATCTGATGTATTGTTGACCCAAAATTATAGATACATGATGCAATATTAAACAATTCAGTAACATGATCAATATCGAGATGCTTAAGCCATAATTCAAAAACAGCCATTTCAGATGAGCTAATTTGAATCTATTTCTTCAGGTATTGATAGAACTGATGGTTATTCATTAGCATTTCCTGGGAGCCGGAAATGTGAACAGAGGGTGTAGTAATGTTGTTCCAAGTTGACTTACAAGTTGTACGTATTATTTGATACAGAAATAAATCTGTATAGTTCATTCAGCTGACTCAAGAACCACAAGAAATGCTGGTCAAAAAGTGGTCAATATGTGTAGTGATGTGTTGTGGTCAGAATTGTCTGCAATAATTGCATAATATGAATACCAAATAGCTCAAAAACAGTCTTGTCCAATTGGCAGAAAAAAATACTTATAAATTATCTAGTGGTAAAAACAATATCATGCTTCAAAATAAAAATCCCAGACCAAAAATTGAAACGGTCACTCTAGTATGGGATTAGCTAACATGACAGTCTTGCCAGAAGCTACCTTACATGCAGGACTACAAATATGTCTGTATTGATTATAATAGTATTGCACATTTCCAAAATCTCAGTCATCTATAATCTGTGCATCTTTTCTACTTGAAACAATAATATATTAATACATAAGGGGCTGGTCATTTAATTGGGGGATTGGCAGTACAAATTTATGCAAAGTAGTTCCATCCTCAAACAGTCTGAACAAATCTAACTCAGATTTGTATATTTAACATGTATATCTTCAGGTGAAAAAAGTCCCAAAATATCCCAGCTCTCCAGAAAAATCCAGCCACACAAACATTCCCAAAAAACTAAATCATTGGTCCCAAACTCCTTCAGTACATACAAGTTCGACCTTAATTTAAATACTAAAAGATCATATTCATATCATTTTTTACTTGGTATATGGGACCTTTTGGAAGTAAGAATTATGTGTGTGAATAAGCAAAATTTAGAATTTTTGGAATAAAAGAAATCCAAGACTTGCTTGCATTTTAAGGGTTACTGATAAATTTGGTAATGTGACTACTGTAGGCTTTTAATAGTGTGGACAGGTGTGGAATAGCCAAATATCATGCTGAGAACTTTATAAGTGGAAAATGCCTAATTATTTACTAAAAAAAAAACTGTCAATGAAATGTGAAGGTACGATGTTTTCTTACAAAGATATTTATAAGACCTAGTATAGGCAATTAGCCAATGAGTTTTATGCACAGTAGATTGTGGCATAGAGACAGAATTGGGAAGGTACTTTCCCCATGGCTATCCCAATTTGTCAAGGCATTATCATGCTTCTGCGATCAATTTCAAGTATTAGATAATCTATTGTTATTCCTTGCGCTTTGTGCACTGTTAATGTAAATGCAAGCTGGAGAGGCAACTGTTTCTACTGGCAATAGTTTTTTCCTTCTTCGGCTTTATAGACTGTAAAAATGTATCTTTGTATTTCAGCTGTCTTATCAATACTATGAATCTTCACTGTAGCACTGTCCTTATGATGGCCCCGAGTGGTCTAAAGCACTCTCCGTTATGGATCACTGCCATCTCACCTCTGTGTGGGTTCAAGTCTCAGATTCAGCCAATGTGGGTATGTGAGAAAGCTTGACAGTAGCTTCTCGTGGGTCGGTGGTTCTTTCCTGGGGTTTTCCTCCACCATTAATAATGGCCACCATGTATAGCCTATCTTGTGCTGCAAAAATGGCGTTAAACCCTACTACAACTGTCCTTATGCATCTCAACAACAATCCCTCTGAGTCCATTTACAAGTTCATCTGACAAATTTACGTTCAGAATTATAGGAGCTCCTATTTTAATGTACATATGCTTCACAACTAGACAAAACAATAATGCTGATGCATCACCTTCATCTGCACTGTGATATACCTTGACTTCACCTGGATAAATGAAGTTTCAACTTGCACTTATATTTATGAAAACTGAAATATATTTTCATTTATGAAGATCTTTCAAGTGCAATGTACAATTCAAGCTTTCGCAATTTGGGGATTTTTCAAAAACTTTGTATTAGAATATGATATAATCTTTGTTTTAGAAAAATATTCTGTTTTTGGGCTTTTACATCTTATGTTAAGCCACTTTCTTTTGTTGTAGCCAGGTTTGAATCCATGTTAACTTTTCTTTAGTTCACTTGGATCTTAATGGGTTAATTTGTTATCTCTGGAAATATTTGATGTGCTCATACAAAATTCTTGGAAAAAGACAGTTTATCAAATTATTTTTTATTCAGATTTCCAACAATGGAATGTTAAATATTGTGTTTCTACAACAATAAACACAAAAATAATATGTCATCGTCTTCCATCTTTGATTTTCCAACAGGACTCCAAATTGAATCTATCAGAATATTTCATTGCTAGGACTTTTGTAATTTAATTCGTGAATTATTCTTGGATTAGTTTAAGATTTGATTCTTAAAACCATAAATTCTTTTTCATTTATACAATCTTTTTCCAGAGAATAAATTATTTGTTAAATTTTACAAAGCTTGTTGTTTCACTCTTTCTTTGTAACTGTTTATTAGAGCCTAAACACATAACAGTAACCTTGTTTGTGAAAAGAAAATATTATGGGTGGTACAATAAGTATGTACCCCTTTTGTCAAGTTCATTTGCATGCATAATATTTTTCTGAATAATAAGTTATTTTATATATGGTAACAGTGTGAATCTAGGGTATAGGTTCTGACAAGGGATATGAACCTTGGGTATAGACACTGACCTTGAGGTACAAGTCATCTGCATGTTTTTATATGTCTCTAAATGGCCATTACATGTAATCCTATACATGTATATGCATATTATATATGATTGGGATTTCATTGTCATAATAAGCATTATATGCAAATCTGTAATAACCCATTTTGATCATATCTGTAACCAACAACATAAATCATGTGTGATTATTTATGCATATATATCAATCTGCTTCCATCCCCCTCCCTCCCTCTCTCTCTTTCTCTCTCACACACATATCAGTTCTCTTTTGAACTGTGTCTGAGTTGTTGTGGATATCTTGATGTAAGACATTTAGTTCCTGGTGTGAAAATCAGAGTAAAGAAACGTCTGGTATGTGTGTCTGTGTTTGTTTCATTAGGATTTTTAATGTACCTTTAACAATTTTTCAGTCATATCACTACGATGTCTGCAGTGAGGCAGTTTATAGTGGTGTCTAGCATTGGGGCATCATTGCCACAGACATGTAGCATGATGTCCCACCCAGTCACATTATCCTGACACCAGGCCAACCAGTCCTAACACTAACCTCTCAATGCTGAGCACCAAGTTAGCCAGCTGTTAGTACCATTTTTGTAAGTCTTTGGTATGACTCGGACAGGGATCGAACCCACAACCTCCTACTTCCGAGGCGGACGCTCTAACCACTAGGCCACCAGAGCGGTGGGTGTTTGTGTAAGTTTGTACATATACACAGCCAAATATTGGTGAAAATGATAGAAAGAAGATATATACAAAAAATTGAAAGAATGTTTTAAAATATATTTTGTTTTATCTTTTCCTCCATTTTTCAATGAGGTCTATTGTTATTAAAATATTATGTTCAAATTACCTTCTGTTTGTCTGTATACTTGTGACAGAACAAAATGATGTGGAATCAGGCTGCGAATCTTCTCATAACTGATAATGAGTTCTCCTCATGGTACACATCATTTGGCACCGACTAAAGTTAAAAGAAATCACAATGATCTGAATGCCATCAAATGGGAAATTGCTTTCATTTACTGTTCTGAACACCTTCTGTATTTGCAGAAATAATTTAAGAGATAGCATGGAAATTTCATAAATAATCATATCATCATTTTCTTTATCTTATATATCAAAACAGTAACAGGGAAATGACTATCCTAAATGCCCAAAAACTTATGATTGTCATTCCGTGCAACTGAGAGGCAGCTATATCTGTACTGGCTATCAAGTAAACAATTTTTCGTATTTTTTCCCCCATCTTTTGCTTAGATTGTTAACCAGTGATAGTCTGCCCTAATATCATTATATTGTCACCTGAAACTGCAGCATGTACAATATCTTCCATCATGTAAACACGTACCATCATCAGCCACCATATGTCAACATATTTCAACCAATCAAAAAATTATGATTAAAAATCCAAGCCATCACATGTCATTTTAGGTTGGCCATCTTCCAAGTGAGGCTCAAGAAAATTAACAAGCCAAAGAAAATTAGGCTCAAATTCAAACTTGAACAACTGAAGGACCCTAACATCTGCAAGTCATTCCAAGCCGCAATTGGAGGAAGAAAAAAAATTCCACTCCATGTGATGGATATTGATGCTAAAGTGATGACACTGACAGACACTTTCAACACTGTCATGACAACAGCTGCCTAAGGCATCACTGGCCTCCATAGCACAAAGAAAAAACCTGGGTTACATAAGAGATTCTGAATCTGTGTGATGCCCAAAGACCCCTCAAAAACACCAGACACACAACAGGGACAGTGGAGTACCGAGAAAAAAACAAGAATATCAGAAAAAAACTTGAAGAAAGCAAAAGAAGATTGGATAGAACAAAAGTGCACAGAAATAGAGAGCAGTCTGATAAAGAATAACAGCAAAAAGGCATTCCAAATTGTGAAAGACCTCACCAGACAAGAAGCATCCAAGAATCAGTACCATTCAAGACTAACATGGAAAATGCCTCACAGAAGCAAGTGACACTGCAGAAAGATGGACTGAGTATTATAAAAAAACTATACAACCATCCATCCACAGGAGACCCAGAGGTACTTGAAGTTACAAACTCCACAAATGATGATGATTTCACCATTTTCAAAGAAGAGGTAAAGTCAGCAATAAGAGCACTGAAGAATGGGAAGGCAGCTGGAGTAGACAACATCCCAGCTGACCTTATCAAGAATAGTGGGGAAGCAGTTATAGAGCTACTAACAAAAGTCTGCAACAAGATCTGGCAGACAGGCGAATGACCAACACAGTAGACCCAGTAACTGATTATAACACTCCCCAAAAAAGGCAATCTCCAGCTGTGCAAAACTTTACAGAATCATCAGTTTGATCAGCCATGATAGTAAGGTCATCCTGAAGATCATCTTGAACAGACTGAACCCACAAGCAGACAAAATAATCATTGAAGAACAGGCAGGGTAGTAGAAGAAGCACAACAGAGCAAATATTCAATCTTGGAAAAGTACTTGCAACATCAACAAAAGGCTTTTGACAGGGTGTGGCATGAGGCATTGTGGGCCACAAGGAAGAAGTACAACATGGTTCAAACATTGACCAATACCATCAAGCAGCTGTACACCAAGGCTACCAGTGCAGTAACTGCTTAAGGTTCTGTGGGGGACTGGTTCAAGACAACAGTTGGAGTATGGCAAGGTTGTCTCCTGACACTCACGCTTTTCAACATATACTTAGAGCACATCCTGAGCAAAGCCCTGGAGCACCATTGTGGGACAGTCAGCATTGGAGGGCAGAACATCATGAACCTACGTTTTGCAGACAACATTGATGGGCTGGCAGGCAGTGAAGATGAGCTTGCCTCCTTAGTGAAGAACCTGGATAAAAGATCTTCCAGATTTGACATGGAGATAAGTGCTGAGAAGACAAAGCTGATGACAAATAGTGGCAAACAAATCTCAACCAAGATTAAAATCAGAGGACAGGAACTGGAAACAGTGGGCGAATTCAAATATCTTGGTTCCATCATCACCGAAGAGGGATCAAGAGCAGAAATTGTGTCATGAGCAGCACAAACAACAGCAGCTATGTCAAAGATAAGAACCATCTGGAGAGTCAAGAATATGTCAGGAGACTACAATCAGACTATTGAGAACACTAGTCATCTAAATCTTTCTATATTCATGTGAGGTCTGGACCCTGACTGCAGAATTACAACGAAGAATCAAGGTCCTTGAAATGAGATCCTACATAACCATCCTTGACATGGACCACATCACAAATGAAGAAGTATGAAACACCATCAGACACAAAGTAGGCCATTATGAAGACCTTCTCACCACCGTCAAAAAAGCAAAAGCTGATACTGGTATGACCATGTCACTAGAACCAACAGTCTATCCACAACAGTACCGCAGGGTAGTCTCCAAGGTGGCAGACGGATATGTAGAAAGAGAAAAAAGTGGTCTGACATCACACAATGGACCAGGAACTTGAGGAAGAGTTTTGAGCGCAGATGCATCGGTCGAATGAAACGAATTTATGTACTGTAGATAGGAAACTATTAACTGTTCATGTGAGCAATTATTTAAGAATAATGCTGCTAAACTGCAATACCTAAAGAAGAGAGAGAGAGAGAGAGAGAGAGAGAGAGAGAGAGAGAGAGAGGTTTTTATGCTTTCGCATGAGAGAAAAAAAAAGTAAAATCACTTTATATTACAGTGCACGAAAAACTATTGCTATTTCACTTTACTTGATGAGACAGAGGTAACATTTATGATCTATTATTTCTTCTTCGTAAAATTGTTAATAAAGGGAACTTACTCATGCATTGGTTCCCAGCGTGGATGTTTGGCAGTGGTTCTAGCTGTGGACTTCCGGTTTTTCTTGCGGATGTGCACTGCAAGATCTTGTGGGAAATAGTTAATAAACAAATTCAACGCTGTACCATTGGCAATTTTGAGGTTTTATCGATAGAAGAAAAATAATTACATTGCGTAAGTTCCGCTTCCTGTTTAGTTAAAACATTTACAAATAGGCAAACCTTTAAATTAAGATTTTCTTTAAAAAATATCGTGTATTTTCGATGCCATTAATTGCCTATTTTCTTGATCTTTCAGCTACCCTTTGTTTTTATTGCAAACATTCAGTTTTAAAAATAGAAATAGATTATTTTAAAACATCATCATGCACTAATAAAGCAGTGCAAATTTTATCATTTGTGCACATTTATCAGATTTCTAGAACCTTCTATTAAAACTGATACGTCTCGCATGCGTACGAATATGATCTCATATTCAGTTATAGGAAACAGGTAAGGTGCAGAAATACGAGGATTTGTTCAAATATTAAACTTTTTTCCAATTCTTGAATTGTTGAAATAAGCAGAAGCATCCTTATTTGGCAGCATGATAACAGTTGTGTGAAACTTCAGACATTTTGAGTCGTATTTATGTAGGGTGAACAAATCTTTTATTATTTGAAAGGTAACTCGATCAAAATGTACACACATGTAATGATTTTACAAAGTATAATACAACAGTTTATTTTACGAAAACATGTCTGAAATTCTACTTTTTATGAGATGTTTATATTGTATGCCTAGAAGTAGTACCATAACCACCTTTTTTAAGAAAACATCAGAACAAAATTTGGGACATTCATAATAATAGTAATAATAATGAGGACTTTGAATAGCACCTAATCTTTAGAATCTCTAAGCACTTTACCACATATATAATAATATGACTACAAAAAAAACATAAATGCAGAAAATATTTAAGGTAGGAAACTATCAGGTCTTTCAGTTTGTTCTTGCAGTCGAAAAAGGTGAGCTTTAAGAGCACTCTTGAAAGGGATCACTGTGTCTTTGTGTCTAATTTCAATAGGCAATTCGTTTAATGTTGATGTGCCTTGGTATGCAAAAGAACATTGTCCATATGACTTTATTTTCATAATGGGAATAATGAGTATACGATTGTCAGAAGAGGAGTGTAAGTATCTTGCTGGAGTCAGTCAGTGAAAAGTAGCACAGAGAAATAAAATTATGTTTGATTCTGGATCAAATGGATAGCCAGTGTTGGGTACAGAACGATGGTGAGGTGTGCTCTGCTTATGGTACTCTAAGGATAATCCAAGCAGCTGTGTTTTGAAGTTTCTGGAGTAGATATTGAGACAAACCAGACAGAATTGAGTTACAATAGTCCAGTCTTGAAAGTACTAATGAACACACAAGTGTTTGAGTTGCGTCAACTGAAAGATGTTTGCGAATAGAGCTGAATTGCAGCCTTGCATATATTCATGACATGTTGGTACAGTGTGAGAGTACTATCAAGAGTAACACATATTTGATACTGGCTGAATTTATTGTTGGTGTTGCTTATATTTATTGTCTGAGGTACAAGATGTGAATGAGAAAGACTTTGTGTTGTGATCAGAATGGCCTCGGTTTTATCATTATTCATCTGCAGCTTGTTATATGTCATTCATGATTTTACATCAAAAATGCACCTCTCTACTCCTTGGATGGTAGCATCAACTTCATTTGGGTGGCTAGATTTGTATATTTGGGTGTCATCACTATTCAATTGGTGAGGCACTGGATGATGATCTATGACACTTGAGAATGGCTGAGTGTATAAATAGAACAGACCCCTGTGGAACACCATCACATAGATCAACTTACCTGGAGTGTATTCCATTTGCAGATTCAGTTTGTCGTGTTGACTAAGTAGGACTAAGGTAGGCTGTATTATGAATGCCAAATACATGCTGGGGATGGTATAGTCCTACAATGTAAGCCCCGACGCTGATATTTATGTTTGCAAGCGTCTGGGTCTTACTGCTTAAAGAGCAGCGCTGTGTAGTGTTTTTAAATATACTGAACAGAGAATAAGAGGTGAAATTTTCATGTTTATCACATACTTGGCAATAAGTATCAACATTTATCCACATATTTAAGAGTTATTGATATACTTATTTTGCTGTCTTGATCGTGATCGACTCTAACTCTGACACTAGGAAATGAACGCATTTTTCATGTTCCTTTGAAACACGTTTCAATGCTATGGTGGCTGAGGAATGCCGAAGTAAGTTTCAATAAAGCTGTTTTATTTTCACGAAACGAAATTATCAAATGGGTATTTCTATATTGCCTATTTGAACAGCAAGCAATATTTCGTTTCGTTCAAAAAATATTTTCCGATTAGAACCTAACTTAAACATACTTCGGCATACCTCGACAACTGTCGCATTTCAGCAAATTCAAATGTATGTCAACTGAACAAAAAATGCGTCCGTTTGCAAGTGTCAACTATTGATTCCATTTGGATAAAAACAGCGCAGTAAGTATAATTAATTAAACATATATTAGTGGAAGAGAGTCTATATAGGTTGCCAAGTATGTTCGATATTCCTGAAACTTTGATTTATCGTTCTGTCGACGACATCGGAACTAACTACACTATGGCGTCATTCGGCTCGTAAGACGTAGCACTAAAATCAAGATCAACATGTGATACGTCTTACGGGTAGGGCTAGGGATGGTAAAGTAATATATCATGGTCTGTTATGTCAAATGCTGCAGACAAATCAAGGAGGGTGAGGACTGTAATCTTTCCACAATCCAAAGCAGAGAGAATGTCATTAATTACTTTCAGAAGACTAGTTTCAGTATTTGTGGTAAGGGAGATATGCAGACTGTATATTGCGAAAAGGACTTTGAATTCAAATGAGATACAAGTTGGGTTAGAAAAACTTTTTCTTAGATTTTTTTTATACATGAAAGGGACATTAGAAATTATATAAACACTGTAAAAAAGAAAACACTGTGAAAAGTTTCTATATCATGAACACTGTTTCCTTGCTTTTTTCATACAGATTTAACTGTTTACAAAATTCTGTTTTTAAATTTGGACCAAAAATAGATTTTTAAAAATATTTCTATATATTCCAATTATATCAGTTGTTTAACTGCTCTTTGAATTTGGGATGAATTTGGGGCATATGAGATTGAGACTGATATGGAGATACTAACCACATAAATGGTGCCTCACTGAAGGAACATTTAATTTATAGGGCCTGTAGTCGAACAATGAGAAAATATTCGAACCTCCATTGTTTCAAAAGTCAATATTAGTACAGCTGTATTTAACAATGCAGGAATAAAGCAAGGAAACAGTATTCAAGACATGGAAACCGTTTAGTGTTTTTCTCTTTTACACTGTTGTCTCCCTCATATTTTAAAAAAGTTGTCATTTCATACTGTTGCATGTTTAAACTTTAGACTCTTTTGAACAGTCATAAGAAAAAAGTGAAGAAAAAAGCTTTGTAAAATTTAACAAATAATTTATTTCCCTTATGAAATACAAGGTAAAATGAGAAAAAGAACTTATAGATTTACGAATCAAATCCAAAATAATACCACAGATTAAATAATAGAAGTGCTAGACATAAAATATCCTAATGAAACTGAGTTCAAATTCCAATGAAACACCCAATTTAAGGTGATGTCATATGCTATGGTCAGCATCATAGTGACATATGTTGAATCACAGAAATAATGTTACAAATTTTGAATTCTTTGTAAATCCCGATAACTGTCCTTGCCCAAGAATTAATTTAGAGTACAAGTATTATTCCAAGGAAAAATAATCTCATGGAATGCAAAATAATTTAAAGAAAAAATGAAACTTCAACTCTGTCATAACAAAACACCTTTAAGTATCAATTGTTTAAAGACTGACTGCCCAAATTCTCTATAGGAAACAGTTATACACTAATTTTAGTTGCAAAACTGATCCATTACTAATTTTGAGATATACAGTGTACAAAATACTGAAAGAAACAGCATAATGGAACACCCCTAAAAGACATGAAAGTAAAGCTGGGTTTTTTAAGGTTAGAAAGAGTTGTGTCCTTTGTTGGTCCATGCTAATTATGACTCTCTTGCACTGCTCCCTTGTCTGTTTCCACCCAATGCAGTAATGCGGCAATGTTATTTAAATTACACTGCCCTGCACTAGCTCCCTTATCTTTTGCCACCCATTGCAGTGATGCAGTGTTATCTAAATTAGACTACCTTTCACGGCTCACTTATATTTTGCCATCCAATGCAATAATGCGTTAATGTTATCTAAATTACTCTGAAGATTTGCTAATTATTGCATGATAGTTTTGTGTAAGAAACAGTTTACACAACTATCAGTTTTGTGACATACATGGTTTTGATTCTGCTCATAATGCTTAGTATATTAGTTATGTAACTTCAAATGAGCACAGCTGAAAATTATACATTGTAATTCATTTTAACTAGTAGGAGTACCTATCTTGCGAGATTGTTATTACAAATAAATAAAACACTTAATTATGTGCCATTTAAACCAGTAATTAATATTTCAAGTTCCTAAACCTTAATCAGATAATGCCAGTACAAAAACATATTCGAACTAGTTTATAAACCATATACCGTATATGTTATAGGAGAGCACCTGCACAGGTGTCTACACACAGTGTGCCTCTATACAAACCACTGTGGTGAGTAAAGATGTGGAAGAATAACCACAGTTTAACAACTACTTGCACTTATATGCCATCTTCACCCACCCCTAATACTCCCACACCGGGTGCAGCAGTGAACCCGGAAAAAGAAACGGAGGAACTACCCATTGTCACTTCCACTCCGAAAGAACACTGGGAAACGCCGGTGAGGACCACAAGGATGCCCAAAGCAACAAAGGACGAACTAATGGGGACACTATGCGAGGAAATGGGACTGAAGAAACTCTTAAAGGATAAGAGAAAAGCCAAAAGTTACATCGCTGCAGTAACATACTTGGGGTTCCGTTCACTCTATGCATCTTCCCCACCTAGAATCCAGCAATGGGACTTCGCCATTACGATCCTCACCCAATACTACCAAGAGGCCTTCATGGAACGGCCATTCTCACACTTGATTGATGCAGCAAGATACCTAGCCGACCTGCATGGAATTTATTTCCCGTCAACCAACAGGGAGGAAACTAGGCCTGCTGACAGGCTAGTGAGGGCCGAGGAAAAACGTGGGACGTTTTCCCATGAGGAGTATTAGCCCTTATAGGGGCTTTCAATCACTGCCATTTAATAAGGGACTCATTTGGTTATGAGTACCCCTCTTTGAACAACTTTCCGTGGCCCTAAAAAGCTAATTAGACCTTATTGGTACCGCCTCCAACAAATTTAAGACCAAAATTATCTACCATTGACTACACTATTATATGTCACTTTGACATTTTTAATTTCAAAATTTGTTAGGGACTTATTATATGTACACTTATGTACTAGTTTTATTCGAATGATAGGACTTTAAATAACAATTCTTCAACTCAAATATTTGAGTAATTGCACAGGTGGCTAACACATTATTGGATGTTAAGCTGTCCATTAGTACAACTGGACTGAATTTGACCTTTAGTATGACCTTGTCGTTTCAGGTGTGGACTGCGTCCTTTGCTGTGCTGTCTTGCTGTTTGCGTGCTCTGGTGTGTGCTGCTGTGTCGACACCCTCCTGGACCTGGACCCTTCCCGCCTTTGCCTCGTACAACTCACCAAATTACTAGCGAAATGAGAAAACATTTTCCCTCGCTACCACTGTTTGCTCCGATTGGTTGTTAGGGGTGGGTGTGAGTGGTACTATTCCTACCCACCCAAGAAATGGGCTTTCACTTCTTCCGATAGTCACTAATTAGTGACTCGGATGAACGCCCAAATTAATAAGTGCCCTCGTTGGCACAATAAAATGTCCGAGGGGAGGGAATAGCGACCCCTCCCCGAGGGTCAATAAATGGCCCTGCGATATGCGGGCTATAAAAGCTGCCCATATGTTCTATGAACGGTGGTAGCTATAAAACCCCAACTGATGATTGACTTGCACTTGTTGAGGGAGTTAGTGCAAACTAATGCGAATCTTTTGGATGCCGCACCTTTTGAGGAAGTTTTGAAAAGTATTAAAAAAAATTAATTGTTGTTTGGTAACAACTGATTAACTATTATACCTTTTTGTAATTACATTAAATTAATGTAATCAAGTTACATTAAGTTAGAATCAATTGCAATGTAATGTTTTAGTGGTACTTATGTGAACTAATAGGGGCAAATTATGGACTGGTCAACAAGAAGGGTACATAAACCTTTAGGGACTCTGTAATTTTTAGGAAAAGAGGGGGAAGGATTTAAAGTAATATCAGACTGACAATGAGCTTGAAACAAATATTTTTGTTCTATGTTAGCCAGAAAACAACATGGTGTGTACTCTATATTAGTTGTCAAAATAAATTAGCTTGAGGTTAAAGGAAAACAATATTCCAGCTTGAAAGAAAATCCTAGCACCTACCTTTAACCCCTTCTGAAATTTAAATGGTTAAACCCCAGTTAACATTGCCATATTTGGAAGTATATATAATGTAAATCATGTTAATGGTACTCCATTAATGAGTGCTGTTTTATTGGTCAGTTATTAAAATACTTACCTCTAAAAATGTGGAAGGTCTTGGTTTGTTGGCATAATTTACAGCACTAGCAAACACTGTAGTACACCTAGCCTAAGGGATGTAACACTGTAACTACTCATCATATTTTAGGGAGCATCTTAGAAGCCATCAGTCATTGTACTTCTCAAATATAAGACAGCATGCAAAGTTTATCTTTTTTTTCCCAGCGACATAGTTACCCACGTTGCCTGGTAGTGTGATCCCAGCAATAAGAAGAAAAACCATAAAAATCCATGCACAAGTAATATCTTTAAAATATGAACTTTTAGTTATCAGCATTATAATTATTAAATGAACCCCAAAGAACATTATATCACTGACCAATAATCCTAACATTTTGTGGCAAAACCTCAATTCAGTTTGTTCATTGAATTAAGTAAATTTTATACATTTTAATGATGAGTGCTAAATCTGTATACATCATCAAGGAGCAAGAGTTCAGGAGTCAGACACAGTTTAAGAAAAGTCTTGCATCATCAGCATCCCAAATTTTCAGCCAAAAAACCAGCTAGTCAGCATTGTGGATCACATTATGACATTTCTTCACATAATCATATGAGAAATTAGTGGAGTTTAAAAATTTATATACATGTATAGAGCAGGGCATATGCATTATTCAGTTGAACCCTATTCACTAGCTATGCCTGATCATAGAAGAAATTAGATAATGTTTGTGTCATGTTCTCTATATCTCAGGAAATATATAAAGATGTGGTTCCAAGAACCTGGCCCAGTCCCGCACCTGGGGGGGGGGGGCAACCATGGCACTTGTCAGTTGCCCCGAGTTAGATAGGCACATATACGCACATATTTGAAACACAAAAGGGGCCCAAACTCTGTCAGCTGCCTGGGGCCCAGAATTTCCTAGGTGCGGGCCTGTCTGGCCATATATTTTATCACATAATCAGCACACACACACACAAAAATGGCCAGTTTATCAACATCTGAAGTTTAGATTATAAACTGACATGAAATAACATGCACCAGACAAAATATGGCCTGATCCCACATCCTGATTTTATTTTACACCGTTACTGGTATTTTGACATACCACCAAATTCATTAGAGTTGATCTGTATTTGTTTGTTTTCAGAGTGGTGCCCATAAAGAAAGAACATTTTTAATTCTGTGAAAGGATAGATCAAGCTATTTTGGCATCATGAGTTACATGTTACAGCACTTGACTAATGGATGGCAGGTGGACCAGGCTATAATGTCTGAAGAAGACCGTGTTTTGATCATTCGATTTGGCCATGACTGGGACCCAACTTGCATGGTAATGGATGAAACTCTGTACAAATGTGCAGAGAAAATGAAAAACTTTGCTGTCATTTATCTGGTTGATATCACAGAAGTTCCTGACTTTAACAAGATGTACGAGTTATACGACCCATGTACTATCATGTTCTTCTACAGAAACAAGCACATAATGATTGACTTGGGAACTGGTAACAATAATAAGATCAACTGGGCTATGGAAGATGTACAGGAATTCATTGACATTGTTGAGACAGTATACAGAGGTGCCAGGAAAGGAAGGGGTCTGGTAGTGTCTCCAAAGGACTATTCAACAAAGTACAGATACTGATATAACTTTAACAATTATTTTGTACAAATTACAGATATTGATATGACTTTATTTTGCATCTTAGTAATGTTACTCATAATAGATTAGTCAAACCAACTAGTGAAGTAGAACTGTTCACAATGACTTTTGTATGACTGCAACACATGCAAACTAATGATAATTAAATAACTGGATCTGTTTGGATATAAGATAAAATATCAGACTTGACATGTCAAACTGACATTGCTTTCTGCACACATTATATTAATACATATACTTTTGTTATTGTCTTACTTTTTTATATACCTTTTCTTATCTTATGACTGTTTGTTTTTCCATCTGTTTTTATTTTTGTGTGATAACTACAGTTCACCATCATGTACAGCTTCCAGACTTTGTGGATCTCTTGCACTTCCGGTAGGAGAGAAGCATATATATTTTGGGTTGAAATTTAAAGAACAGAAATAATATTTTTGTGGAAATTCAGTTCTGAACCATTTATCTTTAGAGATTTAGATGACTTGCATGTTGGGTAAGAAAGAATATATTTATTTGGGTCAAAAGGTTAATTGTTTTGGTTTCTTTGGCTGAAAGGTGAACAATGTTTTTTGTATAATTATTCAGTTCTAGACCCCACACTTTGTGGTGGGTTTGCACTCTTGGTATGGAAGAGGCCAGTTGATTTTTGTGACAGTCATCAAGGTATTGAAGCTCAGTGAAGAATCTGTTTTGCATAACAACTTTTTTTCTAGAGTAGTTCCTTGACCAAAATATATGGATGGCTTGCCCTAAACTCTGGAGTATAGATTTATAGGTCACAACCAATGTAAGAAAATAATGATTTCTGCATAGTGACTTTACTTCAAGGACACATACCTTAACCAAAGACCTAGGTCATAAAAATTCAACTATTCTAGTACATAGATACTTACTAAAAATAATTGTGATGGTACTATTGTAATTTTCCATATATACTTGCTTATAGTTCAAGTCAAACTGCAAACAACAAAGATCCTGATCTGCTGTAGCATAATGCACCTACAGATCAGGGTCTCTGCTGTTTGTTCTACTGATCATATTATGACCCATTTTTGGGAGGGAAGGGATCACTTGAAATCTACTAACTTGAACAGTTTGGTTTCCACAAAAATATTGGTCTAATGTATGTAGCTCGCTGCACCAAGAATATCAAAAACTTTTTATACTTTATGATTTTTTTCTTTCCATTTTTTATTCAATATCTTATTTTGCTAATGCTCCTAGCCCACATGGGATTATTGCACTGCCTAACACAACTAAATTTGACCCATACTGTTACTGTGATACAGGTGTTTACTGTTGTTTTCTATCCTTCACCTTGAAATGATCTACATTGTTTACAAGCCAACCAAGTCATGGCCTGGTCCTGTAGTACAGGCAGTACACATGTTAGGTTAAACAGTAAATTCAGATTGGAATTTGCAGTGTGTGTGTTTGGAATTTTATGTAATATTTTTTAAAATGTGGCAGTTTTTAGTGATGTCTAGCATTGACACTGGAGCATCATACTGCAGATGTGCTGAGTACTTAGCTATGCAGCTGTTAGTACCATTTTTAAAAGTCATTGGTATGATTTGATCAGGGTGGATGCTGTAACCATCAAGCCACCAGAGCACTTACTTGCAGTGACTACTGGGGTATGTCATTAAGTCCACATTTGGGATCTAAACATGAAATATAAAAAAAGATGAGATAATTTCTCCTTAGATTCAGATTTAAGTTAAATTTGCAAAATGGTCACTACTGGAGGTTCTTATTATTTCTTGTATATCATATATAGGAGATGTCCATATAAATTTTCAAAACTTAACATAAATGTGGGTAAGCATTATCTCTTGCCTGCTTAGAGAAATTACTTTGCAGATCACAATTTTGAATAATCTAGCCCAGGTTGAGTCTATTTGTTTGAGTACTAGAGTCTTAAATTTGCTACCGTTTGCAACCCTAATAGAGTTGAGGTGGAAAATGCCATCTTATCATATACATTGATTTGTACATAAAAATCATAATGTGTGCATTTCACTTTATTAACCATTAATTTAAACCAGTTTTCAGCTTTATGATCACAAATTAGAAGAGGAAATGGGATTGTCTGTCAACTGTCTATCAGAACATGTTTGATACTCCTCCTAAGCCTCTTTGGCAAATGACAATGAAACTTTAAAAATACATATATATTCATCCTATGGTCTGGTTTCTAATTTAAAATGGTGCTCCTCGGACTTCCAATATGGTCGCCACAGTGATTACTTATACTACCGTATTTTCTGCCCTATAAGTCGCTCCTGGGTATAAGTCGCGGGAGGGGGAAATCCAGATAATTTTGGAAAATTCAACAGATAAGTCGCTCCTGCGTATAAGTCGCTCCTGCGCACTTACCGTAATCACGTTTTTGATACCGCCGGCCATTGCATACGACTTGGTAATTTCCAACAACGTGTAAGTATATTCTTGTTTGAAATTTTAAAAATAGAAATATAAGCAAATAAGATTTATAAATAATGTTTATTAAGTAAATAATAGCGCCACTGTTATTTCTTTACATTGTCACTAATCTGGGTCAGAAAAACCCTAAAAATCTTCGTCTTCCGTATCGCTGTTCTGCATCATAACTTTTTCGCATGGTAGTTGTTGATGCCATGATTAAACTGTATTGACTTACGCTAAAATAACAATTTTAAATCATACAACGTTATTGTGAAACTATCTTTTTTTAATGCTCCATGGTATGAACGGTCCGTATTTATATACCGGTCAATTCCACAACCCGAGCGAACTTCAAAGGCACTTTATAAAACAATTAAAGTTGTTCACCAGCCTTCCAGTTTTTTTTATTAATTACTTTGAAGTTCTCTCAGTGAAGCCAGTCTCGGTATTCCGGTCAATTTCCACAACACGAGCGAACTTCAAAGGCACTTTATAAAACAATTGAAGTTGTTCGCCAGCCTTCCAGTTTTTTTTTATTAATTACTTTGAAGTTCTCTCAATGAAGCCAGTCTCGGTATTCTGATCAATTCCACACCCAGAGCGAACTTCAAAGGCATTTTATACGACAATTGAAATTGTTCGCCAACCTTCCAGTTATTTTTATTAATTACTTTGGAGTTCTCTCCATGAAGCCAGTCTCGGGTTAATCCAGAGTTTTTATAAACTATTGAAGTAAATTATGAAGCGCTACCGGTACATTTAAATACATATATTGTAGCGACATCTGACCAACACTTTGCTTGAAGCACATGGTGAATAATAAAAGAAAAACAATGGCAATCGTAATTTCAATATTTTTTTTATTAATAACAACAAATTTTAACACATATATATTATAACTAAATATTATTTGATTATTTAATTTGATATTCTTGTAGTCTAATACTTACATGTATGTAAGTTTCGAGCAATTGGCTTGCCGGTATACCGTAGATGCATTTCGCTATAACACAGCATCACTGCGCATCAGTCATATCAGTTATTAAAAAAATTTATTTATCGTATAAGTCGCTCCTGCGTATAAGTCGCATACATCATTTAAAAGAAAAAAAACGAAAAAAGTAGCGACTTATACCCCGGAAAATACGGTACTTCAGAATGAATGATCACAAGTACAGGATTTTCACAAAATGATTTCTTATAATGTGTTTTTGACAGCAACTAATTTGAAAATCTTGTTTTTACTTAAGAATGTCATGGATGGCTTAAACACTAAGAAGGAAGAAATGGTCTGTCTATTCTTATTACCTAGTGGAGAATCGGTCCCAGTGAGAGATTCTTGTTGTTGTTTGTTTTAAATGTTCCTTTGTATTGTAAAATAACCCTGCTTAGAAATACAGGAATGTTTGTCCAATATGTGAGTATGGTAATTAATGGAGTTCTGGGTTTAAACATTACTAATACTTTAAATGGAGTTCATAAAGGGCTATAACTGTGGTAGATCCCAAATCACATAACAAAATTTATTACACAACAGAACTATGTGAAACCTTGGCTTTTTTAAAATGTTTAGGTTTGCATTTTTTATGATATGCAGTAAATATTGGTATCAAAAGTCATGTAGTGCTATGTTTCAGGAAAGATGCTGCTTTACAGATTGCATTTATTAGTTAAAACATTGAGATATCAGCCCAGATGTCAAAACATCAATTGAATTACATATCTTATGTAAATATATTAATTTGCATTGTGCAAAGAACATTTGAAGATAAAACTGCAAGTACTAAAGTCATATTTTTTCAAATCTGCACCAGTTTTGCTAATTCTCAAATTTTTGACCCCCCCCCCCCCCCCATCTTGCAAAGTTTACAGCACAACTTTAAGACCTCATTATTAGAGGCCAGTATACAATATCTTTATGAGGTCAGTATACAATGATTCATGGAAAAGAAGGGACAATTTCTGGAAAATCAAGTTAGATTAAAAATAGCATGGTGACATAAGATAATTGAAATTCGCTGTACAAGATTAATGATGCAGCAAAGCTACACTGCAATAAACTACGGCTATCAGAAAGATATTTGTAAATATTCAACGAGTTCAACATCAAAGAAACAATTTAAGTATCGAGAAGTAATATGTATGTCTTTACAAGTATGGATGGGTATAATGTCTTGTCAAAGTTAGCTGAGATAAAAAAAACGAGAATACAAATACTGACTCCCTATTTCACACATTAAGCAAGATATCCTTCTATATTTCAGGAATAAAGTTGACTTAGACATTCAAACAATCTATTCTGGATAGGTGGCTGAATGGTTAGCATTCTGGACAAATAAAACCAAATTTTAAAAAGACCATATCAAACCAAACAACATCAAACCAAACCAAAAATCTGGGGAGTAGGTTAAGCATTACTGTGCAGTGTGAAGAGAGATTAAGTTGCATATTTGATGTACATGTTTTTCAGTTTAATTTATGGCACACCAGGAAGATATAATAATACAGTGTCAATCTAATTCAAATCAGGTCTCTGCTATCCTGTGTGAAGATCTGACAGCGACCACATCAGGATCATGTTCTGGTGGCCTATGTTGTTACCATAATTGCTACTTTTATCAGTGATTCAGATGAAGTCTTATATCTTAACACTTGAGAGAATCGGTGACATGGCTAAAAAGTATCAATGTGTGCTGATTGATTAGATTCAGTTTCATATATCTGAAAGCTGCATTTCCATTGGCTAATTCAAAGGCCACCAGAACATGGCCCATAAGTGGTCACTGTCAGATTTGTCTGTGGAGATCTAATTTTAATCAGATTGATAACAAAGTTACATTCAAAGCTGCTCATATTGACCCATTGCATAACATTGCAGTTCTTAAATGAACACTTGAAATGGCACACATTTGACATCCATCTAAAATCAATAAAGCTTTGAAATTATGTATTTTAAAATGTTGCATGTTGTTGAAAATAGTATCAGTTGTAGATTACTCTCTGTTGGTTATGCCAGAAAGAAAATGTATTAACTGTAAAGTACTTTATTCTCACTTATACACGAGTCATCTGCAAATTGCACATGCCTAATGCACTAGCAGATCTGGTCTGTGCAGTTTATTAGTAGACACTAATCTTAGGCACATTTGATCAGTATCTTTGTTGTTTGCAGTTTGACTCAATTTATAAGCAGCTATGTATCTTATCATATTTACCATATATGGTGGGACACCACATTTGTTAGGACACCATAAATAAATTCTAAAAGTAATTTTTTGTGTGTGCTGTATGTTCTGGGACACATAGTTTTGTTGTGGGACACCTTTTAAATCATTCTAAAATTACATGTCAGAAATTACACTCCAACTGAAATATTTTTTTAAAAATATAAAATTGTGAACTTTAGACACAATTCTTTAGTCGACTCTAGCAGGATCTCAGTAATACAACCCCACTCCTGCACACATATGATCCATTTTTCAGCACATTATTTTTTTTTATAGCTTTCTCATACTCTTAATTTTGTTTAAGTGGCAACAGAACATTTGAAGATAAAACTGCAAGTACTAAAGTCATATTTTTTCAAATCTGCACCAGTTTTGCTAATTCTCAAATTTTTGACCCCCCCCCCCCCATCTTATCCTCAGTCCATCCAGGAATGCGATCAAAGTACAATAGAATTTTTTCCATGTTAATCATCATATTGTCAGCAAAATCATCTGCTTCTCTTCTAGCCATCACAGATTCATCACATGATTTTATTTTCTCCAACTATTATGGGTGACGCTGGATCATTTATATCTGTGCACAAAATACTATATAGTGTCACTTCAACAGTTTTCCATTTTTTCAATTTATTTTTCTAAATTCCTGTAAATACAACTAAAAAGGAATCAAAGTTCCTTCCATATCTCGGCTGTCTTTGTATATTCCAAACAAATCCACTTGACACACTCAAAAAAATCCAAAGTCAGCTTCCAATGTGAGCTTGTTTTGCAATAAAATTACTTTAGTTTTGACATCCTATTTTTTTTTAAAATGGCTTTAAGGCACCCAAAGTTGGCCTTCAAGGTCAGCTTGATTTGTAATAAAAATAACCATTTCCCTGTCTGTAAGTTCAAAGAACGAGTCTACACTGCTCAGTGCTAGTTCACCACCTGGGCTTCTATGTGCTTGCCATTGGTAGTTATATTTAATACAGACATGTACATAGTATACACAGCAATAACTCGTGCTAGCAAAAAGATTGTCACTTGCACTAAAAGTGAATATATTTTCAAATAATGATTTTTATTTGCGAGATATTGTCATATAGTTGACCTGGATATAATTCAGTCTTGATTAATTTCCACCAAACACCATGTCATTTGCATGCATTTGAATTAAATTCAAGATATCAGATGATGATTTCCCTCTCCTTTTTGCGAAATCACCTGCTTCTCTTCTGTCCTTGACGATTTAATCACATGCTTTTATTTTCTCTCATTATTCTGGGTGACACTGAGTCATCAATCTCCATGCACGAAGTACTATATTGTTTCTACTTTAAAATCTGTTCCATTGCTTAAATTTTTTTGCAAAATTCCAGTGAAAGGAAGCAAAGTTAGCTTCCAAATCTCTCCCATCTTTGTTTATTCAAACACAAAAACTTAAAAGAATCCAAAGTTGGCTTGCTTTTCCAATAAAATAACCTTTGTGTTGATAAAAAATGGCTTCAAAGTATCCAATGTCGGCTTGTTTGCACAAAAAAATTACCTTTGTATTCGATGTCCTGTCAGTAACTTCAAAAAAGGAGTTTACTGCTTGCTGCCAGCTATGCTTATTCACCACCTCAACTTTTATGTGCTTGGCATCTGTACTTATAATTAATACAATGGATCATCAATGCATTTTGGTTAATCATATACACAGCAATAATTTGCTTGAACAATACATTTGTAATCTATGCTGGGGAAATTCTCACTTACACTCATGTAAATGTGTTTTCATAGTTTATTTGCGAGATGCTTTCATACAGTAGAACTTTGTTTAATTCAATCTTGGTTAATTTGCAACTGCCTAGGGCCCTGCGCTAACATGCGATGCAAATTTTTGCTTTGAGCCCCACACTCATCACTTGCTGCCTTAGGTACTGCACATTGGTTAAGTATTTACCCTAACGTTTGCAATTTTGTTGGATCCGCTATTGTCAGATAGTATATTGAAAACGTGGAGCACAACCAAACATGATCTCGTTCCCCCAAATGCCCCAAGATGGTTCAGAGTCAACCTCACTCATCTGCCAAGTCTGTCGCTGTTGATAGTCCCTTCACTTCACTGGAGGGGTTATGTGTTGAGCCCTCTCTTCCAACCCAAGCCTCCCTCGCAACAGAAAACATTGGATAATATATTCTTGCCTTCAAGGACATAGAGCAGGTTGAAGATGTTCAGTCTGTCCTTGTAGATGCTCATGTGTGTGATGAAGAACAAGTTGAGGTGGCACCTTCTACCTTCGGGTTCCCTGTCTCTTTTCAATTATTGGTCAAGTTGACATAGGGGCCCCGAGTGGTCTAAAGCACTTTTCGTTACGGATCACTGCCATCTCACTTCTTAGGTCGGTGGTTATTTCTGGGATTTTCCTGGGTTCTTCCTCCATCATTAATTCTGGCTGCCATGTATAGCCTATCTTGTGCTGAAAAATGGCGTTAAACCCAAGAACAACAATAAGGTGACAGAAGAAGTGGTCCAGTCTTTTGATAAAGCAGTTAATGAAGTTGATTGTCTTTTACCAGGCGAGCTGTGTCCTAAGTAATCATGCTCCAAGGATACAAGCATTCTGTCCAGCTTGGAAACATGCTTGGATCTACCTCTCAATCAGATCTCTCATTCTCTAAAATTTGATCATAATTTAAGAGCTTTCCCGAACTTTTTGTAAAGGCCTATGGTTTGCTAGAAAAAAGTAAAGAGGTAAGGAGTAGTCCATTAGACGCCCTACATTGAGATATTTTGTCTCTGCAAATATTTATATAGCTTAAACCTCTTCCCAACATCTTAAATAAGGACTCGGTTCTCCTCCCAATTAATCACAGAATGTCTTGGAACAAAAACCAGGTTATTAGTAACCATAACATGCTTATCACTTTTCGACAGCCTCTTTAAGCCAACTGAAGAAGGGGGGAGGGGGTAACATTGGTTGGAAGCAGCGGGCAAAAACATCTAGTCATAGTTATTCTTGTCCATGGCTATAACGGCCGAGTTTCACCACCTCCTCATTGATGTTGTTCTGGACATTTCTAAGGTCTCGCCGGAGCACAATAAGAACCTTCTGCAGATTGGAGATCGAGATAGCTCTAACTGTTTGTGTGGCAGCTTCTAAAGGGAGAAGAAACGGTACGGGTGGTTTATGAGCTCAGCCGATGATTCTGTTTCCAATATTACGAAGTGAATTACCATTAACTATAAAGAGAGGTTACCAGTTATTAACTGCGAGTGACCTTGCATTCTTAAAAGTTAAAACTCTCGAGGTTCAAGCCATTGCTGCCTCATTGGCCCATCAAACTAATTTATATGTGGAGGATGTGATGAAAGCCATATATTTGGCCATTTCACATAGCCTTTTCTTTTTTACCTTCACTCGTTAGTTCGCCAAAGTGAAGGCATCTTTTCTTTGTGCATGATAGAAGTAGTATGTAAAGTGACCCATGCGGATACCATCTGGATATGGTGTACACTGCTACAGTTGTGGTAACATGAGTTTGACACTGAACTGACAAATTCAAAAAGTTATACATTACATGTACTAATATTAAAATGCATGGGGCATTATTTCGGGGATGGCAGTAAAACTAATTTTAACATTAATAATGTCGTACATGTTGCTATTGCATACGTAGTACTCTCGGGGAGCATTTTATCCTTCCTTTTTGCAACCTACAGACTCGCCTGATAATCATTATATAAACTGTACCTATATATTGTGAATTGTAATATTTTACATGTGGTAAGGAGGTCGTGCACCACTTCTCAAGTTCAGCTTTCGTAAAGCTTGTTTATCAAGAACTCTGGTTCTTTTTAATTTTAGTTCAAATAGTCTTCAGAAATTTCCCTTGTATAAAAAATAGTAATTTATTTTTATATATCTAATTCTTTCATAGTCCCTTGCAATTAAAACCTGGTTGACTTAATTATTGCTTTATGTGCCCCAAAAACGCAGCGTTGAACTATATTTACTATTTATTCTTAGTGAAACTCTCTCATAAGATGTATTTTCTATGAATACATTTTATTAGCATAGGCTTAGTCCACCTTATTCATTCGAATTTGTTTCGTATCAGTCATCTCTCGGCATTGTTATTTCAGTAACTATGTTTAAGCAAGGTGGTGTGTGGCCACATGAAATCTACTTGGGACATATCCTAACTTTCTTATCCATTACTCACTGTAGACGTGCAGACATCGTCTATTTTATAGCCTTTGGTCTGACTAGATATGTTATATCGTTGAGAATCTATTAAACTATCAAGTAAGTAAGTAAGTATCATCTTCGTCTGAATTCTTGTGGTTCTCTTTCTGTGTCCCTTGAGTTTCAGAAAAAGACCACTCTGGTCTTTTTCGAGGTTCCCAGATTTTGTGGGCCCCTTACAAGGGAATGTGTTATTAACGGGTGGAAAGTGAATGGCACCTACCAGAGAGGATGGAGCTGCACAGTCCCCATTACATGAAGGCAGAAAACTAGTTTCCTCCTTTCTAAGAGGGAAGAGCAACTCCCTCCATTTACCATGTGTGTATACAGAGCGAGCCATTCTCACTCCCCGGGGAAGAGTAGCATCCTGCCGCGTCCAAAACTACAGAGAGTGAGAGTCCTATCTGTAGGGAGAGTCAGAGGCGTAGCTATGATATTTTGCGCCCGGGAACGAACTATAAAGTTGGCACCCCAGCCCCCTCCCCGTTTAATCACATTTTTGAAAGATATATATATATATATATATATATATATATATATATATATATATATATATATATATATATATATATATATATATATATATATATATATATATATATATATAGTTGTAAGCCTCGTTTTGGCGCCCCTTTACCTTGGTGCCCGGGGACATATGTACCCCCTGCCCCCCCCCCAGCTACGCCTCTGGGGAGAGGTAGCACCCTCTACTGACCCAGAGCTCCATAAGAGCTGACTATGAGTTCAGTCTCGGTGGGGGTCAAAACCCTATCAGCCACAAGGGCCCGTTGTTAGCGATGTGACATCGTCCCCTGAAGAAGGGAGTGCTCAGATCCTATCTGATCAGATCTGAAGATAGCTCTTGCTACATATCTGACGTACTGCCAGTCCCGGATTACCCATTAGGCAGAGTAGGCAACTGCCTATGGGCCCCACGACTTTTATGGGCCCCATCAGGGGCCCCCATGAGACCGTGACCGTGGGTCTGGGGCCCCAAAAGTTTGACTGCCTATGGGCCTCCACGGTGCTTAATCCGGCGCTGCCTACTGCATAGTCCTTGACCGCGTGCTAGGCATTGTGCATGGGTCCTTGTAACCCATATGTTATCAGGGCAAAACTACTCCTATTTTCCAGACTATCTTTTCAACCCAAGGGTGACTGGAGTCGGCTTACATATGCAAGATTAGGGCAAGGGATCGGATCTATATTCCCTTCCATATTATCTCTAAATCTCAATGGGATACGGGCCTTACCATATAGGAAAGTGATGTGGCTGTTTCCTACAAGCCAGCTGTGGATGTCTGGACCTGGGCAGCATATTCGTTAGGTTCTACTCGTGCGCCATAAACCTACTTCAGCCTACAAGGTTGGGTCTAACAAGAGACAATGGCATATACGTTCTCCTAAACGCTCTATGCGGGTATACATTCGCTATCGAACATCAACGTTTACTTTAAACAGTTTAGTTTCTAGATCAAGTATCTTCTTTTGCTACGTTTCCTTCTCAGAAGAAAGACACTGTGGCATGTAGTCCTCTCTCTCTCTCTCTCTCTCTCTCTCTCTCTCTCTCTCTCTCTCTCTCTCACATGCTGAATATTTCATTTATCTTCTCTTTTTGAAATCAAATGGGTTTGACTCAGACCAGGCTAAAGTGATACCACCACCCACCCCCTTCTGGTCACCTTTCCTTTCTTAACTCAATCTTCTATTAAAGAGGCATAAGAGGGTGAATCCTGATCGTTTTATAAAGCGGTGAATAAGGTTTAGCGCCACCTGTCCAACGATACGTGTCCCAAACCTTCAAGTTCTGGTGACTAAAATACTTTATGATGTGGCGCTAGACATTTGCAAGGTTTTACTAGAGCACATAAAGAATCTTCTGAGAACTGACCCTTGGAGGCAGAGACTCACTTCGAAGGGTTCATTCCCTCTGTGGGTGTTCAGGATTTGAGAGACCGTCAACAACTGTTGTGCCCAAGTCGAAGTAACAGGCAAAGGTGCAGAAAAAACATTTGCATGGCTTTCATCTTATTTATGTTCAATGATGAACAACCATAGATGCGCGTGTCTTCTTCTGCAGACCACACCTCTTCCTTTGGTTCACATTGACGCCAGACAAAACCTTTTCTTGCAAAGCTGTTCTGGCATATGGTTGATGGTCGTGTCCTTTATATCATAAGAGATGCTTTTCGGCTTCGGTTCCTGCATCCCCTTCCTCAAGTAAGGTCCCCCATTTGCTTCTGCAAGTCAAATCTGATCCGGTTGAAGGTATAGTCCACTTCCTTCCTCACAAAACTGCAGTAAAGAGTGTTAAAAGAGAAATCCCCGGCCATTTATTTCCCGATTTTCATGGTTCCCAATACGGGGAGAATTAATTATCAACCTTTCGTTCCGACACAAAATTTATACTAGAAGAACCATTCAAGATGAAACCATAGCATCAGTAAGGAATGCCATTAGGCCTGGCGATTGGGCGGTCTACATCGGTCTTCAGGATGTGTACCATCACATCCATATCTTTCCTCCACAGAAGTACCACAGAGAGGCATACCAGTTATGTTATACTTGATATGTCTGTGGCTTTGCCACAATAGACCATAATATATTACCGGTACTTCACCATCTCCAGCATGTATTTGGTATTTACAACACATACTTACTATGGTTCAAGTCCTACTTACTGAATTATACATTCAGACTCTAAGGTATATGATGCAAAATGGCTATAGCTTCACGCATTATCCACAGAACTGGGCTGTATCGAGTTCAGTGGGAATTATGAGCCATTTGCAAACCATGGCTCTTTTCAGCAAAAACTATCTTCCTTCGGTTGCTCCACTATTGAGATCCGAAGTCGCGCGCGCAGCTGCTCAGGCATTCCCGTGCAGCTGAATTGTCAATCCAACATTAAATTTTGCTCGACTCCTTAATGCTAGCACAATGCAGCGAGCACTGCGCGTACATCTACCATTCGCTTAGAGGGAACGTTGCTTGCATGTCCAGCTGGGCTCTCCGTTTTTATTTGTCTACATCTAAATGGAGAAGGAAGGGTAGGAAACACATTTTCCTATAGATTAACGGTGCTAGTATTTCAGTTTGCATCATTTCTATATCAACTCCATTAACTAGCAAGAGAGCTTACCAATCCTTTATTGAGAGGTACCTGTTCTTTATGAAACTTAAAGTCCGTGAGGTTCGTGGGAATATCTAATTACTACAGTTTTGGAGGGTATGATGAAAGACTTGTTTTTGCACTCTCACACTCCTCTCTCCTCCTTTTACCTTTGTTTTTAGCCCATCAAAGAAAATTCATTTTCTCACGGGGCCTAATCCTCGTTCCTCAAAAAGTCAGTCTATAGACAAGCCCCAAGTCCGAAATCTGTATATCCTTAGATTTGGATGCTTGTGTTTGCTTTATCTGTCATCACCTTGTTATCAGCAAGTGTGAATTTCACTCATGTCAGATATAATTGCTTTTAGACTCCCAGCTAACTGTCCAGTTATAATGCCCCTATTTCAGTTCCCAGTGTTTGAAAGCTAGCTTTAAATATGGGATTTCTATATAGTATTGTGCATAATAGATTGTACCAAAATAAGATTAGCTGACGGTTTTTGTGATGTATTTGCTTGATAGGTGCTCCAAATACATTGTCTGAATAGTTTTGTGACTTTTTACCAAGATACTTACAGTTTTATCTTGAAGACATGGAGTGTGTAATATCATCAAGAATTTGAAGATGAAGAAATGGTAAGATTTCAATATTACTTGCATTCAGTAATTTGTAATATCACTTACTCAGTGTATCACATACATACACAGTCTATTGTGAGCTTCTATTTGATACGGATACATGTAGACGAAATTATACAAATATAATAGCTTTTTACCACAACAATTTCCAACTGTTTATATAATCAATGTATCAATTCAGTTTAAGTTCATTGATAGTTCAATAATAATAAGTTAAGTTCATTAACAGTGCTCTCTCCAAAAATCCACAAATCAAGAAGCACAGAGGTCATGTTGCTTGAATTCTCATGTTGGTCATTTATTGGTCTAATTGCATGATATTGTTTATGTAGGTATATTATAATTGTATTATCATTAGATAGCAGTACATTATTACTCAATGTATATTAAAAGTAACATAGATATAGACTAAAGTAATTAGCGCATATATATTGTAAATGAACATGGAAATATATCAAAGCATTGAGTCATACAGTTGATCATAATTGACACAAGCCTTTTGTAAATGCCATTCAAGCAACAAGTTGAAGTACTTTATGTTTTATAGTTTATATTTATATGTACTATATGTTTTATAGTTTATATTTATGTCCATCTCGCATCTCCTTGGTCAGTCATACTTGTAATCTTTTATCTTCCAATACATAAAATCTAGCACCAAATTCTAACTTTATATTTTATGTGAATATCTAGTTTGACTGAATTGTCTACATCAGATAGTTAAACAATTTCATTCTTCAACAGGTTTCCATTTGTATACCATCACTCGAGTCTCTACCTTTCAATAAAATCGAAGATGGAACTTTCATAGCCATAGATGATCTTGTAAAGTTCCTTAAATCTAACCATTCGATTCATGATAGGAAAAAACTGTGAAGAAAGAAAATATTTTACAAGAATTACAGAGACACGATACTGGGATAATCCAGAGAGAAGAAAATAAATTGGTTTCGTTGTCGTCTTTCTTTCGATATATGTTTCATCACTATGATGATCCAGGTTTGCAAATTGGTATGTGATAAACTCTTAGAACAACAAACACAGTCTATATCTTCCAAAAAATGGAATAAATGAACATGGAACCTTTATCAAGAACTAGCGTCTGTTGAAATTTTAAGTTTGGGTCTGTATGAAGAAACAATTAATAAGCTACAACTTGAAGGGCTGAAGATTCCATCTTTAATTATTGATTACAAAACACAGTTCACAGAGAGCGAATGGAATAAAATTAAATTGTTTGAATGGCATTATAGTTCCTTTTGTAAGAAATAAGCGTCAGACTATGAAGATGAACAGGAGTTGGCAGAAAAAGGACAAGAACTCAATCATTTGTGCTTGAAGGTCTGTCAACGGAATGTTGCTTGGAAGTTTGCTGCTGATGCAATAAATGGAATTACTATCCATCTAGAAAGTATCCATCGACCTGAGAAAATAGAAACTGACACAGAAAATGCTCTTAGAGATATACCTGCTCTTCAGTTTCAAAATATCATTTGTTTTCAGTGCACAAATGTGTGTACACATAAAACAGGAGTGCACATTGGTATCGAACTACAGCATTTGCAACATAAATGTTGAACTATATGATGATATCTCACTGATAGTTCGTGCCTCTCTGAAGAAAAGTCACAATCTTTATGTACCTGTCATACTCTTCTTTCCCAATGGCTGCCTTCTGCCTGGTGAGCGTTTTCTCGCAAGAAGTCATCTAAAATCTGGTAAACTCCAACCCCATTACGCGTCTCTTTCATCTTGTCTGGATGACCAAGATCTCCCAGAAGAATTTGGAATTCTTGACTCCTTTTGTTTTCAAATGTTTTAAGGAGAAACATTGGCTTGCTGACCCCTTAGATATAAACCATTTTCAAATAATGAGAGAATGGTGCTTGCACGTTCCTTTACCATTCCAGTGTTTATTAGAACAAACACTACTGAACAAAACAGCCTCAGGCGTCGATCATCTGATTATTTCTACACCTCAAAACTGTCCTCTTTATATTGTCTTTTTGATTCGTCGCTGAACAAACTTAACAGAAATTACAGTGGTCTAATACAAGATATTGTCACAAATGAGTTGTTCATCAGCTACATCACATCTGTGTTTTCCATCACCTCAGCTACGAATATGAGTCAAAGTCTGCAAAATGGAGACAGACGTCTCAAGAAAGCAGCAGATCCAGAGCTTTGTCACTTTAAAACTTATCTGAAACCATATCCACTTTGCTATATAAAAGCAAGCCATGTCTCAGCTTCTGAACATTTGGTTTGTCTCAGAGACTGCTATCTTATATTTTTCATGGACAATCTGGTCCAGCTCACCATGAAAACAGACCCACAACCTGGTGAAAGGAGAATAAGTCAACTATGCACCTTTCCCATCACAATCAAAGGCATTCCAAAGGATTCGAACGATGTGTTAACATGGCATCTTCCACTGTGTGAAGAAAAAGAAGATTGTGCATGCAAGGAAGTACCACAGTTGAAAAAAGAAGACCTAGAATGGGTTCTCCTGAAGATGACCTCTGACGAAGAGTGTGCTTTTGAAAGTTTTCAGCGGCAAGCTACATGGGGCCTGAAACACATATGGACAAGACTTACATCATTACAGCCCTTCACAAAAATTCAAGACAAAGCGGCTTCGATGGAGAATTCGGGATTTCAGGAAGAAAATGTGGATCTAGATGAAAGCTTTTCATCCTTGGTCATTCATGATGTGGAGAAAATGGAAACTGTCAGTAATAATGAGAGAAATGAAAACTTCCCACTAAACATCTCCAATGAAGATATAGAGAGCATTAATAGAGCCACTACCTCCACTACAGCAGTTGACAATAATGGGGTAACAGTCGAGGATATGAAAAGCTTCCAGGATGAACCAAATGTATCATGTGATATGTTGCCATATATTGACGTCAGTGATATAGATGAGGAGGATGTACAACCAATTAACGAGGATAAAATGAATGAAAACAGACAAGAAGAGGAAGATGAGGATGACGATTATTCAAATATTCGGTCAAAAGTAGATGCAAATCAAGATATTCTCCAAGATGTTCAAGCCCTCCTTGAAGAAATACAGATACCATTTATGGCAAACAAAGATGAAACTGAAGTCTGTGATACCGATAGTAGCATACGAGAGTATCAAGATCTAAAAAACACACCATCACCGCCACTATTATGCCGTCATCCTCCACCTTTCACCATACAGCAGAGTACTTAGATCATTTTGTATTCATTTCCAGAAAGATGAAATTTTCCTAGTCATCAGCAACCAGACAGCGTAAAACACAACCAATAATATACTACAGGACATTTAAGGAATGATGAAAATATTGAATCACCTTTGAAGTCCAATGCAGTTCAGATACGAAAACGGCTCATACCTTCAAGCGGAATTCATTTGAAATGGAAATACCACACAGTGTGGACAATGTACTCATAGCGCAGCATTTGGAACGGTTGTAAATACTATCATCAAATAATTCTAGGTTTTTGTAATATGCATGGATAGACAATAGTTGATATTTTACCATATATGCTACCTCTGATATGTTCTGTTTCGGATGTAAAGATGCCAATTGGTATCTGGGTAGTCGAGGACCTACCTACTTATAATAACGCAGGTTAAAAAAGGTCCCATAGGGTATCCATTTATCGTAACAGTATACAAGTTTTCTGCCAGTGCTTGCAAAGTCAGCACTCGCATTGTCTTCAAATTGACAATCCTTGTGATTGAGCCCTAAGTACGCATCCTTTTTATGTGGCAAGCAGAGGTCTGTCTTTTCCTGTAAGTAATTGACCATATATATATATAGAGAGAGAGAGAGAGAGAGAGAGAGAGAGAGAGAGAGAGAGAGAGAGAGGGATGGTCTTGGCTTTTAAAAAGTTGTCGCCAAAAAATCACCAACCTGAATATTTTGTCGCCAATTTTCAAAAAATGTCGCCAGAACAAGTAGTAAATATTTTTCCAAGTCTTATTAATGTTGTTGTTGTTGTTGTTATAGGGTTTAACACCATTTTTCAGCACAAGATATAGACTGTACGTACATGGCATCTATGTCAGTATTAATTAAAAAAGATGGGATAGTTATTACTTATTAACAACAAAGCAATACAGCCATATTACAAAATAAATCATTACATAACTGTTTTGCACTACTTCCATGGTCATTGCATCCCGCATCACAGTGTATAGGTATGACTGGTGTTACTTGAAATAAGTATATTATCAAATGTAAAATATCTACTGGTACTCCAGATATCTACAGTCTCTCTCTCTCTCTCTCTCTCTCTCTCTCTCTCTTATTTTTTAATAGAAACATCAGGTATTAAGCAACTCTGTTATACATATTATTTTCCAAAAAATAGTTTTGTAAGGAACTTTAGTTAATGACATTTTAATACTAAAACCCTATGATCCTTTCAAATATAAAATAAGTGATGTATAATGCGACCGTCGATTTCATGCATTCCGGAAATAAATGAGCCACCCCCTCCCCCATTTATGTCTAGATTCACAAAGTACATCAGCAACCAGGAGTTATATTAGTACCCTTATTCATACTTCATGGACAACCACAACAAATCAAGTTGAGGCTACGACATCGTAGATACCACCATGCCAAATGCTAAAAATGAAGTAATAAGTCTGTATAGTAGACTGAGATGCAGGTAAACAAAAACGGTTTGTAATATCGAACATAACTAACGCTACTGCACTGTTACTAAGCGATTGTTTTCACCTCGGCAATATGGCGGAAAGTAGGTCGCTAAGCTCGTGACGTCATGCCGACCCAACCCATAAAATGACACTCATTATATTGTCACAAGCACCTGAATCAATTGCATATTTGTTTGTTATGTGGACTTCTAACCGTATGCATACAATATTTTACACTAGCCTAGAAGAACTTATTAGGCTCACACAGGCATGGGCTTGGGATGTTGACAGCAGAGAGCCATTCAGCTGGGGTGTCATATTACCATGGATAGAAACTATCCACATTTTTGGGGCCTGTCTTTAGACTGAAGTGGCTTATACAGATTCCTTCCTTCAGCAGCTTCCTGTTGCACTTTACCGGTGAGCTTTCTTGTTTATTTTTTATTTGCCAGAGTTCTTATATCAACAGATCTTACCACCAAAATACAAATTCAGTTCTACAATAACAACAGGTACGATATTACCCACATTACAATGTATTATGTTTTGGCGGTTGGTGATGGTGTGTTGAAACTAAGTTGTAATGACTTGTGTTGTGGGGTCTCACACGGGGCTGGTTCGGTGTACTGAAAGATTCTGGTTCACACTAATGTGAGGACAGAATTTCCGCCGTTGGATTGAGTATTTTCCTTCCGGAAAAGTACTAGCTTTTCAGTAACAGCATGTAAGCATTACGTAATAAAAATTATCACCCCTCCCCCAACACAAAAAAAAAAAAACAAGAACACACAACCTATATGATATTTAAATGATGTAATACTATGCTCTTGCTATTATCAGATTACGTCCTCCCGACCCACATTCAAGCCCCACTAGTTAAAGGGTTCGCCGTGGAAAAAAAATGAGGACTGTTGCGCATGGGCCAGACAGCGAATTCTCATCACACGGTGTAAGGTGTTTTTCTTGCACAAAAGTGTCAGAATAATAATAATAATAATAATAATAATAATAATAATAATAATAATGAGGACTTTGTATAGCGCCTAATCTTTAGAAGCTCTAAGCGCTTTACATCATGTATAATGATATGACTACACTAAAAAAAAGTGACAAATAAATATGAAATTGGAAAACATAAAAACATGCTGAAAACATATAAGATACAAAACATTATTAGGTCTCTAAGTTTGTTCCTGCAGTCCAAAAAAATGAGTTTTAAGAGCACTCTTAAAAAGGGACCACTGTGACTTTGTGTCTAATTTTAATGGACAATTAGTTTCACATCGCTGGGACCTGGTGTGCAAAAGAACGTTGTCCTTATGACTTCGTTTGCATAGTGGAAACAATGAATATACGATTGTCATCAGAAGAGCGTAAATATCTTGCTGGTGTATACACATGGGTGAGGCCGGATAGGTATGTTGGACTGGAGTCTGTCAGTGAAACATAGCACAGAGAACAATTTTTTGTTTGATATTGTATCGAATTGATAGCTAGTGTAGGGTACAGAGCAGTGGTGAGGTGTGCTCTGATCTAGGTACTCTAAAGATGATCCGAGCAGCTGTGTTTTGAACTTTTTTGAAGTTTCTGGAGTAAATATTGTGACGAACCAGACAGAATTCAGTTATATTAGTCCAGTCTTGAAGGTGCTAATGAACACACAGTGTTTTAGTGGCATCAACTGAAAGATATTTACAAATGGAACTGATGCGTATCAGTTCAAGATATGAAGCCTTGCATATGTTCATGATATGTTGGTGCAATGTGAGAGTACTGTCTAGAGTAACACCTAGGTTTCGTACTGACAGTGAGAATTTAATGATGGTGTTGCTGATATTTATTGTCTGAGGTAAAGGATGTGAATGAGAAAGTCTTTGTGTTGTGATTTGTATATTTGGGTGTCATCATCGTACAATTGGTGAGACACTCGGTGATGATCTATGACACTTGAGAGCGGCAGACTGTATACAGTGAAGATAACAGGTCCAAGAACAAACCCCTAGGGAACACCACAACATAGATCAACTGGGCTGGAATGTATTCCATTTGCAGATACAATTTGTGTCCTGTTGACTAGGTAGGACTTGAACCAATGTAATGCTATATTCTGAATGCCAAATACAAATCCTGAAGACGGTGAAGTAATATATCATGGTCTATTGTATCAAATGCTGCAGATAAATCAAGGAGGGTGAGGACTGTAATCTTACACTATCCAAAGCAGAGAGAATGTCATTAAATACTTTCAGAAGAGTAGTTTCCGTACTGTGGCAAGGGCGATATGCAGACTGTACATTGCTAAAAAGGCTGTTTGAATTCAAATGAGATACATGTTGGGTTTGAACAACCTTTTCTAATATTTTTTTATATGAACGGGAGATTAGAAACTGGGCGGTAGTTCTTTAAATCATTATGTTCAAAATCTCAAAGACCAGTTTGTAATTTTTATGTTTTATTTGTTATTCATATAGAGGGCATGCTTTAGAATTGTCACTTTACGATCAATATCATACATTCAAGTTTAAAGATTTTATGGCCACAAGAATACAAGGAATAATGTACGATGTACTTGTGGAATGGAAGTGATAAGATTGTTAAAACACTTGGGAACCGAAAGAATACATCATTCCATTGACATAATTGGTGGAATGACAAATACATGTGGATCAGTACAATGCAGTATACAAACTTTAAGTTTTTAAAAGATAAGTTCTTTAAGGGAACAAATACAGCAAAAATAGTGCATTAAAAATGAAATAGTTAAAACCTGGATTTGATGGGTATTTTATATTGATCACGCGACAAGAGTCGACAAAGAAATCCCGCATCCACCCCCAGAAGAAAAAATAACACCAAAAAGACATAGTTAATCAACAAAACTGAACGGGATATGGTGACGACAATGTGTAACCAACGTCTTGGCATGGCAATAAAAGACATCACACAATATAAAAAAGTTAACGGAAGAGAATTTAAAGTTGATTCAAAATACATGTTTATACAAATATCTGAAGAAGAAAAAAACCCAAATAAAACATAAAAATTAAAAACTGGTCTTTGAGATTTTGAACAAGATAAAGTGACATGAAAATTTAATGAGTTGAAAATACTTTCAGGCTGAACCTCATTTTAAAAGTATAGCAGTGACTCGCCTAATTCTTCAATCAACTATGTATTTTTCTGAACAAAGGTTTTGCCATGCACATCCAGAAAACGACTTGTCACAAGAAAATATAAAGAACACAAAATCTCCCCCCCCCCAAAAAAAAAAACAAACAAACAAATCCTATACTTTTTAAAAAGAGTTATGATAGTATTTATGCAAACGTCAACTCCATTGAGGAAAGATATAACATATCCAAGTCTTTTCTAAGACAATATTGTTGTTGTCCCAATAATAAAAGTCATGCAGCTGATGTAATTTTTGCCGAACTCAAGCAAGAGCCCTTTTCATTTTACCAAAATTAGCTTAGCCCCTGATGATACAGTTCCTTCCCCACCATTCCTATTGAACATGTTATAATGGATTATCACAGACTAACAATTGATGATGTCATACTTGTTGTAATAGCTGCAGCAACGTTTATAACGCCCTTTCATTCAAACAATTGTTTCAGACATTCGCTTGATGGTAATCTGTCTCACGCTATTGAAATTGTGTTTTTCTTGTGTTTATAATGTATACGTATATTCAGTATATTCACCCATTATTTATTATCTTAACCAATTGTAACCATCAACTTGTGTCAAGTCTGGCTTGTTATAGTGCTGGGTGCTGACATTGTTTTAAATACGCCTTTCTTGAGGCACGTGCTGGGTTATCATATGGTTACTTAAAGTAGTATTTTGTTTGTCACTTTAAGTTTTCATTAAAAAAAAAATTATTACGTGTGGTGGGATGTCTCACAACTGTGATGCAGTTTGTCAGTACCAAGTCCGTTTTTGTATTTCTTCCTTGTACCTCTGACAAGCCGTGCCATGACAAGTCTTTCTAACGCGTTTGTGCCTCTGACAAGCGTTGCTATGACAAGTTTTAATGACTAACGCATTTGTACCTCTGACAAACATTGATATGACAACTCTTTCTAACGTGATTTTGCCTCTGACAAGCATTGCTATGACATGTTTAATTTTAGAAACGTCTGCATATCGTGAAATAAAGCCAGTAATGATTTTTAAAAAAGACTGCGCGATAATGATTCAAATCTCTTCAATGATAAGTACATTACTCTGATTGATTCAACTATTTTCTTCTGCTCCTCATCTTCGCTACTCGAAGACACTTTTCTTATTTTGTATCTCATGTTACTGCCAATTATACACCAGGTGTTTGGACAGTGGAGAATGGAATATAAGATTGGTGTCTTCATATGCAAGGCCTGTTAGGTCTCGAGTTAGACAGCGAGGCATGACTAGCTGTCCTAATGTTTTCGCCCTGAGATCAAGCACATCTTATGTTCGAAGACACAAAACGCAACTCTATAATAAAAAATGATACAAATTCTTGTCAGCTCCGGTAAGCTTTATGTTGGTCAGCATGACAGAATCGCCGCGTGAACATCGGAATATTAAACTCTGTAACCTCATTACATTCTTGTCCGATTAAATGAACTACATGAAGGTAGTTGGCAAGAATGTACAAACATCTTTGGCAATAAACTGTTTCAAACAAAGAACTATTCCTGACAGCAAATATAGAAATATCTAAATAAATATAAGAATTAATCTTGCAAGTGCGAAGTGTTTTTCAAGGTAATCATTCAATTTTATAATAGTATTCCAAAAAGATCAATCACATATCTTCTACGGACACAAAAAGGTTGATACTGTTGGATTGACAATCACGTTGTAAGGTGTCAATGCATGTGGATTCATTGTTGTGCAAATATTAAAATTTTGACATACGCATGTAAAGTTTGCTAGGATATTCATTGTTTTAATTATATTCGCGTTAGGATTTCCGCTCAGGACTTATCGATAAGAATTGGTTATCATATCTGAATGGATTTTCTGTGTTATTGTGTACACCGACATGCTTTATATTTCTTTGAGACACATTTTATTATCGCAAGTTTGAAATAAGATGTTTCCTGGCACTGGCTTATTAGCATGCCTTGAAATGAGATTAAAAGCATCGTTTGATGTTAGAGGTCACAAGTAACATTATTGGGGATACCAACCCAATTAAGCTTTGCTTCATTTTATACTTTATATGTACTGAATAATATGTACTAACAATGATAGTTGTTAGATGAAGAAGAAAAAAATTGATCAATGTCTATTAAACAATGTATAAAACATCATAACTTTCATAGGTTGTTGTTGTTACAGTATTGTTGTAGGGTTTAACGCCACCTTTCAGCACACGATAGGCTATAAATGGCGGACAGTATTAATGGTGGAGGAAAGAACCCGGGAAACACCTGAAAAGAACCACCGACCCACGAGAAGCTACTGGCTTTCTCACACACCCACATCGGCCGAATCTGAGACTCGAACCCACGCAACAGAGGTGCGATGGCAGTCATCCGTAACGGAAAGCTCTTTAGACCACTCGGCCACTCGGCCACTCGGGGCCCTTCTTCATTTAGCTGTTAATGTCAATAGATGGGACACCGAGCAGAAAAATATTGAAGTATACAAGATAAAATCATGGAAAAGACAATCTGTGCCAGGGGTACATTTTACCAGAGAAAGTAAATCCACAGAAACCAAAATATCAAAACAAATTTGTAATCTGAACAATGTTAACAATAAATAACAAGGCAAACGGTGGGTATTTGAAGAAAGAGCAGGGAAAACATACAAGACCACAAGGTGATGCAAGCACGTTGTGGGGTGGGGGTGGGGGGAGTTCGCGTTAATAAAGCTCAAATGAAGTATCGTGTATAATAGGTTGTGTTATTTTTGTCTAAGACATCTTTTCAGTTTATTTGAAAGGTTATATTGTTTTTCACATTTTCCTCTTTATCCACTTGTAAAAGATTTTGAAGTTAACTATGTGACAATCAGAACATCACAGCAACAAGATAAAACCATGTATATATCTTACTAATCCTGTGTGCGGTAAGCTTAATCTTACAGCTCAGTAGTATAAATACTTTACTTTTCAGGCAATAAACACTGTAGCTTTCACATACTGACAAATGTCGAGTGAAACACAGAATATTAATAATGCTTTCTATCATTCAGTAATACACTATTCTGTCACGGTTGCTATAACGTGCTTTTTAAAAAGTTTTTATCTGGCGTTAATTAGGGTTTCAACAGGATTGATTGCTAAGTTAATGATTCATTTTTAGCTTCTTCAATTCAAATTCCTTAGCTTCGTATCACATGCAGTTTTATTGGATAAAGATGCTTAAAACATTGAAATTATAAGAGGGTGGGATGGAACATTGTGTTCGGCGCCCGGTGCAAGGTTCATATCCCCCATCCCGCCCCCAATCGCGTAGCGGAGAGTATTTGGCGTCCTGGGACAATTGTACGACCCCAATGTTTTATGAAAACAGTAGTCAATACTGAATAAAGCATAATAATACAGTCATCATATAAATATATAATCCAACAAATCCATTGTTAATACTTTGGGCCGATTTGGGCGCCCATTTGGCGCTCTCTAGCCACCGGCGCCCGGGGCGACAGCCCTTACTCCCCCCCCCCCCCCCCGCTACGCCACTGGGAACATTACTAAATGATTGAATGATTGAATCGTTGTGGCTCATGAATAGCGTGTTCAAATTTTTTTTGCGCCATTAAGTATTAATTTCTGGTTGCAAAATAGTGACGATATTAAACGTGATATAGAAAGAGACATCGATCAATGGTGTCGAGTTGGAAAGAGAAAGTATAATCCAGGTCAGGCTTTTTCCAGTAATTTAAAAAACAAATTGTATTTTTTTTTTTTTTTTTTTTAATGAAAAGAAAGTTTACTATGGTTATGACAAGAACAGCCAAATAATGTGGGTCGGGGTGTAGAGGGAGCAATGTAATATGAGAGTAGAACGTTTGTACACTGTGCTGTACTATTTATTTATTTATTTATTTATTTATTTATTTATTTATTTAGTAGTGTCTTTCATAAGCAAGGATTGGCCTCATCAGCCTTCTGCGCACGCACAGAACAGTCCAAGCATATCAAACCCTCAAATAATTAGAGTGGTTATCATCGAATCGACAGACGAACACACACAACACTGCGTATTGAACTAAATGCTCAATAGAGATAAGATACTGTGAAACGTAGTTTTCTTCTTCTTCATATTTAGTTTAACGTTGTTTTAAAAAAAAAAATAAAGAAACTGTATGTGACAGTTTATCATGTGCACGTTTAAATACGCGATACCGCAAGCATTACATCATTATAATGAGTGATTTATTTATCTTTATCCATCAGCACCTACGTCAGTAATGTATCGCTGTAGTACCATAGACAGATAATGCTCTGCAAATAAAAATAAATTAAGGAAGCGCGAAAGAAAGAAAATGAATAAAAGATGACAATAATGAAACTTTGACATTACACGTACATAAAAATATTCACCTTTATTATCCGAGTCAAAAACGCCAAAAATATAATGTGAGCTACAGTAAATAATATACCAAAATAAATGTCACATATAAGAACGAAAAATAATTTAAATATTTCAGAACAATATTGTTCTTTTATATTTGATTGAAATAATGTTGGAGAGAATTTGATATTAAAAAAATGTAGTCTCACCTTGAAACAATTATATAAAATATATTTGATTCTTAACGTTGAACATCGTGTTATCCATTTCTTTGGCGAACATACATGGGGTATTCGATGTTTAAGACAACAATTGCAGCATTCAAGCTGTCAATAGGACAGGAATTTTAGCAACAATAAGTGTCAATCAGTTTAAGCTGAGATTTGGAATAGGACCCAACATTATTTAAATGTAGATAGTACTTGTCACGAATACCATTTAATTTAACAATGTATCTGGCAAAATAATATCGGATGTGTGCCCAGAGGAGAAATAGATGAATATAGTTCTTTCAATCAGATAAATGATCCGTAAAACAATACAAGGTTGTAGAAAAAGCAAAAGCAACAACAACAAACAAAACCCAACACAAGTAAACAGAACTATGAAGGCAGAGAAATTATATTAGACTAGAGCTTCTGTGTGAATCAGCTTCGTCTTTTTAAAAGTATCAGCTCACTATTAATTTTTTAAAATCCATAATGAGTCCTGGAATACCCATAAAAGTATACAATAAGACAACAGACAATCTCTAAAGACTAAAGCAATATATCCATATATGCATAACTTCGACACGATGTGATTCGATAATTATTTTAATGAAATGATACGCATGACGCCAATTGTAAAAATACAGGTCAGGCCAAACGCTGTCTGATTGATTGATTGATTGTTTCATTGATTGATTGGTTAGTACCCTGAAGTCTAGCCAAGTTAGAATTGTCTCCCTTTACCATGCGGAGTAGGTAAACACGCTTGACAAGCATTTGCTCTTAGCCGCCGGAGATAACGTCGAGACTATCGGTATTTTCTTTTAATCTCTCCGTCAGAGATAAAACTCTCATCTAGGTTTGTATGCTCTTGATAACTTTTGGGCTTATTGCACGTGCAGAAAGTCCTGCCAGAATAAACTGTGTGCACACTTGTTCTAATGGCAATGTAATTTTAAAGCTTTGGCAGTTTTGATGGGGGAGAGAGCAGCAGTTGTATAAATGTGACATAATCACTGATTAGAACATGTTTTGAACAACGATTTAAATGATGAAGATAACACGTCTCTTGTACATTTGAAATAATATGTCTAGCTTCATCAGATTTTTGTCAGGTTATTGGCATAAAATAAGTACAAATTATAGTTTGGATGGGGTGGTGGTATCTGGCATTTGCACAGGTATGCGTAAAGTATGGTTTTGCATATACAAGCGTTTTCAGTCGTGCATGACTGAACATGATTATTACTTTATGGAGGTGATTTGCATTTTATTCTAATGCATACAAGCTGATACTAACACAGGGTCGTTAATTGTCCTATAAAGTTTAAAACGCCGACCCATATTGGTTTGGCTCTCGTCATACTATAATCACTAAATCAGGGTGACGGTCGACGTTTCCTGTAGAAGGACTCGGATGAATCGGAATTCTCTGTCACCAGATATGACCTGTTCCCAGCTGTTATGCAAACGAAATATCAGGTTTCCATAACGGGGGGGATATGTTATAGGGCTTAGGGAAGTCAACAATGTATGTCAAACAACATATTGTTATTAGGTGCCCCCCCCCCCCATATCGTGCATTGTGGGACAAGGGTTTGAGAAAATAATTCATGCCACTATGAGTTATCAATTTATCAGATTCATGGTATTTATTTTGTTAACCATACTGCTCCTGTATTTCATCATGAACATAAGAGGCCAACCATTTTTTCGGAGGGGGTGGGAATGTGTACTGCCATTTTCTTTCAAACAAGGGTATATTTTGTTAAAAATTGTTACTATATGATATATTTCTTTAGCTAGTATAATGGATATAATTATCTTGTCTTCTTTCAAAATCCCAGAGAAAGGATTTTTTGTAAAGCTCATTTGGGGCCAGAATTTTTGTTTTCTGCATATTCTCATCCCCTTTCCAGAAATTAAACGGCCACTCTCTAAGAGAGAAGGTGTCTTTTATTGGAAAAGTATGTAAGAAGCTAATATAGTTGTGATATATTGTAGTTTACTTATTTAGTTTAGTTTAGTTTATTTAGTTTAATTTATTTAAATATTAAAGCGCATATTTAGAAGAAAAAAACAGTAGATAAAATATGAATTTTGAATGAAAATGGAAAATATTAAAGAAGGCTTTTATTAATCATCATGTAAAGTTATGTATGTACAATATATTAATAAAATATGCATTTATATTGTCACATTACACTGAAAACTGCATTGCTACTAAGTTTAACTCAGTCAATTTTATTTTGATTGAATACTTTCAAATTTGAAAATCAAGTTTATTTACAAGAAGGTAAAATAGTTTATTTTCAATGACGTCATGCTTGTTACTTTAAATAAATTACACAAATATTATATCAGAGGGTAAAGCTGGTATTTATTTTGTTTATGAGTTTACCAAAATATTGTTTAATCTTAATTTTAAGTACAAAATATAGTAAATCAATTGAAAAATCCAACAAAACAGTTACAGCTTTCATCAAACTGGTGTGATCATGCTAGGTCTTTAGTTAAAAAAATAGAAAGAAGTCAAATCCACAATTGAAGTGAAATCAAGAAATACTTTTCTAACTTACAAAGTGAAAATTTAATAGACACTTTCAGTGTTATGAATTAAATCTCATATAATGCTAAATATCTTAGTACAAGTCCAGCAATGCAAAATGTTCTGAATAATTTCAAATAGTCTTGAATGTCCTGATGTACCACAGTGATGCAATCAGAATGCCATTGAATGAGTTCACGAGTTCACATTAATTAGAAAACTAATGTATTAGTCCAAAGTGAGTGAGCACATTGTAATTCCAATAAATAATGTTTTTGAAAAAGAATTCCTATCAAATTGTCTGGACACAACTGTAAACTCAGATAACAAATGGATTCCAGAGAATGATCTATCTAAGATAGCAGCGCCGGATTAAGCACTGTGGAGGCTCATAGGCAGTCAAACTTTTGGGACCCCAGACCCACGGTCACGGTCTCCTGGGGGCCCCTGATGGGGCCCATAAAAGTCGCGGGGCCCATAGGCAGTTGCCTACTCTGCCTAATGGGTAATCCGGGACTGTAAGATAGGAATGTATCTTTTGTTTTCAAGGCCATTTTGATACATTTTCACTTGACCTATATGTGAGTCAGTCGAATGGAAAATTCCAATGAAATTGTAAACTACCGGTAGTTTGTTTCTAAAATATTATAAACTCCAAATGCTCAATCTGCATATTCTGTACAACCTACAGTCATGGAAAAAAATTAGCCCTGTTGAGATATTGTTGCAATAGTGACCATTAACTTAAAGTATAATCTGCAATCATAGACAAAAGTTAAGAACACAGTATAGATATACTTAACACTCTAAGTACATCCAGGTGTGTTGATGGAGGGAAAATTCATTATTACTGTGATTTTAATCATATTGTTTTTTTGACCACTGGAAACTCATTTGTCTTTCAGAAGAAAATGATAATTTTGGCAGCCCTTAGGATCTTCCCAGGCCTGTGTTGTATAATATCCCATAATTCAGTTTACCTTGTTACATAATATTTTTTTTTTCCATCTTGGTTGTTACATCTTGTATTTTGGTCTTAATACTTTCATTGAGCATAGGAGAAAAACTATACATTGTAATTCTAGCTGATAGGTATACCAATTTAATATTATTGTAAACATGAATAGGTATCTCCTAAGGTTCTGGGATATAAAATAAGTCTGGTGTGCCCTCCTGCATGTCATAATAAATGAGTAATATAGGCAGGAGCTATGGTGGCTCACTGGTTACCATGCTGGACTTGAGACCAAAATGGTGCCAGTTCAAATCATACCATTCAAACCAGCCTGGGACATCTTTTGGACTGTGATCTGCAATAATGGGGATCAGCATCTTCATTTGTGTAGCTCTAGTCAAAGTGAGTTTACCCAATTATTGATTGCACTATCTTGGTGTATGTACAGAACCAGATTATCAACAGCAAATGCAAAGAGTGCTGTTTTCAGTGAAATTTGTGAACCTGTTTTTTTTTCCAGCAAGAGTATCAATCTTAATATTTTTCTTCATAACTAAAGAAAACTTTTGATATTGAGTTTACTTAAAGAATTTCACTAAGTTTGTGAATATTGTGTTGAATTATCAAGAACAACAAAGGAACAAATCAGTTGTTTTTATTGTCTTCAAGGAAATAATACTTAATCTTTATATGTAGATAGAATAAGAAAGCATTGACATGTGACTGGTCTGGATATATTATATAAAAGTTTTTCCTTACAGAAATTGAGAGTTTGAATGGTTGCCCCACTTCTGAATCATACACAATTATCAAAAAAGTATGTTTTCCATGTTTGTTTAAGGCCCTGTGTTTGATCATAATACTGAGAAGTAGTATGTGATGAATGTTACTCCACTATAAGTAGCAAATGACATGAATGTTACTCCACTATAAATAGCAAATGACATGAATGTTACTCCACTATAAGTAGCAAATCTCCACTATAAGTAGCAAATGACATGAATGTTACTCCACTAATGACATGAATGTTTCTCCACTATAAGTAGCAAATGACATGAATGTTACTCCACTATAAATAGCAAATGACATGAATGTTACTCCACTATAAGTAGCAAATGACATGAATGTTACTCCACTATAAGTAGCAAATGACATGAATGTTACTCCACTATAAGTAGCAAATGACATGAATGTTACTCCACTATAAGTAGCAAATGACATGAATGTTACTCCACTATAAGTAGCAAATGACATGAATGTTACTCCACTATAAATAGCAAATGACATGAATGTTACTCCACTATAAGTAGCAAATGACATGAATGTTACTCCACTATAAGTAACAAATGACATGAATGTTACTCCACTATAAGTAGCAAATGACATGAATGTTACTCCACTATAAGTAGCAAATGACATGAATGTTACTCCACTATAAGTAGCAAATGACATGAATGTTACTCCACTATAAGTAGCAAATGACATGAATGTTACTCCACTATAAGTAGCAAATGACATGAATGTTACTCCACTATAAGTAGCAAATGACATGAATGTTACTCCACTATAAGTAGCAAATGACATGAATGTTACTCCACTATAAGTAGCAAATGACATGAATGTTACTCCACTATAAGTAGCAAATGACATGAATGTTACTCCACTATAAGTAGCAAATGACATGCATTCCTTTATTGTACCAGTAACCTTTAGCTCCTCTGGTCGCAGAACAGAAAGCTTATGGATGGTCTATCATTAATCTTCCATTTGTCTATTCATTAGCACAAGTTTGTTATTGCCTAACTACTCAGAGGATTGCCATGAAACTTTACACACATACATTCATCCCAACATTTTGTTGTCCCAAATTAAAATGGTACAGGCACATCCAATGTGTCTCATTTGGCTCAGAATTTATTTAATCCATAATTATGAACACAAGAACAACTTCAGCAGTAATATATTCCTAAATATCTTGAATGATTTGGTATTGATAATCCAGATAATTTAGAAAATTAATATGGATACAATTCTTGTATGTGTACCAAATGCATAATGACCACATGCTACTTTGCAAAGTCATTCTGAATGTTTTTGCAGGGTTTAATGCCATTTTTCAGCACATGATAGGCTATACATGGCGGCCAGTATTAATGGAGGAGGAAGAACCTGGGAAAAAAAACCTGAAAGAACCACCAACATTACAAGAAGCTACTGGCAAGCTTTCTCACATATCCACATTGGCTGAATCTGAGAATCGAACACATGCAGACAGAGGTGAGATGGCAGTGATCCATAACAGAAAACGCTTTAGACCACTCGGCCACTTGGGGCACCCTCATTCAGAATGACCAGTGTAACTAGTTCATGTTCATATCCTATGTAAGAATGCTCAGTAGAGTCAAGAGTAAGATTAGAAAAGTTAAAAAGAAGATTTATGAAATGATTTGCTGAGGCTTTCTGTGGAGTCCACGTTAGTAGGAAATGAGACGAAGCAGTCACTTTTTCATAGATGGTGGTGTCAAAAGTTTCTTACAGATATAGTTCAAGTTTTTTACACATATTTTTCCAAAACCCCATGATACATTCTTGTCATACATACCATGAATCATTAGGAAACTAGGCATGCTCAATCACGTCTTTCTTTTGGATCAAAGTAACATTGATAGAAAATGTGCATAATGGAGATTGAACTTCCTTTAACTTTGATAGATTCCTGTCATACATGGCATGAATCAATATGAAGCCAAGGTAATTCATTCTGTGATATGTTCATTTGACCTTTTGTCCTTGAGGTCAAGGTGACATCTCTTACAGCAAAAATGTTGACTTGACATGTTGGTCCAGATCCATTGAAATGTAATATTCTAAAAGCCTAAAGGTAATGTTTAAACTGTTAATCATAACATGTAAACAAGTGAAAATAAATTTAGATAGAGAAATCACTCCAAGCTGTGTATTATTTACAACTACTTTTTCATGACTTCTCTGTTATGTAATGGTGTACATGCATTTGGCATGCTGGATGAGAATAAGATATTCCTTTGCCAGTGATATTAGTCTGAATTGTTACATACTGTAATAGAACTATTGTTTATTGATTTCATGATTGCAATGAAATAAAAACAATTAAAAAGGTGCATCTTGCAAAAGTATATCATAACAAAGAATAAGACCCCTCTCTAATCCACGTTCTTAATGAGAGATCTAAATAATACTTTTTGCAAAACTCAGGAAAATTGGTGCATAGAATCGATAATTAATGCATTGTAATTGATAGTAACCTTTGTATTTTTTGTTGTAATTTATTATTTCTTATGAATAATAAATAATATTTCTGCTTCATTATATGTGTTCAGAGAGAGAAAAATGGCAGACATATGATCTTGAAGGCCTGGCTCCGAGCATTTAGGACATAGTCCAGAAATGACAGACGTGGATTCTGACCTGGGCCCAAGAGAGACAGCTAAGGCCACTAAGGGACTTGTGTTTAGGAATGTCAGTGTGCATGCCAATGGGACCTCATTACTAAATAATGTCTGTGGGGCTGCTCTCCCAGGCCATCTTCTTGCTGTCATGGGGCCAAGTGGTATGTTTATGATATATATATATATATATATATATATATATATATATATATATATATATATATATATATATATATATATATATATATATATATATATATATATATATATATATTGTACAGCACTGCCTTGACCATAATTAGATTATTTTAACAGCGGTTTAGCTTATCTGAGTAACATTTATAAATAGGAATCATAGTCATTGTTAGTGCTGCAGATAAATGCCTCTCTGCAAATAATTATTCAGGATCTTTTTATTTTATATTTAGTCTTGTTAATCATGAGTTGAGTGACGTTTGGTAAGGTAACCACACACATGAACCTATATGACAACAAAGTCAGAACCAATGGAAATCCTAATGTATTTGCAAGTTTTTAGAGTAAGTTTTTAATAAGTGCTTGTCCTTGTATTCAGCCATACATATTATATAAATCCCTATAAAATTCTTATCTATTTGTTATACAGTGTGACCCTGCTATAATATGGTGGATTGGATCCATGAAACCCAACTGTGTTAAAGACGGCCAAGCCGTGTTATAACCAACCATGTCAGTTAACTGAAGAAAATGATGCATGTACCAAACAATGGGTGGGGTGTTGGTAATAAAAGTGGACGCAAAAAATGCATGCTTCTGATTAAATGAAGACATACTAGTCTGAAATACACTTGTTTATGGACAACTTAAATTTTTGTAGTCCAATATATAATCTGTTAAGTACCGTACATGTAAAAATTAATGAATTTGAGTTTAGATCAAATGTTATCAAATTCATGTAGCAGTCTCTTCCTATTACATAACACATACGATATTGTCACAAGTAGCACGTGGCTTTAGTTATTTGCATGCTACATGTACATGTACTTTGGCCTATATTATGATCAGCAGGAGATAGCTATCATTTTGCTGGGGCTACCCAGTAGACGAGGCTAGTCATAGTGAAACAAAAGCGAGTTCAAACTAAAAAGTTTAACAAATATCATTGTAAAATGTTGTAACATCATTTAACTTGATGGCCAAATACAGATGGTGTCAAAGGATTGTAAATTTGCTTTTGGTTTTTTGCCGCCGTTAGTAGTAACTGTAAGCATAAACTTTTTCCCTGCAAAAAGGAAAATTTGACAGCACAGTGTTCCAGTCACTTTGGAAAGCAATAATCCATCAGATTCCATTGCTTTTATTTAAGTTTGATACAGATTTTCTTCGATGAAAGCTTCTTTGTTTTTATTAAAGATTGTAGTCCGCTATCTTTGGTGGTGCGTGTGTTATTTAAGTCACTGATAAAGGACAGCTTTGGAGGACTAAACACAAGTTCATTTCTTATTGTAGCAGCAACATTAAATAATTGTAGAGCATCGATTGAGACTGAATTTTTGTTCATTTGCTTAGTATTTATAAACAAAGTTCTGTGTGTCAGAGGTAATCAGTTTTCTTTGAAGTCTCAGCAAAACTAGTTTTTCAGGGTACATTTATAAAACAATGGTATTAGCCATAGTTTGCTTGATTGTAGCAGTTATTGTTAAAAAGTTGGTCAATTACAGCTAGTCCTGGTAGCATGACCACTAGAGTATATCACAGTAAGTACTCAAGCTAGATGTCAGCACAAGCTCATTATGATATAACAGTGCAGTGTTAAGATGGTTTAATAATAATAATAATGAGCTCATTATGATATAACAATGCAGTGTTAAGATGGTTTAATAATAATAATAATAATAATAATAATAATGAGCTCATTATGATATAACAGTGTTAAGATGGTTTAATAATAATAATAATGAGCTCATTATGATATAACAATGCAGAGTTAAGATGGTTTAATAATAATAATAATGAGTACTTTGTATAGCACATAATCTTTAGAAGCTCTAAGCGCTTAACGACATATATAATGATATGACTACAAAAAATAAAAATAAAAGCACCTGAAATTAGAAAACATAAAAACATGCTGAAATATTTAAGGTAGGAAACATTATTAGGTCTTTAAGTTTGTTCTTACAGTTGAAAAATGTGTGTTTTAAGAGCACTCTTGAAAGGGATCACAGTCTTTGTGTCGAATTTCAATGCGCAGGCCATTCCAAGTTGCTGGGCTCTGGCATACAAAAGAACGTTGTCCATATGACTTCGTTTTCATAGTGGGAATAATGAGTATATGATTGTCAGAAGAGGTTCATAAGTATCTTGCTGGTGTATAAACTTGGGTGAGGCCAAATACATATGTTGCACTGGAGTCAGTTAGTGAAACATAGCACAGAGAACAAATTTTGTGTTTGATTCTGGATGAAATGGATTTAGGTGTGTTCTTATCATGGTACTCTAAGAATGATCTGAGCAGCTGTATTTTGAACTTTTTGAAGTTTCTAGAGTAGATATTGAGACCAACCAGACAGAATTGAGTTGAAATAGTCCAGTCTTGAAAGTACTAATGAACACACCAGTGTTTTAGTGGCATCAACTGATATTTGGAGCTGATGCATCTCAGCTATTATATGCAGCCTTGCTTATGTTCATGTCAATATGAAGAAAGTTTGTGAATATAAACAAAGAATTTGTTTATGTAATGAATTCCATCACATTTTATAATTAATTTGTAGCTTCCTTTCATGGTGCTCTTGAATTTCTCTGCTCCAAACCCAAGATTTTATACAAAAGTTTGAACAGGCACGATAGTTGCAACAACAACAAAAAATCGCCAGATGGTTTATTTTGATGTCTAATAAGGGCAAAAAGTCACAATTTGCAGCATTGGCAAAACCCAGCATGATCCCTGAATAATGTTTTACATGTTATTTTTCATTCTTTTAAGGAGAAATAACTATTTTTTTTGTGTTCAAGAAAAATTCTTGTATATGAAATTTCAGAAGCCACACCGCGATTTTCTTATATTAGAATTCATATTTTCCTGAAATGATCATACACGTTTTACACCTTATATTTCCTACTTTTATGAAAGAACAATTTTGTTCAAGAAAAATACATGTATATGAAGTTTCAGGAGCCACACTACAATCGTGTTATATTCAAAATCATGTTATAATGGAGCTTGCAGGGTCACACTGTACATATATTTTTTCCTGTTATTTTTCCAAAATCTGTATAATATCACTTTATTTTGTGTGAAAACCTCATGCTGATTTTTCTTGCACAAGGAAATAAAGATCATTTTATGATTCATAATAATGTGTACTCAGTATATTAAAGAAGTATCAGTAATTTACAGTGGAACAAGTCTTGAAAGACCACCCCTTCTGCCAAAACATAATGGTCTCTTGGTGGAACAAGTCTTGAAAGACCACCCCTTCTGCCAAAACATAATGGTCTCTTGGTGGAACAAGTCTTGAAAGACCACCCCTTCTGCCAAAACATAATGGTCTCTTGGTGGAACAAGTCTTGAAAGACCACCCCTTCTGCCAAAACATAATGGTCTCACATGAAAGGTGGTCTCTCATAACAGGTCATAACTCTATAATCAGTAAATCTGTTCATGGAGTACCTGGTGTCTCAAGACAGGTTGGACTGTATTACAGGTATGTTCCAATCATTGTTTCAGCTAATTGCCGTGTTCAAATAAGGAAAACTTTGGTATTCAGTTTGTATTATTGGTTCATCATTATCTGTGAATTTTGTAATGATCTACATTCAAAATCCTTATATTGTTGAAAACATAGATCCATTAAATTCCCTTTAATTTTGAAAAAATATATGATTAACATGGTTGAATATTTAGATAGTCTCTGTAATTCTTGATGCACCTTAAGAAAGACTATATTACTAAGTTATCTCAAATAGGTTATATCCATTTACTCTTAAATGGTTCATTTTAAGTTGAAGATTGTTATTTTAGGATCTGGGAAAACAAGTTTGCTCAACACGCTCTCAGGCCGCCTGTCAATTGATTCAGGGGAAGTAACTCTTAATGGAAATCCCGTTGATAAGAGAATCAAGAGGAAGATTTGCTATGTTCTGCAAAATGACATTTTCTTTTCTAACTTGACACTAAAGGAAACACTTTCTGTAAGTATTGGGCATTTTTCACATCATAGTACTTATTTTAGTGAAAACTGTAATCAGTCTTTTCAAATTCATGTGCCAGTTTATAAATTTAAAGTGTTGACTTAGAATATAAACTGTTTTGTATGTAAAATACTATTTTTTTACTGCTTAGAATATGTTACTGCTCTGCATATGTATCAGGGATGGTGGATGGGTGGTTTTAGTCACTATAATCTACATAGTACTTGGATCAATAGATGATGATAAAATTTCAGTACATATCCACTATAAAGCCATTCATTATAACACGGTTCCTGTTATAAGGCTTTTCACTATAATACAGTTCCTTTTTTTGTGGTTATAAGGTGATGGATCCCATTTATTAAGTAATAGTAAAATTTATAAGGAGGTATAATCTATGGTTCCCATGGGAAGTGTTATAAATTGGGAAAACTGTACTGTAAAACTGGGTTCCAAGGTTTGTTATTGTCAGTATAGATGTGGGGGAGATAGGCACCCACTTCCCTTGGAAAACACCCAAATGGCTTGCTTCTGATAGAGCATCTGACAACCAAATCCAGCTCCAGGCCTTTACGAGTGGCTTAACTAAGCCTGGCAGAACCTATTTGAACGGAGAGGAGAAAAGAGGACAGGTGAGTTTCTCATGCCTCAAAACCAGATAGGGCTTGTTAACCTTGGGTGGTCACCCATCTAGGAGAAGGTAAACTCTGACTTAAAGCCTTTGCTACCTTGCAACTATACCCTCTCATGGGAAAGGCTAAGGGACTAAACCCTAACAGAAAATCCCGAAAGCCAACTTGGCATTGCATTGTTTTCAGTGTCATCTCACAACTCGTGCGACGACGCTGGTGCCATGACATATCAGCTTGTCCTTTCCCTTGGATCCATCAGCAGTGTGGAGAGAGGGAATCAGTTGCATGGGCAACAGCTGATTCTCCATATCACCCTGCCCAGGCTTGCGCCCTGAAGAGGACACCCCAGCTTTGCTTCACAGCATCGACACAACATGGGAGGAAGCAGCAGTTTACTGGTTATAAGTCATCTCCCAATAGGCATGGAGTCTGATACCATGGGGTTGCTTCCAACAGTGGAAGAGACCAGTAGGTCTCACTGAACAGCTACTGCTCACCTCAAGCTGGGCATCCCTCAGACAATAAGTGTCATCCCCTCACAGTTCGTCTGCCTTCTTGGGTTCATTAAGTTAAGCAAATACCTGACAAAGCAAACTGCAACTATTGCACCAAGAAACAACAAATGAAAACCAACAAGGAAACTTCCAATTCTCAAGCTTAGCACCTGGAATATCTAAGCCATGCTGACTGGACTCTCAGATGATCTGCGGGCAATCAGCAATGTTCAGAAGACCAAAGTCATCGATGACAAACTTGCATGACTCCAGGTCGACATCACCGCACTACAGGAGACACGGCTACCAGATTCTGGGTCCCTTAGAAAGAGATCTACATGTTCTTCTGGCAAGGAAAGAGCGCTGATGAAGCCAGTGAGTTTGGAGTTGGATTTGCCATCAGGAACTCTGTGCTGTGGAATCCTGCCAACAAGGAAACAGAAGACTGTTATCCCTCTGCCTCCACATCACAACTGGGCCTGTCAAACTGTTCAACGTTTACGCTCCCACACTAAACGCCAACGCAGATACCAAGGATGAGTTTTACAATGAAATAAACTTGCCCATTGACAAAATTCCCAAGGAAGAGAACTTGATATTACTGGGAGACTTCAGCACTAAGGTGCTGACCATGACTCTTGGCTTTCCTGTCTTGGCAAGTTTGGCATTGGGAAGATGAATGAGAATGGGCAGCGACTCCTAGAGATGTGTTTGTACCATGACCTCAGCATAACCAATTCATTCTTTTAGACAAAGCCACAGCATAAAGTGTCTTGGAGGAATCTCTGGTCCAAAGACTGGCACCAACTGGATTTGATGGTGGTCTCCCATGAAAGGTATGTTTCTTACCTGTACCTTCTACAGCGTTGGATACGACACTGACCACTCACTGGTGTGATGCAAAATGAACGTCGGCCAAAGAAGATCCACTGCTTTAGGGAAGAGAGTAAACAATGCATTGACGTGAACAAGACATCATATCTAGACAAGGCTGAGGAATTCACTTATGCCCTCGCTAAGATGTTTGATTCAGAACCTCCCAACGGCAGTACCAAAAAAAGATGGAATCACATAAGAGAGACTGTACAGCACAGCCACACAGATCTGTGGTAAGAAGCAGTCAAATAATAACGACTGGTTTGAGGCAGACTCCACCACACTCATGCCAGCCATAGAAGAGCATCACATTGCTCACCTGGAATGCAAACGATCCCCCTACCAGAGGACTCTACAGGCATAATGCAGGTCTGCTAGAAGCAAATTGCAGAGGTTAGCATGGCAGTGCACCAATGAATACTGGCTTCAGCTCTTTCAGAGCATCCAGTCAACAGCAGATATAGGAAACATCAGAGGCATGTATGATGGCATGAAGAAACCAATAGTTTCCACAAAGAAAGTGATAGCATCGCTGATGTCTGCTGCAGGCGATACCATCCACGACAAGGGCAAGCAGATGGAGCATTAGGTGGAATACTATTCTAACCTGTACTCCAAAGAGAATCACATGACCAATGATGCCCTCATTGCCATTGAAAACCTCCTGCTCTTGGTCGAACTGGACGAGAAACCTACTTTGGCAGAATTAAAGAGGGCCTTCTCAGCATCATGTGTAAAGTCTTCACATGCTTCATTCTGATCAGACTGCAGACAACTTGCTGACAAGAGTGTATCCAGAGTCGCAGTGCAGGTTCCACACAGAGGTCCACAATTGACATGATCTTCTCCATCATTCAACTGCAGAAGAAATGCAGAGAACATCACAAAACCCTCTTCTTGGCCTTTATAGACATCAACAAGGCATTTAATCTGGTCAGCAGATAAGGACTTTTCACAATCCTGGCAAAAGATTGGATGCACTCCAAAGCTCCTAAGCATGACCTAGTCCTTCCACAATGACATGAAACAGACAGTGCAGTATGATGGCTCAACATTCGACCCCTTCATAATCTGCAGCACAATGAAACAGGGTTGCACCCTAGGCCCTCACACTTTTTTTTGCATCTTCTTTGCTGTCCTGCTGAAGCAAGCTTTTGGGACATCCACAGAAGGTATCTACCTGCACATGTAATCAGAGAGCAAACTGTTCAACCAGGCATGACTAAAGGCAAAGAGCAAAGTATGTAAAGGAACCATCAGGGACATGTTCTTCGCAGATAGTGCTGACCCAGCAACTCATACAGAAGCTGAGTTACAGCACCTGATGGACTGCTTTGCTAAAGCATGCGGTGGGTTTGGGCTACTACAACAACTACGAACTTGAGATAGTCAGTCAGTTCATGTACTTCGGCTCTACCATCACCAATAACTTATTGTTTGATGCTGAGCTCAACAAGCAGATTGGAAAGGCATCAACAACTCTCTCTAGGTTGTTCCAAAGAGTGTGGAACAACAGTATGCTGACCCAAACACTAAGATCTTCATGTACTGTGCCTGCGTGCTAAGCACTTTCATGTATGCCAGTGAAACCTGGACCCTGTAAGCCTTACTAGTGAAAAGACTGAGCGTCTTCACATGCGATGTCTCTAATTCATACTCAGGATCACCTGGAGTAATTGAGTAACAAACATTGAGGTGCTTGAAAAAGTCAAGATTCCCAGTATGGTCACACTCCTCTGCCAACATCTCATCAGATGGCTGGGCCATGTATGTCAGACGGATGAAGGACTGATCTCCAAATACCTTCTTTAATTGGAAATTACCTCTGGAAAAAAGTCAATTGAACAGGCATATCTCAGCTTCAAGGATGTCTGCAAGCATGACATGAAAGCCCTTGACATCGATGTCATCACCTGTGAAGAGCTTTCTCTCAACAGGTCCAGCTGGCAACATGCTCTAATCTCAGAGGAAGAAGCAGCAGCTCCAACACAAACCAGACTCAACTTTCAAGTGCAGCAAGGACTGCCATTTTCATGCATCATCAGTGTCAATCCCTGATTTTATTTGAACCAGTTTTTATGTATTATTTTTCAAAAGACTTAATGTGACTCATATTATCCTTTGAATGCTAAATTTTGTCTAGAAATTTTGTTTTCTTTTGATTTACATGTAATTTTGTTCCATCTCTTAATTTCTTTGTTCACTGTACTGTTAATGGAATATTCCATGATTTTTTGTTAAAGCCATATCTCGTGTAGATGTAGATGGCGTTTTCCAGTCATAACATCAACTGTACTATAAATATGAAACATTTTTGATCACCACATCTAATATAAGGCTGAGACATGCATACAACAGGCATGCTCAAGGATTCCATAACATGGAATTAATTAAATCAAAGTTTTGAAATATTTTTTCTTGATTTATTGAATTTATTCTTGTTTATTGATAAGCATTATAATGTGATTTCGCATAAGTCATACCATATCATAAAGTGATTTTGCATACAACATACAGTACCAGTCATGACATGATTATTCTCTGCTTTTAATGTACCCATATATATAGTTAAAAGTTAATTGCGATTTCAGATAGCATAACATTCATAATTAAAGTAATGCAACCTCATCTGTACCAAAGTTATAGAGAACTTGAAAAAGTAATGCCTATTCACAAATCAGACAAAAGTAATGCCTATTCACAAATCAGACAAAAGTAATGCCTATTCACAAATCAAATAATAGAGACCAGTTTAGATTACTGTAAAACAGTATGGAGTAATTCAAATGATACATTCCAAATTAGATTATTCTAAAACAATATGGAGTAATTCAGATGATACAATCCTATTTAGATTACTGTAAAACAGTATGGACTACATGTAATTCAAATGATAAAAACATAGCAAAGTTAGCACATCTTAAAAAAAAAGCAGTTGGTGAACATAGATCTAGACAGAAGATGGAGCTAATAAAAATATCACTTATTAAAGTTAATATACAATATATCCAATAACAGTGTTTGTGTCTATATGCAGTCACTATTCGAGTATATATACCTAGTAATTCTCCTAGAGGTCTTGCTTGGATTTTAAAACTAGGAATCCAGGACTACCATTTTGGTTTAAAACAAATCTGGGACCTTTTGATGTGCATTTTCCCAAATAGGTTATGAGAAAAAATAAACCTTGAGAATACTAGTTACCTCAATAGAAATTTTATCAATAATTCTTGTTATCACATTTAGTTTATACTAATAATTATAGTCTATAAAAGATATTTTCTTTTTCTATGTTAATACCAGATACATTTCATCGTGAAATGCATGATGTTTTAACGAGTGGTGAAGCCATGACTTAAAATATATAGTTTTGGATACCACAAGATGAAATATATCTGGTCTTAATGTAGAAAATAAAATTTTATTTTTTATTACCAACAAAACTTGCTCCAGAATCAAAGTTTAGAAGATTCAACTTGCTTCAATGCAAAATGTTCACCCATACCTGCTGTTAGTAAACTTCACCTTCATAGCCAGATTCCATGGAATACAGTCCAAACCTTTGAAGATGTTGATGATGTTTTAGATAAGCGCACTACAAAAAAGTGTTGGATCATGGATGAAAACAGAAATAACCCAAAAGCTCACAGGAGAGTGTTTACAGAGTTTGGTGCAGGAAAATATAAGAGTAAAACTGAAATTTTATCTAACAATCATCAGGACATTTATACCAATAATCCAGCTGACATCTCAAATATGTTAATGGTTACTTTGCTATAATGGCTGAAATTTATTTTTTGAACAGAATATCATCTGGAACTCAAATCATTATTTGTGCTAAAAAGTTCACAATATAAAGTTTGAAACTCCTGTAGTGAGTCTTGAATTTGTGTTGAAATATGGATGATTGTAAAGTTACAGGACTATATATGACTGGACCAAGGCTACTGGCTGCACCTGCAATAATAGGGAGGATAGCTTTAATTTGCAAAGAAAGTATTAGGTCTAATATATTTCCACAAACATGGAAAACTGTCAAGGTTACACCATTGCATAAAGCGGGAGCAAAAGATGATGTAAATAACTACAGACCCATCTCTTCCTTGTCTCTCCAAATTACTAGAAAAACATGTACATGATTCTTTTCTCAACTATTTCAATGCTTATGATCTTATTCATGATAATCAATCAGTCTGGCTTTTCACAGAATCACTCCCTTGAAACTGCACTTGTATCTTTTATTGATAATGGCTGAAAGCATTAGATCAAGGAGAAATGGTAGGCACTCTTATGGTTGATTTTCGTAAAGCTTTTGATCTTGTAGACCATGAAATTTTGCATGCAAAACTAAAAATCTATCAATGCAGTGAAAATTCCCTAAACTGGTTGACTTCTTACATAACTGATAAAGTGCAAAAAGTATCTCAACGTTAAAATATTAATTGTGGAGTACCACTGTGCTCTACCCTTGGACCTCTGTTATTCATTCTATTTATCAATGACTTACCTCTTAAGATAGGAATTTCAGTTTCTTCCACTGACATCTATGCAGATGATACTAGACTGCCTGCGATGGATAAGACCATAATGTACTTGAAAGTAATTTACAGGATACTCTAAACTGACTTAAAGGAAAATAGTACAATCATAAATACAGAAACAAATCCCGGCTAGTTACAGTGCAGAACAAAATGTGCAAGGCTAGATAGCGACAAACTCCAGGTGACTGGTTCTGTTTGACCATGTGAGCCTTAATATATCCTCTAGACCACTCCGATGGCCTAGTGGTTAGAGCATCTGTCTTAGATGCAGTAAGATTGTTGGTTTAATCCCTGGCCGAGTCATATGAAAGACTTTAAAAAATGGTACTAACAGCTGCCTCACTTGGCGCTCAGCATGAAGAGGTTAGTGTTAGAACTGGTTGGCATGTTGTCAGTATGTGACTGGGTGTGACATCATGCTTCATGTCTGCGGCATGATGCACCAGAGCTAGACGTCACTATAAACTGTATCACAAAGCAGACATTATAGCAATATGACTGAAAAATTGTTAAAGCTACGTTAAAAAACTAGATCACACACACAATATGACCTCTCAAGATAAACTTCTTGGTTTCTTCATACATAACAGTCTTACTCTCATTAAGAGGACCTCAGGGGAGAATAGTCCTTGACTAATGAGTCACCCTCTGTAAATAAAGCATTATTATTATTATTATTATTATTATTATTATTATTATTATTATTATTATTATTGTTACATGGTCTATTCACATTAAACATGTTTTAAAAAAAGATTAATTCTTATCTTTGGCTACTGAGGAAAATCAAAACATGCATTCCTTTTAACAATACATGAAAGAATATTTCTTAGAAAGGTCAAATTGATGTATAAAGTATCCAGAAAAGCCATTCCTGTCTATCTACGCAATATCTTTCACCAAAGAGATGCTGATGGTACTCCAAATTTAATGTCCATAAGAAGTCAAAATTATTTTATACCAAGGCCAAAAAAGGAATTGTTTAAAAAAATGTTTTCAATTTTTGGTATGGAACAATATTCCCAGTGACATAAAGCAGGCTCCCAGCATTAAACTTTTTCATAATGTCTCAAATAGATGAAACAATTGAACAGTTCTTGTAATATAAAAACTGCCTGCATTTCAGTAATTTTGCATCATTTTCACAGTAGGATGATATTTTACATTTTATATATGTTTATATGTTCACAGATGCCTGCACATATGTTTCAGGCTTGATACTTTGATTTTTAGAATCACTTAATTAGTGTCAAGCTAGTGTTTTTTGTATGTATGTACTAAATATATTGTACATAACAGATTGAAGATTAGTTCTGTAACTAATTAAGTTACCTTCTCTAAACATTTTTTTTAATAAAATTTTTTATTATTATTATTAGTAGTAGTAGTATTAGTAGTAGTATTAATAATAGTATTATTATTATTATTATTATTCATAGTTTTATTATTATTATTATTATTATTATTATTATTATTATTATTATTATTATTATTATTCATATTATTATTCATATTATTATTATTAGTAGTAGGAGTAGTAGTAGTATTAATAATAGTATTATTATTATTATTCATAGTATTATTATTATTAGTAGTAGTAGTAGTAGTAGTAATAATAATAATAATATTATTATTATTATTATTATTTATATTATTATTATTATTATAGCCTGATCATATAAATATTTGTGACTTTTAAAAAGTCTCAGGATTAATTGGACTTAATCTGATGCAGTAAATTATATTTTTGTCATTTTGGAAATTATTTAAACTTATCTAAAAAGAGCGCAAGTCTGATTCAGCATTGCACTATAGCGGGTTTCTCATTGTTGTTAAGAACATAAGGGGAAATAACTATAGAAAGACATGAATGGCATCAGGTCAGATTTGTTTTTCAAGGATTAATTTCCATGTCTGAAATGTAAGGCGGTTTCTTTTATTTGTTTTTGTTGTTGCAGGTACCAATTTTATAGACACGTAATAGAGCATTGCATGGCATGACGAGAAATCTTTCATTTTCACATATGAAAATATTAGGATATATAAGTATAACTACAGGAAAGAAAATAAGAATGAAAATTATTTTTGCCAACAAGTCTTTATTTTTCACAATTAAGTATTTAATAAAAAGGATTTATTTTAGTAAACTCTTATAAATTTACCTTGAATGAATGCTGATGGACTACCCCCTTTTTTGACATAGACTGCCATTTTTCTTTTCTGGACTCTCAGTTTCTGGAGATTGATGGTCGAGGGTACCTAGTGTTAAAGGTCTACGGGGAGCATAATGCTTGATTTTATTTGAAAGTACAGCTGGGATGCAAATTAATTGATTAACATATTTCTATTCGAAATATTTCAGTATTTCCTGAAAACAGTGAAAGAGTTATGATCCCTGTTTGACTGCCATTCATAATTAAAATTTTTTGTTGATTTGGTGTATAATTTATGTCTGCATGTTTTAGCATTTAGGAGCATGTCAGCACAGTAATGCTAATTAAAAGTTCAGAAGGTTACATGAAGAATTGCACGAAAACGTGAGATAAACTCGGCCAAATCAATGTTAACATGACAAGATAAAAGAAATCAAGAGTAAATCAATTAAAATTAAAATTTAAAAGTTACAATTATGAAAAATCTTTTTAAAAATAAAGATAAAGGTCCAAATCTAACATTCCTGAAATATAACAAAATTCCTAGCATATCAACAAATTCCTAAATTATAAAAATAAAATTGGGGATATAGATCACATTCACTCAAGAAGTCAAAGATTTCTTTTATTGGTACATCGTCACAAATGTTCCTTTATTAAGTTTGCATAAAACACATCTGTCTCTGAATGTAGAAGTTGATATACTTTACAAGAATGCATCCCACTGCTGAGGCTCACCCATCTGGAGGTAGGTTTTGTTTGATGTATATACTTGACATAGTATCAACTCATTTCAGTATGAGTGATGCCACTCTGCAATGATTGATTTAATGTTAAATAGCTTGTGTGTGTAGTTTTCCAAGTAAATAAAACATGTTTATATAATATTTGATGTCAGTATGTGGAATCTTTGATTCAGAAACAGGTTAGAGTAAGCAGCCAAAACTAGTAGATAAAGCAGCCAAAACTAACAGATAAATCAGTGAAAAGGTTATCTGTCCTTTCATTACTATTAATATCATTGTGCGTAGGCAGCCAGCAGAATGGAGTATGGGATATTGATGGGTTGTCAAATCTGAGGTTTTATAAAGCCTTTAGGATGGAAAGACAGGGATTTTCTTTAATAGAGGTTTAATTGTAGTTCAAATATTTGATTATGGCTGTAATTTTTCTTGTGGGCTTTATCCGTTAATTGGCTCAAGATGGTGCCAAATTGTGTTGAACCACATAGCTCAAGCCTTGTATACATCTTTCAAACCTTCTGCATTCAAGGATGTGTGGTCAACATAGAATGTTTAGATTTTATTGAGTTGATTCTGAACAATTTAAATATTTCTTAACTTTTGTAATTGCAGAGATTATATATTTTGTAGGGATTTGATAACCACTGTTGTGATTTGGAATCATCAAATTTAGCAGTATTTCCAGTAATGACTTTTGCCATTTCTGGGTGAGGACAAATTCATATACCAAAAAGTGTAATGTAATTTGGTTTCTGATTTGCAGGTTTAATAATGGGTCATAAAGACTAAAAGATTGAATGGATTAGAACATAGTTACTAGGTAGCATTATGAGGGGGCAATTTCACTGGCCTGAATGATAGTTTGGTTTTTGTGGCTCATCAACACATAAAAGCAGTGTTGTCCATAGCCTCTTTCAATGTAGATGAATGTATATTGTGTTGTATTTCAAAATAGTGAGTTCAGTCCATCCTATGTCGCGTGTGCCAAAGTGCTTTTGATGGGAAGAACTGAATGCTTCCAGTGTACAGGCGATATCTGTGCATAAATACCTCATCATAGGTAAAGCTCTTTACATTACGGATAGTCTTGTCAGTCAGTGGTCTTTAAGGACTTGCAGCTGTAGAGGTTTATTAATTTCTTGTACATAAGATAATACTATTGTACTACCATGTCTATTTTTGTATGTTTGATATGTAGTTTTGGTTTACACAGTATAATGCACATATTTCTATTCTTGTTTGCGACTTAGCAAAGAATTTATATTAGTAATATAAGGCTACATTTTTAAGAAATGTTTAGTACAGTAGGATTCTTATCGAACAGGGTTAGGTTCATTTCTGAACTTGTTGTTTTGTAATTATAGTTCCAGTAATGTAACCTGTATAACTTACCCTGTATAACGTTATTATATTTTTATGCTCATATCATGTATAGTACACGATATTGTTTTCAGCTGTCCAGAGTCTCTGGAGTTTGTAGAACTGAATGGAGTGTCTAGGTTATCTAGAATGACCAGAGCATTCAAAGTTATCTGAGTGATCAGGGTCGACGTGGTGCAGTCTGTAAAGCCAACCACAGAAATTAACCATAGCAGTTGTGAAGCTGAACTATAGCAGCTAATATTGGAGCTGTAATAAAGTGTGCTGATGACAGAGTTTATCTCCATACATGTAATCTATTAGCTGTGGGCTAAATTTGGGGTTGGTTATTAAAACCAAATGTATCTTTCTGAACTGTAAAGATAACTTGTGTTTCTGTGACTTTTTGGGGGTTTGCATTACTTCACTATCTGTGTGAATTCATTTTACTACATGAGTAAATTTCTACATTGTTTACTAGCTGAGTAAACTATATCCATCATTTTATTGTAAAATAACTGTGAATCGTTCACCCCTTGTCTTTTGTATAGTATTTTTTTTGGTATTTTTCATTATTACATTTCTGCATTATTATGTTAATCCAATATTTGGAATATATACATGCATATATTAATAATTAATTGCTCAGTCAAGTCATTTATAATTACACATTTATATCATCATCAAGTGTTCAGTTATGAATCCGGAAATCCCACCCAATTATCTTGTTATAGCAGGTCTGTTAAAACTAAGGTTGTCAGATTTTAACATCTTTTGTCAGTATCAGTAACAGGGATGGCTCTAGATTCACTAAATTACTTTGTTTCCCTTAAATTAAAATTTGGGATTCATATTGCATATGCCATATTGCAGTTTGTACAGTAGGTACATACAATAGAATGTTTTGTAATAATTCAATGTTTTTAACTAGAACCAAAGAAAGTTGAAATATTTCAGTTGGAGGAAGAAAATTTGAACTAGTTATTACATGACACTTTGTCTTACTTCCTGTTTGACTTTGGTGTTGAACAACAAACAGGAGTGTATCCAGGATTTTTGTGATGTGGGTATTTGATTTTGAGAAAAAATGGGCTTTTTTCCTTAAATGGTCACTGTTCTCTTTTGTAAAGAGCTTTACAAATATATTTTGATTGGATAATGGTGTTCAACCAACCAACCAACCAACCAAGCCCCCAGTTTATTTGTTGTTTTAATGTAATTTCTACTATAGTGATAAAACTTGTGTTTTTCAGTTCACAGCCATTCTGAGGCTCCCAGAGGAGATGCCCCAGCAAGACAAACTGGACAAGATGATGACCCTTGCAGAAGAGCTTGGTCTTGAAAGGTGCATGGACACTAGTAAGTCTTGAATATATCTTAATTAATTGCAGTTCTTAAAGAGTGACAGTGGAGGTTTTTCAAGAAATCATGATGTAGGACTGTTTAATGGCAAGTTAGAGGTATCAGAGAGTCACCCACTGATGCTCGGATACTGATGTGGAGTGGTCTTTGAGGTGGAGGAAAGAAGACAACCAAGTGCAAATTACCAGCCTTGGATAGGCAACAATTTACCCTGGCATACTCTGGAAATGATAATATTGCCAAGGTCTGCAATACTCAAATAAAAATTCCAAGCATTTGTCAAATGCCTGAGATGAGACAATTGCAACAGATACCTGTTATCACTTGACTCTACACATTGCATTTATCCACTCCACAACATGTACTTTTAATATAAACCACCGGCTCTCAGCACAAGCTTGATACTAAAATGAGTCCATACAGTGAAAATATGTTCAGCATGAAGACTGCCAGTTTCAAACCCTTCCAGTTCATGTCCCCATACATAGATATATAATAAGATTGTAACTTGGAAATTTGCAGTTTCACACAGTGCGTAAAATTTATTAATGGCTTTTATGTTTACAGCAACATTTTTTTTATTAGTCATGGTATCATTGTGATGGGAAGAAGTTTTATGTTTACTATTACACATATTTATCAGTTAGACATGAGAGTTTAGTAGCACTTTCCAAAAAAGTAATTAGTTACCTGTATGAAATATCTGCATTTTTTTATTTGTCATGATACTGTATAAATAAATCCTTGAAAATAAAAGCGACATGGAATGAGTATAACAGTATTTAACAAGATCCAATATCACACAAATTTGACATTCTTTAGTTCTTAACTTATCACAGGTCTAATTTATAAAGATGTTTCATAGCTCATTTTTGAATTTTTTTTTATTGACAATAAAATGATGCTATAATTACCAAAAAGTATCTATACATGTGCAAAGTAGAAATACTGTTCAAAAATTGACCACTAGATGTGGAACTATAAATTTTCACTATTTTGTATACATGCACAATGGAGATAATATTGTAATATCTCTATGCTGCTTTGATTTAATGTGGCTGACATTTCTTTGGATACTGTACTTGTGGAAATTGTACATGATCTGAGCACATGGTTTTACAAAATGGATGCTCCCATGTGCTTGACTAATTAACCAGAATTATTTAAAAGTACACTGATTTTAGCAATTATTAAAATGGGGAAAATTAATTTTGCTGATGTAGGCAATAACATATATATCATATTTCCCTTCAGTTAAAAGCAAAATGAGGCCTGATCTCCCTTGATGCAACTGTACAGTGTGCCTGAAATACCACTTCAGAGCTCACACTGAATCCTATAGATGAGATGAAGTATCTAGAATAGATGGGAATTATTAACAATATCTGATTACTCATGAACAATAGCCTGTTCCTGACAATGAAATCAGGGAGCTTCATGAACAATACTGATTTATGTTGTCAGAACTGCACATTGGTGGGTCCACCCTTTGGAAATGTATTCTCAGATTTCGCCTGTCAGTCACTAAGGTAGTGAGAAGGCAGGACTTATATGAGAGGCGAATTCCACCACTTCTGTGAGAACTGTTCTTAAGGGCATATTTAATAAGATCCAGATGTGCAGATTTATTAACTATAGGATGGGATTAAAGACCTGCCATCATGGTTGCTGATGAAGGAATATCTCAATTCCTGTTAATTCTGTTAAGAGAATGATGAGGTTGATCCAAGATTATCCATTTATATAGAGTAATCAGAACAAGGGGATAATCCAGTTCTTTTGATTCTTGTATTACCTTTAGAACGAGAGGCTATTTAGCTATTCCAATTTTTAGATTAGTTAAGTATTATCGAAAAAACATATTTACTAGAAAAATTGGTTTCATTTTGTAGTCATCAATACTTTTTCTTCCTCCCATTAATGGTCCTTGAATTCTATTCCACTTTGACTTGCGCATCACAGAATATGTACAATCACACTGTAACTTTACCATTAAGGATTTGCACTCTGGGAGATATTATGACAGTACAGATTAAAACTATTTAAGATGTCAGTGTTATGACAGTACAGATGAAAAATGTGCAAGATGTAAGTTTTATGACAGTACAGAAAAAAAAAATGTTCTAGATGTCAGTGTTATGACAGTACAGATGAAATATGTGCCAGATGTATGTTATGACAGTACAGATGCAAAATGCAAGATCTCATTGTTATGACAGTATGGATAAAAAAATTGGAAGATATTGTCAGTGTAGATCTTTTTCTGTTGGAAGAAAGCAATTATTTACACATTTGTTTCTAATTTATTTAGAATTATCCAAGTGCAAACACCCAGTTGCAGCATCAAGAGCATCAGAAGTTTCACTTTTTTCTTTTTAAAATTTTAAATATTTTAAAATAATAAATATATCAATAAATATGTCATGAGGATCTTTGACACAATGTATTTCAGACAACAAATTATGGTTTTAAAAAAAATTGAGTGTTAATATAGTTAGGTTTTAGTTGTTAGTGATGTCATCAATAATTTCCACATTGTACAGTCAATACATATTCTTGAATTAGACCATTTTCCAAATTGCTTTTTTTTTTCATTAAGTTATCTCAGTAATCCTTGAAACATTGTAGTCCTCATGTCCAAAAATGCAATAATTCACTCGTGCTTTCTGAATATTGACCATGTTCAAAAATGCAATAATTCACTCGTGCTTTCTGAATATTGACCATGTTCAAAAATGCAATAATTCACTCGTGCTTTCTGAGTATTGACCATGTTCAAAAATGCAATAATTCACTCATGCTTTCTAAATATTGATGTGTCCGAAAATGCAATAATTCACTCATGCTTTCTAAATATTGACGTGTCCAAAAATGCAATAATTCACTCATGCTTTTTAAATATTGACCATGTTCAAAAATGCAATAATTCACTCATGCTTTCTAAATATTGACCATGTTCAAAAATGCAATAATTCACTCATGCTTTCTAAATATTGACGTGTCCAAAAATGCAATAATTCACTCATGCTTTCTAAGTATTGATGATGTCCAAAAATACAATAATTCACTCATGCTTTCTAAATATTGACCATGTTCAAAAATGCAATAATTCACTCATGCTTTCTAAATATTGACCATGTTCAAAAATGCAATAATTCACTCATGCTTTCTAAATATTGATGATGTCCAAAGAAGCAATATTTCACTCACATTCTAAACATTGACCATGTCCAAAAATGCAATAATTCACTCATGCTTTCTAAATATTGATGATGTCCAAAAACACAACAATTCAATCATGCTTTCTAAGTATTGATGATGTCCAAAAATGCAAATAATTCACCCATGCTTTCTGAATTTATATATATATATATTGTTTTTATTGATAAAAACATTAAACAGTAATGGTTTCATTGACCATCAGGTAAAAAGTACAAAAGGGCAGAAGAAAGTCTTATCCTGAATTCCTAGAAATTCTTTTCCACCAGCTGAGCATTAGTCTTGCTTTAAATAGAGGCAAAAAAATTTCGGAATTTTATGTTTGAATAGACCTTTATAAAGTATTCAGGCTTACTTAACTAGACATAGAGGTTTTGTTTTTTTGGATGGATATGGTCCTGGATCTGTATTTTGGCTTAAACTTAGAGTGGGTAGGGATGGAAATTCCCCATTCCATATGAAAATAGCAAGTAATTTTCTGAATGTAGGAAGATTTTTCTTATTTATACGGATGCATTTAATAGTATTATGTGTAACTTTAATACATCTGTTATTATTCTGGAACAGCTGTTAAGAAATTACTGTGATTCTTGCAACCACACATCCTAAAATAAACCATTGGATCCTAGTCAATTATGTTTTAATAGGCTGTCCTATCAGTTTGTCAAGCTGTATAAGTAATGTTAGGCCACTCAGCTTGAGTATATTATATATTAATTTATGCCAGGTTGTTTAAACCATGATAGCAAGCTGTGCCCCTCACTTTCATAAGCTATAAAATTAAGTCATGATCACCATGACCATGCATTCTTGTTATAATAGGTCCAGTAAAATGAATATTATTGACAGAATTTACACTGCATATAATTTTAGCCAAAGTTTTCTTTCAAAGCTGAGTAAAAGACAAAAAAAAAAATAAGAGCAATTTATTTTATGTATACAAAATTTTAATAAATATAAAGAAAAAGATTTCCCACTGTGCAGTTATTTGTTGACATGTCTCCTCACTAATTTCTGCATCCCTCATGCATATCTCCTCCTGAAGCTAGCTACCGTACATGTATTTCATTTGTAATCGACTCCTGTCAGGGAAGGTGCAGTGGAGCTTTCAAGATAATTGTACCTTCTCCAACTCACTTGTTTCCTCTCTCTTCATCTTCACCTTCATGTAAAGCAGTATGAAGCTTAGCATTGTATCTTTATTTCCTTTTTAAAACATTGTTATTTTACAAAATGAAATGCACCAGTAGTAAGTGAAAATTATTGAATTTACATAAACTTAAAATAATACTCTGCTTTAGACTTTTGTTTATTCTCCATCACTTTTGTGTTACAGTGAGGATGAGCTGTAATGATAATAATAATTTTACATTTATGTGTGCAGGCAGAGGATATAAAATTATTTGGTATAGTTATTGTAGGTTTTCTGACATTATAATTTTGTTCTTGTTCAAATATTATTTAGATATTTAATCAGACTCAGTTCACAGCAAGCACTGTTACTCTGCAAGAATAACCTGCAAATTGTATCAAAAACTAAAAATGTTATAAGTGTTTATAAGTAATCTTTACAAGGTATTTGTCAGGTTTAACTGAATAACTTTCTTATATTTTAGCATCCCAAATTTCAATGATGTGCAATACAAACAATATATTAGTTATTTTTTCTTTATATATATATATATATATATATATATATATATATATATATATATATATATATACTGTATTCCTATGCTTCTTCCTCCCACCCCACCTACCCCAAAAACAGTTAATGAAGTCCTCTTGAGAAATCATTTCTATGCCTGTTTGATAATACCACGAAGTTTGAGAGCAAATTTGCCACATGCTTGTTTCTTCCTCCGAGTGCCCATATTGCTTTACTTTCTTTCCAGTTATGGGTGACATGTTCTGCCCTGGATTATCAGGGGGAGAGAAGAAGCGGGCCAACATTGCTTGTGAGTTGATTACAGATCCAGATGTCATACTTTTGGATGTAAGTTAATCACTAAGGGAATGTTTGGTAAAACCTTAACAAAATAATTTTCTCCTTCCTGGTTGATTTAAGTCTGAGACCATCATTTGGGGGGAATATAATTCTCAGATTTGTAATGATAACAATTTCAAGAACAAAGTTGTTTTCATTTAACAGGGACTTAATAATTTGTCAGTCTCTATTTGTTCTTTTTGAGATGATGTGACTGATGTTTGTAACTTCTTGGCTGTGAGGTAATGTGAGATTCTGGTATGATCCTATTTCCTTTATGTGTCTTCCATCCATCCATTGTCCATAAGTCATTTGTCTGTATTGCTATTTTCAACTTCTAAAAATCCATGTGCCAATTTCAGTTTGTTTTAGCAAGGAGTGTCTTGGCATAAAGACCTTTCATTTTAAACTAAACGCTTTCATTCTACCATTATGTATGGCCACTGTTGCTAAAATTAAACAGCCTTCAAATTAAACATCATTTCAAAACTGCTGAAGAGAATTTAAGCAAATTGGCAGGAAACATCCATGCATGGAAGTCTCTTAGTTTATTACAGTTGATTCTGACCCACCATCAGTTATCATGGTCATCATTACTCGGAAAAATGAGAACACTTTCTCATGATTTCTTAAAATCCACTAAACAGAAGTTGTCAGAATTTGAAAGAAAAGATTCTCATTTAAAAACTGAAGTTTCTACAGATTTTGCTGATTCACTATACATCAAACATGGCTACCAATTCAAATAGATAGAAGTGGCCAGTGTACCAAGTAGTTTAAGGTGCTGATCCACTATACATCAAACATGGCTACCATTTCAAATAGATACAAGTGGCCAGGGTACCAAGTGGTTTGAAGTGCTGATCCGTTATACATCAAACATGCATACCATTTCAAATAGAAGTGGTCAGGGTACCAAGTGGTTTAAGATGCTGATCCATTATACATCAAACATGGCTACCATTTCAAATAGAAGCGGCCAGTGTACCAAGTGGTTGGAAGTGCTGATCCACTATACATCAAACATGGCTACCATTTCAAGTAGAAGTGGCCAGGGTACCAAGTGGTTTAAGGTGCTGATCGACTATACATCAAACATGGCTACCATTTCAAATAAATATGAGGGGTCCAGGGTACCAAGTGGTTTAAGGTGGTCATCTTTACAGATGTCTGACATCTCACTTCTGTGTTGGTTTTTAGTCTAAGGCTCAGACAGTGTGTGAATGTGACAAAGCTTGCCAGTACTGTATATAATCGCATAAAACCCAAATAATTTAGGCAAAACTAAAGACCTGTAAGAGGAAGGGGTCAGTTTATCCGTGGGCCAATGTTTAAACTTTACAGGTTTTAGGTCTTTTTGTTTACTAATGTAATAATGTCTGTAAGACATGGACATGTAAAACAAATAAGTTTTAGTGACCCAACAATTATTAAACTGTTTTAAAGTACTACAATTGATTTTGTTATTATTTTGCATGTGCATATTTTCTGAATTATACGGACTTAATAATTCATGGGTTCATTGAGTTTACCCAGGAGACCAGGCTGACCTACATTGTACAATACTTATACAGTGCAATTCGTACATAGCATCATTTAAATCCTTATTTATTCCCAAACATATTAGATGCAGATTTTACTTTATTCTTTGTTTCGACCAAATTGTATTCTTCTAGATAACATTACAATAGTCCTTAATAGCTGTTTCATTTACAATGAATCACCTCTGATGACTTACTCATTTTCAATGATATAAGTGATCCTACAAATTGAGGTAATATTTTTTTAAAAGTATGCACATTTATTTGTACAAGGTACATAACCAGCCTAATTTGTATGTTCATGAAGAGTGATAATAATAAAAGCTAAAATTCTCATATAGATCAACTAAGATCAAAATCAATGAATTTTAATGTTGTGTTTTGGCTGATTAGACATCATAACTTGCCATACAATGGAAATCTTAATGTTTTGGCGTCTCATATGTTGATAGTCAGCGAATTTGTCTTTCATTTTGTGACAGCAGTACAGGTCAGTTAATCATTTAAATCCTGAAACTGGCTTGTGTTAAGAAGGAATTTTGACTGGCAACAATAAAAGTACATTGCTTTGTAATTGCCTTTTACTCCATATAATTGGCATAATTACCATACTTTTGTAAAACGGGGTGTAAGGCATTCCTATCAACTTGTTAAAAGTCAGGTAGGGAGACTGAATAATAAAAAAAAGAGATTGTGACCTAAACTTGGGAGGTTTTTTGTGGCATTTTTAAAGCCTTGTTTTCACTCAATAATGATCAAGCTTCCTCATCCAATATGCGTGAAATTTGCACAGATACTCACAGTTTCTCCCTTTGACACACCCTATTTTCCTCCAGGACATGTCCTTTCTTCACATTCAAGTCAGCTGTGGTCAAACTGCACAACAGCTAAAGATAATTCTTAAATAAACAAGCAGGAAATCCAGTGTGACTTATTAAAAGTTGATCCTTATGGATGCAACTATTTTGTCAAAATGACTGGCTGCCTTCTTAATTCAAAGAAACCATATACTACACTATTGTATGTTATGCAGTCACTAGCAATTGATTGGCAAATAAAGGATTCCCTATTTTGTTAAACTAAAGGTACCAAAATAGGCAGCCTCATGTTACCCTACATATGGCAATTATTTTCCCCTCATTGTATATCCAACCTTATTTCCTTATTGTCAACTTGTAAAGCATTTTGTATTGTTTACTATAAAACATGTATTCTGTATTAGTCTTTTGAGGATACATATGGTTCATGGTATGTGTTTTCATTTCTTCTCTTAAATTAGTGATGGTAATTGACATTGGTATATACAATATAAAAATGCCAGGTGTTCTCTTGTGTATGTTTCTTTTGTGGGAATGATGCTATAGCATATGGAGTTAACAGCATTCGTAATGATGATTTTTGGGATTGAAATTAATTGTGGATGAATTTATTGATGTGGTTTTTTTTTTGTTTGGTTTTTTTATTTACTTTTATTGTTGTGGAGGTTTTAAAAAAATCATTATATTACATGAATATTGTTTAAACTTAACGCTCTATTTAGTGAAAAAGCGAATTCTTTCTAGTAAATAATTATTTTGTCACAACAATAATTCACAGGTGATACACCAAAACATGTGGGATTTTTTTTGTTTAGAAGAAATGAAAATCGAAGACATAATGTACTAATCAGGGCGACCCCAAAAATCAGGAGTTTTTTTTCTCCTCCCAGCATGAAAGTTGACAGGTATGGTGTAAGGTCACTTACATCTATGTACAACTTTGCTTTTATGGTATTAGCATAATGTTTCGAAGCATTGCTTATAAAACTTATTTTTTGTATTTTGAATTTATCATTAAAGTTTAGTGCACTGGTGTTCATGATTTGACTCCAGAAGGATGTAATTAATTCAGCGTTTTATCAAACCTACAATGTACATGTAATGAGTTCGTTATTTTTAATTTCAAGGGAAAGTAAAAACAATATTACCGGTGCACTGATATAAAATGTCTAATGCAAAAATGCATAAACAAACAATAATCGAGTCAAAAAGCAAGGTAGTGTTACAACAACTTGCGACTGCAAAATTCTTGTCATCGTTTGATCAGATTTATACACAAATCTTAATTAGGCAGAAATAATAAGAAAACTAAAAACTTGATTACTTTTCAAACAAGTTTATATCATTTCTTTTTAATAATCATGCATGCCAACCTTGATAAATATACATGTAATTTTAAAAAAAGTATAAGTTTACGTAAATAAATGCATGTAGAACTTACCTCGTACATCTTTAGGTGTCTCAAAGTTTTGGGTCGGCTTTTACACGGGGCATGAACTTTTTAGTGTTTATACCTGTTCAGTTCAGGGGTCAGCTTACACGCAAATGGGTAAATATGTGAGTATATACAGTAGCTTCCTGTGAGCTGGTGGTTCTCACGAAAGTTTTCTCCAGGTTCTTCCTCCATCTTTCATCTTTTAATGACGAGGGATGCATTTTAGTCCCCATTTTAAACGTTTTAAGATTTATACCATATTTTGGTTTCACACTGGATTGGGTAAAATATATATATTTTTTAATATAGCACTCACTTGGTCTTGATTATGTCACTGTAATGTCTGATACTAGTTATATATTTTTTCCAGGAGCCAACTTCTGGTCTGGACTATGGAACTGCATTCAGTTTGATTCAGACATTAAAGACATATACCGAGCATCACCAAAAGACAGTAGTCACTACAATACATCAGCCATCATCTCAGATCTTCTTCCAGTTTGATACACTCCTTCTTATGTGCAATGGTCATGTACGTTTATCATTTATGTTTGGGGAAAATCTTTAATAATTATCACTGTTGGAAAAAATATTGCGTCTGCAGATAAGGGCTGTGTGTTGTTTGTTCAACTGATTACTTCTAACAACTGCACACACCCAGATCTGCTGGTGCATTATGCAACAGCAGATCTGGGTCTGTGCAATTTGCTGCACGACTTGTCTTATAAGCAAGCATATGTGGTAGTTACAGTCCAAAATAGCTTAGAAAGTTTAGGAAATAGTGGCTTGTGACGACATCAGTATTATGCAGGAAGCCTTTTTGCCAGTTGAGTTTGAGATTGAGTTCAAGGTCATGGTTGTTATGGTGACAGAAATAATTATTGCAGAACAACAGTCATGGTCAATTTTTTCTATTAATTTTATTATATATTGAGATCATCCTTGATAAGCTTTTACTACTTTCATCTGCATCACTTTATTTGGTATTCATCTATAATGGAGTTGAAAATGCAGAGTAATTCTCATTCATTGTTGGATTTAAGGTTTGTATGAAAATGAAATGGTGAAATTATCGATAGAAATGTATTTCATGCATATATTGTATTTACATGGTGTTTCTGTCCTTTGACAAGCACGAATATATATATATATGTACATGTTGGTGATTGCATTGATGTGTATTACAACGCTCACACTGGAACAAAGGTCAGTCCATTTTTTCTGTCTCTACCATCCTCCTCCTAGTAGAAAAAACAAGCTGACTGAATCTCTCTTTTTGGAGCAGTTTCCAAATCTTCTAGAGTATGGAAATTTGATAGGTGGCAACCTAATTATTCTTGGAGATCTCAACTTTCACTATGACTGTCCTGGTAAACCAAACACGTCGAAACTCCTAGATTCCATTCATGTTTTCAATCTTAAACAGTCAGTTAACCAACCTACCCATAAACTTGGTCACATTTTAGACTGGTTTCTTTATAGACCTGATGATAATATTCTGCAATCAACCCTTGTATCCCACGAACTTGCATCGGATCACCTCTGCATTATATGCCATCGATGTATCAGTCCCTAACCCTCCACCTCTATTTGCTACTAAGAGAAACCTCCGTATGATAAATAGAACCAAATTCATGCATGACATCCAAGAAAACCTAACAACTTTCTTACATCCAACAGCGGAACAACTTGATAACTGCCTGCATTCATTGCTTGAAAAACATGCCCCAGCCACCAAATGCAGAGTATCAATAAAAAAGTGTTCTCCTTGGTATAGCAGTGTTAGGGACCAGCTTCGCACTGCTAAAAGACATTGCTGAAAAGCAGAGAGGCTTTGGCTTTCCACCAGACTCACTATTCATAAACAAATCTATGAAGCCACTAAGAAGAACGTCACAAACATAGTCCATTTAGCCAAATCATCCCACTACAGTACTAAGATCACGGAGAGTTCCAGCTGCAAAGAGCTCTTCGAGATAACTAACAAACTAATGTCAAGGAACAAATGTACACCACTTCTAACAACCTTCTCTCCACTAGACCTACCAGACCAATTTACAAATTTCTTCGATGACAAAGTTCAAACCATTATAGATTCGTTTGACAGCACAATTTCAACTGATTCATCACCATACAGTTATGATGCAGAACTTCAGTGACAGCCGTTAGGAGCATTTGAACCTGTTTCTATAGATTTAGTATGGACAATCATGATGAAAAGTGCACCAAAGTCTTGTGAACTTGATCCAATTCCGACATCACTGCTGCTTGAGTACTAGACCCAATATTGCCTTCACTAACTGATGTTATTAACATCTCTCTCTCTCATCAGGGGAATTCCCATCATTTTTCAAAACTGCCATCGTAAAGCCACTGCTGAAGAAACCAACACTGGACCATAACGATTTAAAGAACTACCGCCCAGTTTCTCATCTCCCTTTCATATAAAAGATCTTAGAAAAGGTTGTTCTAACTCAACTTGTATCTCATTTGAATTCAAACAGTCTTTTTAGCAATGTACAGTCTGCATATCGCCCTTGCCACAGTACAGAAACTACTATTCTGAAAATATTTAGTGACATTCTCTCTGCTTTGGATAGTGGAAAGATTACTGTCCTCACTCTCCTGGATTTATCTGCAGCATTTGACACAATAGACCATGATATATTACTTCACTGTCTCCAGCATGTATTTGACATTCAGAATATAGCCTTACAGTAGTTCAAGTCCTACTTAGTCAACAGGACACAAATTATATCTACAAATGGAATACACTCCAGCCCAGTTGACATATGTTGTAGTGTTCCACAGGGATCTGTTCTTGGATCTGTTCTCTTCATTCTGTACACTCAGCCGCTCTCAAGTGTCATAGATCATCACCCAGTGTTGCACCAATTGTACCCTGATGACACCCAAATATACAAGTCTAGCTACCCAACTGAAGTTGATGCTACCATCTATGGAGTAGAGAAGTGCATTTCGGATGTGAAATCATGGATGACCTGTAACAAGCTGCAGATGAATGATGATAAAACTGAGGCTATTCTGATCACAACATAAAGACTTTCTCATTCACATCCTTTACCTCAGACAATAAATATCAGCAAACACTAACATTAAATTCTCACAGTCAGTATGGAATCTAGGCGTTACTCTAGACAGTACTCTCACATTACACCAACATGTCATGAACATCTGCAGGGCTGCATATCTTGAATTGAGACGTATCAGTTCCATTCGTAAATATCTTTCAGTTGATGCCACAAAAACACTTGTGTGTTCATTAGTACTTTCAAGACTGGACTATTGTAACTCAATTCTGTCTGGTTCATCACAATATTTACTCCAGAAACTTCAAAAAGTTCAAAACACAGCTGCACGGATCATCTTTTTTAGAGTACCTCGATCAGAGCACACCTCACCACTGCTCTGTACCCTACACTGGCTATCAATTTGATGCAGAATCAAACACAAAATTTGTTCTCTGTGCTATATTTCAATGACAGACTCCAGTCCAACATACCTATCCAGCCTCACCCATGTGTATACACCAGCTAGATCCTTACGCTTTTCTTCTGATAATCATATACTCATTGTTCCCAAGGTGAAAACAAAGTCATATGGACAACGTTCGTTTGCACACCAGGGCCCGGCGACGTGGAATGAATTGCCCATTGAAATTAGACACAAAGACACAGTGGTCCCTTTTAAGAGTGCTCTCAAGACTCACCTGTTTTGACTGCAGGGACAAACTTAGCGACCTAATCATGTTTTGTATCTTATATGTTTTCAGCATGTTTGTTATGTTTTCCAATTTCATTGTTTTTGTCATTGTTGTTGTATAGTGTAGTCATATTATTATTGATGGTGTAAAGCGCTTAGAGCTTCGAAAGATTAGGCGCTATACAAAGTCCTCATTATTATGATTATTATTATTATTATTATTATTATTATTATTATTATTATTATTATTATTATTGTAGTGCATGGATTTTCTTCCAATGTTGTGCATGTAGGCACATGGATCTTGAAAAATAATATTTAGTGCTTCAGTCAGCTTACGTAATCAGTCGCTAATAAGCTGATAAATGCTGAGTGTTAATCAAACTTAGTAAATAGGTCTATCTCATCAATATATCCATGACCTTGAATCTGACAATATTGTTTATCTGGTGTGTGATTTGAATGCTATAATTGAACTAATTTTCTCAGACAGACCACACAAATCAAATCAAAAACTCTAAGCACTTAAAAGGACCATATGTACTCACTTATAAGTCTTGTTCAATTTTTTAAAAAATGCACAGACCCAGCTCTGCTGTTGAATAATATGGGTCTTTGCAGTTTGTTAGGACTAGTCAGTAGAACAAAAAACAAAGACTGTGATCTGCAGGCACATTGTGCCGTGGTTAATCAGGATCTTTGTTGTTTGCTGCTTGACTTGTAAGGAAGTATATATTGTAGTTATCTTTTAATTTGTTGTTGCAGTAAAACCTGTTATGAGAGACTGACCCTTCTGCACAATCACTGTATATATATTCTATTCTTTATTAATAGTTCTTGCTAAAATATTGTATGCATTCATCTAAAAACAAAATTATATAGCATCAAAGATATACTTTTGTCAATTAATGTTGTATTAATTAAACATGAAATCACTTTTACATTTGAAGATCACATATTTTAGCATATGAAATCATTTTTGAATTTACTTTTTGCTTTCCTTCATAACAACCTAAATTTGTTTTACCGATTTTCAAAATCATTTTTGCTGAGTGGTCTGTACTTTTTCATATCTTTCAGTTACAATAATTATTTTCTCGTCTTAAAATTTGTCTCTTTTTTTAATTTGGAGGTTCATTCATTGTTATTAAGATACTAGCTGTTAAAATTATTGTTGTGTTCGTTCATTGATTCGATGAGGACCTTTCTAGTCATCCGAGGGTTGGAGGGGCTGTTTCTGTTCTGTGCATGTGCAGGTGGCTGATGAGGTCAATCCTTGCACGGAATGTTCGTTTGCATAAGGGATCGGGGATGAGTGGGACATCTCCAGGAGGGTTAAGGGTACATGCTTTTCTGGCTAGCCTCTGCAGCTCTACAGCTGCTGTCCTGCTAGATTTGCACAACATGGAGCCTTTGTCCACAGACAAACACCATGTGATTTAATCGCTTGCAGTTTGCTCCCAGGAATCATGGTTAATGTTGAATGCTTTCAATGCAGTTTTCAGATTGTCTTTGAAGCATTTATTCTGACCTCCGTGAGATTGCTATCCATCCTGTAGCTTGCCATAGAAGAGTCTTAGGCAGCCAGTTGTCTGGCATGCGTACAATATGTCCCACCCAGCATAGTTGGTACTGCATCAAGATGGTTGTGGATGCTGGAGAGATATGCTTGGGCAAGTACCTCAGTATCTGGAATGTTGTCCTACCACATGATGTTGAGGATTTTCCTGAGACTTGTTTTGTGAATGTGTGTGGCATTGGTACACCATCTGCGTTTCGCATGTGTAAAGTAGTGTGGGGAGCACAACTGCCCTGTAGACCTTTAGTTTGGTCTGATGCTATTGCTTTTCTATTGATGACATTAGCATACAATCTGCTGAAAGTTGCACTGGCTCTGGCATTGTGAAGGTTCACCTCATCGTCAATAGTGACACTATGTGACAGTGTGCTGCCCAGGTAGGTGAAGCAGTTCACTACATTGAGTTTTTGCCCATTGTCGGTGATGTTGGGTTCAACATAGGGCTTTCCAGGGGCTGGCTGATGCAGGACTTGAGACCAAAGCTTGTGCAGGAGCTGGAGAACTTGTCAATGTTGCAATGCAGATCGACTTCTGAGCCAGCATTGAGGGCGCAGTCATCAGCAAATAAGATATCCCAGATGGTGTCTGTCATGACCTTGGTTTTCACTTGAAGCATCCTGGGGTTGAATAGTTTTCCATCTGTACAGTACCTGATGCTGACTCCAACTTCTCTGTCTCTGAAAGCATTAGTCAGCATGGCAGAGAACAATAAACTGAACAGTGTCAGTGCGAGAACACAACCATGCTTGATGCCATTGGTAACTGGAAATGGCTCAGATGTTTCTTGGGCATCTGTATATTTAGCCATTATTTTCCACAAGCCTTCTCTGCTGACAGATCAAAAACCTTTGTCAAGTCGATGGAGAAAAGGTTGGTGTTTTGCTCTTGACATTTCTTTTGCAGCTGCCTAGGGAGCATATAAAGCTGGGAATCAGACTAGGACTACATATTCTTTATTTTGGTTTACAAGACAATCTATGAAACACTGTAGGCATACTTTAAAAAATCAGACATCGGTATCCAGCCTATTTTGTAAAAAAAAAAATAGAACTGTATGAGCGGTCGTTTACAGTGATTAGTTAAAGGTCAGTGGAGTTTATCCTCGTTTTTGTGATGCAGTTGATCATAGCAGTGTTGAAATGCATATTTTGTCAAGACATTGCGGACGTTGGTCACGTTAAGCAGCTGGTCAGTCTTAACAGAGCATTTAAATAATAAAATAGATGCATGCATTGTGATTGTTGTTGGAAATGACAGGTAGTTGATCATAACAGGTCGTTATAGCAGTTTTTACTGTACCATACCTGTTTTAATTTCTTTCTTTTCCTTCAGTCTGTTTATTATGGAAGTACAAGAGATGTTGTGGACTACTTTGCCAGCATTGAATTACCAATGACCTCACACTACAACCCAGCAGACTTCATTTGTGAGTAAAAATTCTGTGTTGTAGCATAAAAAAAAGATACATTCTGAGAGATTCACAGATTTAATGTAGTGCATGTCATTAAGAAAATGAAATTGTATCCTGTGACTAGATCAGCTATTGAAAACATTTGTAAAAAAAAATCAATTCCAGTGTAGGGTGATCTTTGAAATATTAAATTTGGAATTCGAATTTATGATTTGAAAATAATCTTTCCTTTTTTATATAAATGTTCACTTTTATTATGATGTACCAGGTTTTTTTGGTTAATTTTTCCAAGATTTCAGATAAGTGGAATTTTTAAAATAAAGATATTAAAATCTCCTAGAGCAAATTAATGCACTGATTCCAATATGTGCCAGTCTGTTTGACAGACTTGTTGGTCTTTAACAAGCTTGATTTCAGTAATTTTTCTTATGTCTTTTAGAGAGGTTATAAAATGTAAAAACATGACAAGAACTATTGGTACATAGTAAGGCAAAAGATTTTCTTTACAATTAATATTTGCCTAGAGTAGAATATGTTTGATTTTCAGGTTTATTGGGTTTTTGGGGGTGTTTTTTTACAATAAACTTATTTAGAATATTTTGCAAGATTTGTTTCTTTGTTTTATGAACAAAACTGCAATCACCCTGTTTTTATTTAATATTTTTAAAATCCAACAATGGTATTCATTGACAAATTAAAATCTTTTCCAGTATGATAGGTTTGCCTCTAAAATTACAAGAGTAATTAGAATGTAATTAAAATGTTTATCAGCAAAAGCATGTGCCATTGTTTTTTTAACTTCTTTTAACAGTGGAGAAACTGAAATCAGGGCAAGAGGTTCAGGAGAAAATCATCAAAGCATCCTATGAAAAGAGGTAAGGTTAAACCTTGCCCAATGATTACCTTCACATAGTGGTCACCTGGCTAGAACAGTGATTCTGATTCCCCCTGACAAATTTCCAAATATAAAGGTCATGTATATAATGAATACCTGCTTTCCACTGTTATTGGCATTTCCTAACCAATAAATGATTTCTCCCAGTTTTAAGTGGCCATTGGAGCATATCAGCAATGAATACTGTATCAATGCAAATTGAACTTTTTTTTGTGCAATGAAGAATGCATTGTTTTGATAAAGGTATATAGCTTGAATTTGATGGGTAAATGTTTCTTTTCTTTATTATAATCATTTTGCTCCAATCACATTGTCAATGAAATATAAAATATGAGCTGAATTTGAAAGCAAGTTGGTTTTTATCATAACATTACTGCCATATTCCCAGACAGTGATGCAGTCTATTAGACTCAAAAGGTACATTTTTAGGTCCCAAGGGGCAGTGGGGGGGATGTGTGTGACCCCAAAACACAATGTTGTCCAATAAAGAATAAGCTGTCTTTTCATATATAAGCCTACACAAAATGATTAGAGATTCAAATCTGAATGAAAGAAAATAACATTTTTGTTTCATCTTTAAAGCATTTGTACAATTAAAAGGCAACGGTAGTTGGGTAGACTTATTGTTCAGTAAAATCACTGCATACATACACCTATGTGCAAACAGTCAAAATATTTACAGTTTGATGGAATTTTTCATTTAAAATGATCTAAATTCTGGGCATTTTATTGCATCTTTGGCTAAGTGAAATTCCAAATCCATGATTTTAGTGGACCAAATCCCAGACCTACAATGATTATGGACAAGGAAAGAAGAGAATTTTTTTTCCGTTTTTATTTCTAGAGGAAATGTACATGGACATTGCAAACGAAACCAATGCATATGCCCAAAATGCATCTTGGTATCACCGAAACTTGGTATCCAACAACACCAGATGAGATAGAACCTCTTGTTGTGTCTCTTATTGTTATGGGAGTCCTTCCAACACCAGCCCAAGATATGATATCGGTATAAGGACAAACTCTTCCATCCTTTCTGCATTGAACTGGAATTTAGTCAAGACATGCAAGATTTGAAAATCTGCACAAAAAATTCATGTGACTGACACCAGCAACAATCCACCTTGAAGAAAAACTAGTCACGAAAAACTGGCCCACATTCGACCAATATTGAAGCATATTCGCAAAACATGCAGTAGAGAATACAACGCACATTATGAGGTATTAATTGATGAAGCAGTATTGGATTTTCAGGACGACTCGGCTTTAAGCAGTATGTGCCTTTAAAGCCAACCATGAGAGGCATCAAAGTATGGGTTTGAGTGGATCCTCATAATGGATATGTTGGGGACTTTCAGGTTTATACTGGAAGGACTGACAACTGTCCAGAATTGAATCTTGGAAAAGGGTTGTTCTTGCTTTGATGAAACCTTTGTTTTATCATTGCACCATGTCTACACTGAGAGTTGTTTTATTTGTTTTACATCTCCAGACCTATTTCTTCAGCTTTGACTAAAAGGTACATTCGGCTGCAGAACAGTTCAATCAAATCAAAAGGGTCTTCCATTTGGATTACACAAAGTAAAGCTGAAATAGCATGGCCAAAGCATAATTAAACAGAAAAGAGACATGAGGGTTACAGTTTGGCATGACAAGAAGAATATCTCTTTACTTTGTGCCAACTGTGATGGTGAGGCCACATGTGTTAACTGGAAGCAGAAAGATGGTTCCATCAGGGGTATTCCATAGCCACTCCCATTCAAACTGTACAACATGTACTTGAATGGAATAGACCATGCAGATCAAATGCGAGCTACTTACAGCACTGATAAAAAGTCCTTACAACAGTGAAAGTATTTGTGCTTTTTTCCTTTTCAACACTTCAATAGTAAATTCATATTTGCTGATGAATGGATCAAGAAACCATAATTTTGTCACCAAAATCAACAAGAAAAGAGCTAGAACCCAGTTTTAGTTTAGAATGAATCTGCATAGTTTTGAGTCATGCGCTTGGCCAGTGTGGGTATTTAAGAAGGCTTGCCAGTAGCTTCCCATGGGCTGATTGTTCTTCGCGGGGATTTCCCAGGTTCTTTCTCCACCAGTTTTACTGGCCACCATGTATAGCCTGTCAAGTGCTGAAAAATGACAGTAAACCCCCTAACAACATCAAGATAGTTCTCACTGACTTTTCTTGAAAACACTACATTGGGATCTATTGTGAATTCATTCAAAGACATTATGGATTTTATCATTGTGACAACTCAAGATCAACATCAACATGGTCAAGATTGTTGGTATGTCAACACATTGAAGATTATTGATGCATCAAGATATTTAGAATATTTGGGACATGTAATTCTTGTTACATCCAAATTATTAGAATTCATTTTTGAAGCGTCTAATCTTTTGGACTTAAGATTGAACACTTATGACTTTTTGGGACAATACTGTAAGTTCCTCTTAAATTTTCATATTGTATTCTAGGGAAATAAATTGTTCGTTGAATTTTACATAAGATGGTTTCACATCTTTATGTTAGTTAGTTTAAGGCCATATAGTGTTAACAATGGCCATAATGTTAATATTGCCAGAACCATATCCAATCCATTTTGATGAGATATGCTTGTTTCAATAGAACATGAATATAGATCACATTTTGGACCATATCACTGACCATTTCTCAATGAGAAGGGGGAATTTTAAGATAGTGAAAAATAAAAAATAGAACTAATCTGAATGTTCAGTTCAACGTGTTGAATATATTCTGGTTTGTCCCAATGTTACTGGTGGTGCTGCTGTTTTGACAGATGTTTTACACTGTTGTTGCTGTTGTGGGATTATGCCATTTTTCAGCACACGATGCACTCTGCATGGTGGCCATTATAACTGGTGGAGGAAGAACTCTGGGAAGACCAGTCCATCGGAAGCTAATGGCAAGCTTTCTCACATAACTGCATTGGTCAAGCCCATGCCTTGAACCCATACAGATAGTTTTGAGATGGCATTGATAGGTAAAGGTGAGCTATTTAAACCATTGAGCCACCCATGGCTCATCCTACACTCCAGAATGACTTATGTCAATATGTTTTTTGCAATATGTTCAAAGAATTAAATGATCCCCCTTGCTGTTATGCTTCACAATGTACAACTTGGTAAATCAGGAGTTCTGAAATTTAGTTTTGCTTGTCTTTACTGCTTCCTGAATCATAGGAAATGCACTTTGACATTTTGCTTTCAAAAAAGAATCACACTATTCTGACAACTGAAATAATCATGTTTTGCATTTTATAAATGGAGTAAATCCATCTTCAAAGAAATGTTACCACTGTTACTGGTATAACGGTACCAATTGCGCAAGTCCATATGGGTGGAGCTTATGGTGTAGGGTCCATACCATTCAGACCTTAAGAACAAGACAAGCTTTGATTGGTGGATTATGTAAGAGTTGTACTTTCTGTTAGGCTTAAAAAAAAAGGTTAGCCTCTTGGCAACATGTGAATTTATGCTAATTCCTAAATAGATCAAATTTTGTATTTTTTATGATTTTTTGAAAATGTAATACACATGACTGAAAATAGGTATGTTGTGACTAGATAACTCATACCCCTGTCTAGTTCCAGCAGAGTTATCTCTCTTAAATGCAATGGAGTACCTGGTTTTGTCATTGTCAAATTGACACTCTAACATTGTTCTCTATAACAGTGTGTGAGATGCATGCTAAATTAGGATAGAAAATATAGTTATCTCTCCAAATATTAGCATTGAGGTCTATGGAAAAACAATTGGTACCGTGATACCTAAAAGATAATACCAGCTTCACAGTGTATCCATAGTAACGAGTATACATAACCACCACTTCTATACTGTCATAGTGTCATTTGGTTAAACAATGGATATTGAGATGTTTTGGTCTAATATTGACAGACTTTTACATAGAAAATTTAGAAAATAACACACATTAGCTTTGGAATGGGGATTTTGTAACTATATCTATAGCATATATAGACTGATGGCTTTGTGACTGTGTAGTCAGCTCCAATATTAGCATACAGGCAAAAAAAGGTTATGTAAAGTTAATATAGTCAATTTTAGCCAAAGTATTGACTATTTTGTGTGCAAAAGATGAAAAATCATGAATAAAAAACAACTCTTTTGTTCTTCTAAAGCATGTTATAGACCAAGATAGAGGACACTACTGGTCCTCTTGTAGATAGTTCACTTGTATCATAAAGAATATTCTGGTATGAGTATTTTAGGTAATTTATTAAAGATATGGTATTCCTTCCTATTTTGATTTGAATAGTCTTGCTCTAAATGTCTTTTTTTTTTGTTATAAACTTTTGTGCCGTGAAAAATGAACATGCGATTCCTTAGTTAGATAATCATTCTTGAGGTCTCTACTACATATAGACTTTTTCTATATATTAGTCCACATTTTCAACCCCAAATCCATGATAACCACTTAGAATAGCTGTTATCTACTTTATTTGGTGTCAGATTGGCTTATTGCATCAATTGTATGCACTACAGAAAGGAGGGAAGCTTCTTATTTGTATGACAAAGAGGCTGGGTAGCTTGACCTTTGTGTGAGGACTAGAGGTTAGTGACCTCTTGCATATGCAGACAGTGTAAAGTGTTCAAAGCTAATACTTTATAATTAGATTGGGCCATGTCCACCTGTCCTTGTTGTTACTTTCTGTGTTAATGAAACAATTATAAGTCCTTTATTTTAGATCAAAATGTCTCTTTAAGAGTAGAACTGGTACATGCTAACTAGTGTGTTGACCTTTGACCTTACTATTAAACAATATGACATAATGTGATTTATCGCATATCACCAAAGTGAAGTTTGATAAGTGCTAATATGAATAAAACACAACTCATAGTTAAAAGAATTCATTTTATTTCAAAACATGAGTTTGATAATGAAGCAATGGTATGCAAACAAGAGTTCCAACAGCTCAATAACATTTCTATACACAATCATATAGAACATAGCTTAGTACTTCATAAAATTGTTTTTGACAAGCGAGACTAAGTACACTTGTTAGTTATGTAGTCCCGAGCTTTTTCACAGATTATTGGAAATATCAAGGTTTGCTATAGGTATAACGGTACCAATTGCGCAAGTCCATATGGGTGGAGCTTATGGTGTAGGGTCCATACCATTCAGACCTTAAGAACAAGACAAGCTTTGATTGGTGGATTATGTAAGAGTTGTACTTTCTGTTAGGCTTAAAAAAAAGGTTAGCCTCTTGGCAACATATGAATTTATGCTAATTCCTAAATAGATCAAATTTTGTATTTTTTATGATTTTTTGAAAATGTAATACACATGACTGAAAATAGGTATGTTGTGACTAGATAACTCATACCCCTGTCTAGTTCCAGCAGAGTTATCTCTCTTAAATGCAATGGAGTACCTGGTTTTGTCATTGTCAAATTGACACTCTAACATTGTTCTCTATAACAGTTGTGAGATGCATGCTAAATTAGGATAGAAAATATAGTTATCTCTCCAAATATTAGCATTGAGGTCTATGGAAAAACAATTGGTACCGTGATACCTACTATCTTGCCAAAATTCTCGAATGGCTTAATTATTTTCATTTAAGGCAATGATATGAAATAATGAAATGCAATAATATATAATAATGATATGTAATAACCTTTGTTCTTCATCATACTTCTGCTTGATTTAGCTATAACTTAAAATGGATTGTTCCACTTTGTGAACTTTACTGATGCATAATGGAGTTTATCCACATGAAAGGACTTAACACCTCACCCTAGCTATGTCCACTAGTAATACAAACTGACTTGCTATTTTAATTGAACTCTAAGGACAGCTTACCATTTATATATTAGAGAGAGGGGGGGTTGAAACAGTTCAATTGCTGGATGGCTGGAGATTTTGTCATATAGTTGCAGCAAAAATGGGAGTTGTCATTGTATGATAATGTGACAGGTTTTGTTTGAAATCTTTCATAATCTTTTTTATATCTGTTGAAGAAATTTAATCTGTGAGGAGAAAATTCATCCCATTTTATCTGAGTCAGTAACCACATTAAGCTTATTTTCTATTGACTATGCATCTTAGGCCTCTCACATAAGCTGACTCTTATTAAACTGAACAACTGGTTTATCCAAATATTATTTGAAATGAGAATATATGCACATAAGCCTGTATATACAAATTGGCTAACCATAAAGTCACTCCTCTGTTTCACAATCAATTCTAACTTGATACTGAACTTAGTGTTTTGTCATGGTGTCAGTTTTTTTTTTTTTAAAAGCATAAACAATTTACAGGATTTATTAAAGGATATAAATATCTTGTGTTAAAAATGTGGCAGACAGCTACATGTTTTTATTTTCCACCTAGTTACATCCTGCACTCACACTCATCTGTATAGTTAAAAACAAATAAAAACAAGGCAATAAAACAATGTTTGCATAATGCAACATAATATTATGCTTTTTTTACCCAATTATATCTATGCTCATCTTTAGATGGATTTGGATTTTTTAGTACACTGAAGAAAAATTAAAGCTTTAAAAAGTAGTGCTGTCATTTATATCATCTTTTTAATTACACACACACAACTATTCTAAAGAAGAAATCAGTTGCATAAGATTAGTGTAAACATACATTTGTCCATTGTAAATAATCATGTACTTTCCTTGTTTTCTATTTATAGCAGCTGTATTTAATACACTGTCCAAAAACAGAAAGGCTTCTTAAATGAAACAGCTTGTTCACAGATTAACTTTCTTTTGGTAAATAAATTTAAGTAGTGGACAAGTCTCTACTTATCAGAAATGGAGCCAGGTATTAAACAAGTTTAAATAATGACTGATGGATATTATATATATATATATATATATATATATATATATATATATATATATATATATATATATATATATATATACTTATATGACTGAAAAATATTAGAAGAGAGGGATCTTTTTAAAGTTAAAAAATTGTTGGATCACTAGCACTTTAGAAATCAAAAATGAAGAATATTAGAGTGATGTAACAGCACTCAGACAGAGCACATAGCATGCTCATTAAAAAATGTATGGACTTTACCATATGATCAATGAGCGAAAGTTAGACAGTTAGAGTAATTAAAGAGAATATTGTAGATAAATAATTTGTATGTTTTTTATTTGTATTCTGGTACTAATCCACATAGATTGTCCATTTGTAACAAGAATTTTAACAAGCTTCAGATCCAGGTTATTAACAAAAAAATGTTTTCATTCAATTTTATGTAATTATTGCATGTAATCTATAGATGACCATTTTTATGCTTCAATTACACTCTTTTGCCACTTGTAATAGCAATAATATTGTTGACACCTCTTTAGGGTTTGGAAAGGATGCCTTTCAGATATTTTTCTGAAACTTTGTACACATAATTTGTCTTGTATAGCACGAATGAACATTAATGTGCCCTGTATAAAGTGGAATACATTTTAAGAGTTATTATTTGTATAGTTATTACAAATTTCATCCATCCTCACACTTTGTCTGGTTATTATATGAGAATTGTTTTAGGTATCTTCAATAAATTTTATATACATTTGACTATAAGTGTTTTTCCATTCAAGATTTTTCTTTTGTCAAATTCGTTATTTTAGAGTTATCTCCCCATTCTTTGATAACTGTAGTTCTACTATTTATCTTATACATTACTGGGCATTTCATAAGTACTTCCCTACTGACAGATCAAGTAGTATGTATGCCCTAGACTGCAAGTGACATTTTTTCTGTTAGCCATATCCATCTATCCATTCATATGTATATAGGTATAGGTCAGTTTCTTTGATGCAGTTGTTCACCATTCATTTTCTATGAACACCTTTTTCTTTGATTTAATGTCTCTATATTTTCACTGTGCATCAGTGTACATACTCAAGTATTTCAGTTATAATAAATATCTAATTAAAATGTTTGGATACTTATGGAGACCAATTATTATGAGGGATATTTTCTAAATTTGGACTCAGTTGAGTGAAAATTACAAAATAATGCTGTTTTTAATAATTAGAAATCCCATCAACTGCTTTTTGGTCTCCATACAAGGCCCAAAAGTACTTTCTGCAGACTATAAATAAAACTCCATGAAGTGAAAGTAGATTTGAAAACATTTTGATGCAGAAGTGAAGAGGAATTTTATTACCTTTTTTAACTCTCAGGAAAGGTTTGAATAACCCAGACATGTCAACACATGACAAGAATGACCATAATCTTGAAGAGATCCACAAAGATGTTAGTGCTGTAGTGGATGTAGAGGGAGATATTGATCAGAGTAAATGGAAATGGAGGAAAATTCCAGGTAACATCCTCAACAAGTTGAAGAGGAAACCAAAACCATCAGACACTGTTGAGGAAGGTATGTTGAAAAAATTTTGTAACATACAGCTTTATTCTACATAGACTAGCATATATAACAAATAACTCTAATGTTAAGTCGCATTTTGCATTATTAACCAAACCCAGCTGTTCTGTAACTAGCTTCCTCTGTAGGACTTCTCATAGCACATTATGGTGAAAGTCATAACACCATTTGCAGACGAGAGACAGCTCTGAAATCTAATGTTTTATACACCCTGCCATAAAATGTAGTTTAATATGTTATGATGTTGTTCAACCATTCATCCATCCATTTAACCAATGGTTACCAATTTTGTTTTCGCAGAATAGCTCAAATTCTCCATGCTCTGCAGTTACCAAACAATGTGGATATCTAGTATTCAATTAAAAGAAGAAGCCTATCAGTTACTGAGTCAAGAGATCAAAGATTAAGGCAACTGACAGAGGAAGAAAAACTATATCATCTTTCAGGGCAAAAGGTTAAAAAGCAAGGTCACTGAATGAAACAAGAGAAATCATTCCTGCTAAATAGTTATAGTTCTATAACATCAACAGATACTAAGCTTTGCAAATGACTTGAACACTAAGTAAGATTGAAATAATCTCACATCATTTTGTACAATGTAAGTGAGATTTAGATAACCTCATAGAATTTCTTACCATGAAAGTGAGATGTAAATAATCTCATAGAATTTCTTACCATGAAAGTGAGATTTAAATAATCTCATGGAATTTCTTACAATAAAAGTGAGATTCAAATAAATCTCATGGAATGAAAATAAGATTCAAATAATCTTCTGTACCGTATTTTTTGCGCATATAACACGCCTACATGTATAATGCGCACACGCAGATAATGAACGAAAATTCCGCCTTTGTGTAAAAAATATCTTGGATTGCACGCCCATGCATATACAGTGTGGTAACCAACACAGGACTGCCAGAACACAGGACTGCCAGAGGTGCCTCATCTGATACACGTTATTTGGCTGTTTATCGTCTCTCACTCACCATCCAGCAATTTAATGCCGGCACCTTTATCCGTTTCTGCTTGTAATAAATACCGGTATTACCGGTACAGTTGTAAATGCCACGTTGTAATATTTTTCGCGTAAGCAGAAGCAAAATAGCAACTGCTATAAACTATGTGTATTTACTGGTTTCCGCTAATTTATGGCTGGAATGCATGCATGCCAGTATAGGGATTTTAATATCATTTTTTTCCCCAAAAATGATTATCATTTGTAGAAATCCGATTTTAAACTGATTATCGTTTTTTGTCCTACATAGAAATTACAAGAAATATATTCTTATAATGCAAGTTAGTGTATGCCTCGTGCGAATAAAAGATATTCATTACATACCATAACGTACAGACACGCAAGTGGCGCAACACAGTGTCAGCTTCGAATTGTTTGTTTTCTACTGAAAGATTTGAATAAAACTCATTTATACTGTATATGTATGAAATAAATCTTTTATTAATTGTCACTGGTTTATTAGGGTGGTTGCTCGAAATTCATCGATGCACTTTTGGCTGTTAAAAAAACCCTGGGATAACGCGCTTACACATATACTGCGCCGGGAGGATACACTGATTGTAAAAATGCATATAATGCGCGAAAATATGGTAATCAAAAGAAGATTCAAATAATCTAATGTAATCAAAATGACACAAATTGTACTCAACTGAAACAACAATTAGATGGAACAAACATGACTCTGTCATTTCTACAGCAGTATGGATCGAACCACTCCGGTGGCCTAGTGATTAGAGCATCCACCATGGAATCAGGAGGTCATAGGTTTGATCCCCGGCCAAGTCATAGCAAAGACTTAAAATGGTACCTACAGGTGTCTTGCTTTGCACTCAGCATTAATAGGTTAGTGCTAGGACTGGTTGTCCTGGTGTCAGGATAATGTGTCAGGGTGGGATATCATGCTACATGTCTGTGGCATGATGCCCCAGTGCTAGACATCACCATAAACTGCCTCACTGCAGACATCGTAGCGATTTGACTGAAAAATTGTTAAAGCTACATTAAAAATCCTAATCAAACAAACAACAAACAGCTGTATGATTCATAAATATTTGTTAAAACTTGCAATGGTGTCCACTGACAAACCACACAGTTATCCAGAATTCTTGGGTTGGCCCACACTTGTATCAGCCACTTACACCCTTAATGGATCCACCATGCCCACAAGTTTACAAATTAGCAGTTTCATCTTTGTATGGCCTTGATGGTTATATCATCTTCCATATCCATATGGATGCACAGACAGCCTGTTAAACCTGCATACATACATACAAACAGCTACAGACAGCTACAAGCAGCTACAGATGGCTAAAAATACCTACAGACAGCTAAAAATAGCTACAGACAGCTACAAATAGCTACAGACAACTACAAATAGCTATAGACAGCTACAGATAGCTATAGACAGCTACAAATAGCTACAGACAACTACAAATAGCTACAGATAGCTACAAATAGCTAGACAGCTACAAATAGCTATAGACAACTACAAATAGCTACAGACAGCTAAAAATATCTACAGACAGTTACAAATAGCTACAGACAGCTACAAATAGCTACAGACAACTACAAATTGCTACAGATAGCTACAAATAGCTAGACAGCTAAAAATAGCTATAGACAACTACAAATAGCTACAGACAGCTAAAAATAGCTACAGACAGTTACAAATAGCTACAGACAGCTACAAATAGCTACAGACAACTACAAATTGCTACAGACAGCTAAAAATAGCTAAAAACAGCTACAGACAATTACAAAGAAACCAAACTGGTCATAATATCAAGTACGAAATTGAAATCGATAACAGCTTGTAACAAGAAGTTCACCAACGTTTCAAGTCTGTAGTAGTACAGTAAAGTCATTTCACAATACGACATTAAAAGCTGAATATGCTTCACATAGCAAATAAATTAGAAATGTAACACTTACTCCTATGGCTGGAGAACAAAATGGAGTATGTTCACACCTTGACAAGATCTAAAGACTACTGTGTCAATTAAACATAATACTTTCCTTATATCCACAGGAGAGTGAGTATTAGTCAGGGTCAAATATCTGTATATACTGTGCTTTTAGTTTCTCTCGGCACAAGCGATCTACGATGAGATACATGCTAGCTCAGCTGCTTAACTAAAAAAATAATTATTCACCCTAGGTAACATTGTATGCATATACAATGATAAATGGTCGAATTGTTCTAAGGCGTATTTCTTGCCTTTTTCTGCAAGAAGGATCATGTGACTCGAATAAAGTTTGTTTTGATTAGTAACTTTGTTTTCTAATGTAAGTTCCTTACCCCAAATTTTGGGGATGGCTTGCACTTTGGCTAATCTAACTCTAAAATTTGGGGGTCTTAAGGTCAACGGTCAGAGTTATGGCAAGACACAAGATATGATGATTTTGAAAATTGATTTTAGTTGAAGATAGCATACCTTGACCAAATGTTGGTGTCATTGAAACCTAGTGGTCATACTTTGCGGCATTAACCATACCCTAGTAGTGCCTACATAGAGGAATAATACACATGATGAGCTAAAGTATGTGAATATTGTTTTATTAAACTGTATGCTTTCTCACGAAGTGTCATTCAGTACATCTCTTTGTTGAATGTGTACTATCTTACTTTGTTCTAGACACAGGCAGTATCCGCATGAGCCTGTTGGATCTGGAGAACACCACTTTCAGCCGACGGAAGTGGCCTACAAAATTTATCACGCAATACAAGCAGCTGACACTGCGAACCTTTCGGCAGTCTAGGAAACGAATTATGAACAAGTTTAAGCTAATAGAGACAGTCTTTCTGACAGTCTTGCTTAGCTTAATCTGGTTCCAACTACCACGCATCGAAGAGACACTGCGAGACAGGATGGGTGTAGTAAGTGACTATAGTTAAATTTTGTCTCACCTGCATAAGCATGGTACTGAATATGTATGCATGTAGTAGCAATTGATGGCACGTCAGTTCTGAAAATCAAATATATTTACACCAGTTGCTGTAACCAAGTGAAACTTTGAAAATATAAGTCTGAAACTAATGCCATGATATGCTAGGAGTCCCTGTCTCACCAGTTAACCCATTTTATACTGAAGTCCAATAAGACCATGATATGCTTGGAGTCCCTGTCTCACCAGTTAACCCATTTTATAATGAAGTCCAATAAGACCATGATATGCTTGGAGTCCCTGTCTCACCAGTTAACCCATTTTATAATGAAGTCCAATAAGACCATGATATGCTTGGAGTCCCTGTCTCACCAGTTAACCCATTTTATACTGAAGTCCAATAAAACCATGATATGCTTGGAGTCCCTGTCTCACCAGTTAACCCATTTTATACTGAAGTCCAATAAGACCATGATATGCTTGGAGTCCCTGTCTCACCAGTTAACCCATTTTATACTGAAGTCCAATAAGACCATGATATGCTTGGAGTCCCTGTCTCACCAGTTAACCCATTTTATAATGAAGTCCAATAAGACCATGATATGCTTGGAGTCCCTGTCTCACCAGTTAACCCATTTTATACTGAAGTCCAATAAGACAGGCCGTTGTGTACACCTGGATTTTTTCAGTCACTGAAGTATCAAGATTAGAAAATGCAATGGTGTTGGTTGATCTAAGTTTACAAAACAAGTTTTTAAAATAATTTTTAGAGAGCATACAATATTTTACAAATCCATGTATTATTTTAACGGAAGATTTTCATATGTACAACAATTATGTGCAAAGTACTGTAAAGTAAACACATTCTTAAAATTTTGTTTTAAAATTTACTTTTAATGCAGTTTGTTGTGTTTGAAATATTTATTTTACCCCATGTATATGTGAGCTGTCTCTCATTTAAGGTTGAAATGGTAACACTCACTTGTTGATTGTGGGATTTATAATGAGATGAAATGGCTCGAAATAAACTAGACTCAGAGAGTACAATTTTTCTAAATTATATTTAATCCCTGGTCTTTCACTTGCTCTTCATCTTCACAACTCATACTGCTCAAGGTGTTGTCCATCTCAAGAACTAAAGCAGGAATGCCAGAAGCTTTTTGCTAGTTTCTCGGGGATATGATACTCGTTAAACATGGGAATCATGCACTGCAATCAATCACTCACTCACAAACTCAGGACAAACACATACATTGGTACACAACACAAAAAAAAACAGGCCTGAAATTTATAGATAGATCTCAGTAAATCACTCACAAACTATTTGGGATAACACCCACTTGTCTAGCCAGTTGGTTGGTTTTCGGTCTCTAGTTGAATGCCTCAGTGGTTGCTGGCCTGAGTCTTTCTGTTGCGACACCTGTGGCACCAGTGGGCTTAGGATCAACTTCACAGACTGGTGGTCTGAGTCTGGCTTCAAACTGACCTTTTGGGGGACTGAACTGAGTACTCTCATATGGGACATGCGAGGGAGTAGAAAAATGACTTGTGGGTTTACTTAAACTACTGCCATATTGCCTAGACTTAATGGTTTGAAAGTTTACTGGAATTTAACATTATCCTTCCTGGCCCAAGTGGGTTGTCTTTGTGGTATAACATGTTGGTCAGAGTCCGAGTCAGAACTCGAAGATTCAGAGCTCGACTTCAAAGGGGTAGCATTTGGTACATCCAATTTCTTCTGAATCTGTTTCATAGGGACTTGCTCACAAGGAAGGTGTTCAAATGGCAAAACCATATTACGATGCAATGTGCACATGAATTTTGAACCCTCGATCCTCCTTACCTTGTACACAAGTATATCGTAATAGTGAGGCTCTGCAGCAGCCTTGCGACTATTTTCTGTAGTGCCCTGATAGGCATCGACAGAAAGCGGGTGGTGCCACCTAAACATAAAAAATTGTGGTGAGAATCTGGTGTCATTATTTTTAGTAGCATTATATTCATGTACAATTGGAGCAATATAATATTTCCAGTCTTGTTTTTGCTCTTCTTCCAATGTCCCTAGCATTTGTAAGAGCATTCCATTGAAGCATTCACAGACACCATTACTATGTGGGTCAAATGGGGAGGAGCAAGACTTCTGTTTGCTAATTTGCATAATGCCTTTATAACTTTACCCTGTAAATTACATCCTTGATTGCTGCGTAGCCTTTCTGGAAAGATTTAATATCAAAAGAAGTGCTCATAAAGAGCTTTAGTGGTTATCTGAGTTGTCTGATTGTGGCATGGAATGGTCTGAGCCTACCTGGTGAAATGATCAGTTATCACCAAGATTTCTCAAATCCTCCCTTAGATTGCTCAAGAGACAAAACGTCTGTTCCAATGAGATCCATTGGGCGGATGATGTGAGTTGGGGTTAACATAGCCATTGGCCTATGCACCGTTTGCAAGACTCCACCTTGCTGTTCATGTCCTTCTCCAGACTAAGCCAGTAAAACCTTTGCCTAGCTAACCAGAGTTTTCCTCTCCTTTCCTTGAAGGTCCATATCATTGTGGATACCTTTCAAGGCTAGGCTCTGGTACGACTTTGGGATCATGAGCTGTTGGATTTATTGACCAGCAAGAGCAGTGATTCTGTAGAGAATGCCATTTTTAACTACAAGGTGGTACCATTCATGGAGAAACTTTCACACAGATGAATTTTCTCTATGGAGATCCTCCTCCCTGGGCTGAAAACCTTCACTCTTGAGGTCAATAATTTTTGCTGGAGTCTTGTCAGTCAACTGTACCCTGTTGAACTTGATGTTATTACAACATTCAGATGAGAACACATCATCAGCCGAATGAGGTGCAGAATCAAACAAAACACTCTCAATCAAGGGAACAGAGATGGTGGCTGCATGGTAAATGGCTTCCACCATGTCCAGAAACATATATGGTAAGCACAAGAGGGTGTCGGTGTCAACATTATTATTGCCAGCTCTATACCTGATGGAAAAATTGTAGTTTGCTAGAGCCACAACCCATGAATGGCCATTGCCATTGAAAGGATGTAAGTTAACGGGTTGCTGTCCATGACCACCTTAAAGGATGATTCTATGAGATAGTCATGTAAAATATCCATCACTGTCCATTTCAACACCAAATATTTAAGCTTGTGAGCTGGATAACATCATTCACTGTGTCTCAATCCATGACTCGCATGTTCAGTTACTCTTTTCACACCCTAATGCTCTTAATATAGGACTGCGCCTTAACCAGAGCCACTAGCACCATCCCAATCAACAAGCGAATGTTATCATTTGAACCCTAAACGAGATACAGCTCACATCTGGTGCCCAAAGTAGGACATGGGATGGAGAGAAGATTTTCCAGTCTTTGTTTCAATGTGGAGTATAAGGTGAATTCACTCACTTCTATGAGTTGTGGGAATTTTATGCCATCAAAGATGTTAAAAACTCTAATAAAAATCTATAAAGACATTGTTTAAGTTTTATTAAATTTACTCACATGACAATTGGAGAACAAGCAGCAGATAGTTATCCGTATATAAAGTAAACAAAGTTGTTAATTTTCCTTCAGTATTTTTGGTCAGTAATAAATTCTAATAAAAAAAATTGTTTTGTTGAGGTTCGTATGGGTCCATTTCCAGGAAATCAGTAAAATGTTATATTATATTGAAATATTATATTGAACAAATATTTATATTTTTAAAAATTTTATTGTTTGAAAAATATTAGTTACATCAAATGATTTTATAAGTTAAAAAAAATCAAAATTAAGTAGTTTATTGAAATGATCAAAAGATATAATGCAGTTGAAATTAGTCTTGAGCTTCCTTGTTTTTTATTCTTTATTCATCCATGATTAAGAAATGCTTTGCAAAAACTTAAACCTATAACTACCTTAATGATTTGAATATTAGCTGTCATCCATTTTGGTGCAGAGGCACATCAACATTGAAAGCTACATTGAACTGAAATTTTTGTATAATATTTATATGGATTCGATCTAAAGTTATACAATTATATGCTTGCAGAACTTTGTCTTTCTTGTCTGTTTTGATCAGTGTGAATAATATAAAAATTTTGTGTTAAGTCACATATCTTCTACAATTGTTGCTTCATTCAGCTGAAAAATTTGGGGTAATATTTCAATAGATCTTAAGTTTATATTTTAATGTGCTTGGAATTCCTCGTCTAATACAGAGAGCATGTTTCATCAGTGTAAATTTGAAGATTTTGTGTTTACATTTTTGAACCACTTATCTTTGGCATCAATTGCTGTATTCAAGTGAAAATTTTGGATAATATTGCAGTATAACTACAGGAAAGGCACTGGGATTTGCAGAACAGTTGTTTTTATCATTACTCAGCAAGATATTTCCATGTACACTGTATACAAAAAATTCTGACTTTGCTGCTGCCAGCTGTACTGGGGACTGATTGTCTGCTGTACAATGGCAAATTGCCTGCTGTACAAGGGGCTGCTGCATGCCTTACAAAGGATTGATGCCTGCTGTACAAAGGCTTTATTTACTGTTGTATAAGTGTCTAATGCCTGCTGTACAATGGTGTATTGCCTGCTGTACAATGGCATATTGCCTGCTGTATGATGGCATATTACCTGTTGCACAATGGTGTATTGCCTTCTGTACAATGGCATAATTGCCTGCTGTACAATGGCATAATTGCCTGCTGTACAATGGCATATTGCTTTCTGTACAATGGCATATTCTTGCTGTACAAGTGGCTGATTGCATGCTAAATCTGGTGATGATTGTTTTAATGATCATTATACTTTTGTTGGCTTTGTGTGCAAATTACCAAAGAAAGTTTCACTGAATCTGACATCCATATGTATATGGATGGAAAAAAACTGACTATATTACAGAATTATTTTTTTGCATCACATTTGTATGATGATGAAAACAATTTAAAAGAAAAAGATTGAAATGGATCTGCCTCATTTCAAGTTTATGCTTTTACTGTAAAAAGAATGTGTTAAACTTTGCAAATATCTCATAAATGAAAATGATAAAGTTTATTTTACCATCAGTGGACTAAAAATTAAGGTGAATATATTTTCATTTAAGATGTTTTCTGAAAATATTTGTGAGCTTTTCTGAAAGATTTTGAATGTTTTATGGGTTAGCAGATAATGGAATGTAATAAATATGTCTGTTGGCAGACAATGAAATGTTATAAATATTTTATGGATTGCTAGACAGTGTAGTGTTATAAATATTGTATAGCAGACAGTGGAGTGTTGTAAATATTGTATGAATTGCCAGACTATAGAGTGTTGTTGTTGTTGTTGTTGTTGTTGTTGTTGTTGTAGGGTTTAATGCCATATTTCAGCACACGATAGGCTATACATGGCAGCCAGTATTATTGGTGAAGGATGAACTTGGGAAAACCAGAGATTGAGTTGTCACTTGATCACTCTCAGTAAGTTCAAATTACTTTCTAATGATCAAAGATTGAGTTGTCACTTGATCACTGTCAGTAAGTTCAAATTGCTTTCCAATGATCAAAGATTGAGTTGCCACTTGATCACATTTGACAAGTTCCGAATATTTTAAAATGATAAAATATTCATTTTAGTACTTCATCACTTTTGATAAGTTGAAATTATCTTCCATTGACCAAAGATTTACTTACCACTTGATAGCTATTGATAAATTTGCATTATTTTCAAATAATCAGAGATTGAGTTAGAAATCGATCACTATTGATAATTTCACATTATCTGCTAATAACAATAGAGTTAGCACATGATCAGTGTTTATTAGAAGAGATTATCACCAGTGATCAAAGACTGAGTTAATTTTTGATCATTGTTGATTAGTTCAGATTATCCTAAATGGTTAAAGATTGAGTTATCATTTGATTACAGTTGATAAGTTTAAATTATGCAAGATTGAATTAGGACTTGATCACTATTGATAAGTTCAAATTATCCTCTAATGATCAAAGACTGACTTATCATTTGATCACTATTGATAAGTTCAAATTATCCTCTAATGATCAAAGACTGACTTATCATTTGATCACTATTGATAAGTTCAAATTATCCTCTAATGATCAAAGACTGACTTATCATTTGATCACTATTGATAAGTTCAAAATATCTTCAAATTGTGCAAAATTGCAAAATTGAATTAGGACTTGATCATTATTGATAATTTCACATTATCCTCTAATAATGATAGATTGAGTTAGAATTTGATCAATGTTGATAAGTTAGCATTTGATCACTGTTGATAAAGTCACATTTCCTCTAATGATCAAACATTTGAGTTGTTATTTGATCACTGTTGATAAATTTACATGTACTCTAATGATCAAAGACTGAGTAAGCACTTGATTACATCAACTTGCATCAGTTGATCTTTATCACTTGTATTTTTCATACTTGGACCTAATACAGTAAACCTTGTCTTGACACACCACTCCTGCATGCATAATATTTAAGAAGGATGGTCTTTCAGTAGAGGTCATCACATTAATATATCAATAATAAAATTGATCCATGTATTATGATGAGTCTGGTAATAAATTCAAGTGATCTTCCAAAAACTGCTCTTTCAAGTCATATTTTTGGTAATGAACTCGACCATTTCTTTCAGCTCTTTTATATCTCAATGCACTGGGGCTTCACACCTCTCTTTGATGCTGTCATTTCATGTAAGTTGTTTTTTTTAACCTTCTCTGTCTTTGTTACGTTTCTCTCATTCTCTTTGTAGGAATTATTGTGTTCCCACCAGATATTATGTAAATTGTTTGCAATTTACATGTATATCAGTAATCTTTTCATATACAATTTGCTTATCCTATTTTACTTTATTAAATGAGATTTCATTTTACTAGGAAGTATCTAAAACAATACGTTTAATACATATATATTATTGAATAAAGAATTTATCTAAAACAATACGTTTAATACATATATATTATTAAATAAAGAATTTATCTAAAACAATACGTTTAATACATATATATTATTAAATAAAGAATTTATCTAAAACAATACGTTTAATACATATATATTATTAAATAAAGAATTTATCTAAAACAATACGTTTAATACATATATATTATTAAATAAAGAATTTATCTAAAACAATACGTTTAATACATATATATTATTGAATAAAGAATTTATGAAGCTTTAATAATGCTTTAAATTCTGATAATTATCTTTCTCTTTTTTTTTTCCTTTTTTTTTCTTCTCAGTACATAGAAATCAGGTTGAGGTAACTGAAATTATGAATAATTCAAAGTTCTGAACAGTAAAATTAAACAGAAGCTTTAACGTAGCTGTAACAATGACATTTCATTGACCAATGGCCTCATACCAGTGCATCCTTTTACATATTTCATTGACTTTTAACATGCAGTTAAAGTGAAAAGATTTGAGAAAAATGTTAACATGTATACTTATAGTCCCAATGGAGAAGTTGGTGATTAACAAGGAGAGAGCTGCAGGATGGTACAGACTCTCTGCCTACTACTTGGCCAAGATAACCACAGAAATTACACTCATTATAGTACAGCCCATCTTTTTTCTGACCATTGTATATTGGAGTGTGGGACTCAGTGGACCAGGGCCTTTCTTTGCCACAATGGGGACCATATTTGTACATTCCTTTGTAGGACAGGTAAAAGCATATTCTTCTGCCAACATGTATAAATACTTTTCTTTGGGTAAATTGTGGCTTTCATTACTGTTTTTGTCCTGTATTTACGACTCATTGGTCTTAAACTAAGTAACAGAAAATAGCAAAAACCAATACGTTTTGTAAAATTCAACAAATAATTTATTTCCCTTGAATACAAAATGAAAATTTAAAAAAGAACTTACCATTATTGTGGTCTGTCGCAGAAGCAGGAAGCAGCAGAGAGGGTGAATCAGACAACTTTTAGCCAAAAATCGATTTTAACTGTCAAAACGGCAAATAGAGCCTTGCTACGAAATCTCATGTTTTAACCAAAAAAAAAAATAAAGTCTCCATTTGCCAAACAGAGCCTTAGTGATTTTTGTCTGAAACACGATCTTGCAGGGGGTGTGAATCCAGGTCTCAAAATGCCTCCATTGGGTAAAAAAACACGATGGACACTTACCCTATGATTTCAACCAAATATTTTATCAAGTCCAATACGATATCGTGTCCTCGGGTCTGCTAAATTTATCGTCACAAATCCGTGTGGTATTGACTGAGCGTGACTAAAGAAATTTCTAAATTGATTATGATTCATATCACCGCTGCACCAGGTCTGATGAATATTTCTAAGAGTATGAGTATCAATTCCATTAAATACACACAATAAATTGCAGTTATCTCTGATCACTTTTGGTATTTGTGTGTATCGTTGAGTGACATATATCACATCAGTGCTTTTATGCCTGCCTCTGGAAAATATCCTAGCAGGATTTTTTTGATTATCTAACATGATATCGTCATAGACAACTAAATTGTTAATAGTTCCGTCGATGGAATCAATACTCGTTGCTTCCTCTATATTGGTTATAAATTCAATAATAGCATCATCGATTTGAAATTCTTTTGCTTTCTCGTTAAAATCCTTTAGCACTTCATAGCATCGCTGATCGTCTACACTCGGGGCTATTAAATACAATTTGTTCCATTTCATCCATCTCGTTATCAAATTAAGTAGCAGTTGTGTTTTACCACTTCCAGATGGTCCGATTATAATCATTCTAATTGAATTCGGCAACATTTCATGGTGTTTAATAGGTTCCCGTCGTCGGGTAGCTGAATAATCAATTACATTCATGCTGTTATATATAAATTATGGATCTATATTGTGTGAAATGTAGGGCGCGTACTGGCACAGATGACTTGACGACGATTACAACTAAAAATAACCGATCAGCGCTTTCTGGTAAATGCGTACAATGTAGTACAAAGAAATTTAGATTTGTTTCCAAGGATTTAAAAAAAAATAAGGGGGTGATATCGCAGCCAAGCTAACTAAACTCCCTGGAACCCCATGGGCAAAATACCCCAGAGAAAAGCACCTTCCAGGGTATAGTTATTGTGGACCGGGAACAAGACTTGATATCAGACTCAATAATCATAACCAACCCAACCCCGGTGAAGAACCAATAAACGCCATTGATAAGGCGTGTCACGTTCATGATGTTGCATATAAAAGCAGCAATTTGCAGCATAGACATCTAGCAGATGTGAAATTAATTCATGCATTAAATGCTATTCCTGATAAATCCTTCAAAGAAAAATTGGCTTCCTTTTTGATAAAATCGGCTATGAAAAGTAAATTGATGTTGGGCGCTGGTAATTAATAACAACATGGAATCTATTTATTATTCCCCAAGAGGATACTGTAGGGGTAAATCAGCAATCAATAAACTCGCTAGTGCTGCAAAAGTGAAAAAGGCCACTGCGGCTCAATGGTTATCCAAACAGGCACTATGGCAAATTTATCTACCACCGCCTAAACAAATTAATTACTCGCATTTTGATGTGACTGTCCCTAATAAAGTTCATCAAGCTGATATATTATTTCTGCCACATGATGGTGGTTACAAATACGCGTTAACCGTAGTAGATGTTGCGAGTCGATACAAAGAAGCAGAACCGTTAAAAACAAAATCATCACCTGAAGTAGCTTCTGCATTTGAAAGGATTTATCGAAGGGGTCCTCTGCACTGGCCAAATCTGTTACAAGTTGATCCTGGCACGGAATTTCAGGGTGCAGTGTTATCAATAATGAAACATCATAATGTCACCATCAGACGGGGGCATACTGCGCTACATCGTGATCAGGCAATTGTAGAACGATTTAATAAAACCCTTGCTGAGCGGTTATTTGGATATCAATACGCAAAAGAATTCATCCAAGAAAAAAGATCTCGTGAATGGGTTAAAAGATTACCAGCTGTGATTACCGCACTGAATAATGAGATTACTAGAACAATTAATTTGAAACCTATCAACGCGATTAAAAAGAAGTCTATACCCATACAACCACAAAAAGATTTCAAAGAACCAATTCTTGGTAGTAATATCACTGTTAGGTATTTATACGAACCAGGAGAGCTTGAAGGTGGCAGAAAAAGGGCTACTGATCCTATTTGGAGTGTTACTGCACACAAGATATCTAGTATAACACGATCTAACGTTTCTAGACCAGCAATCTATAGACTGGATTTAACTGCCCCTCAACGAGGATTTACTCGACAACAATTACAAGTGATACCTGAGGATACTCAATTACCACCGCGGGGTCTTAACTAGCATCAAAGACAACTCTTCGAAGCTGATTTATTCTTCGTACTCTGGATACTGCAAGATAGACTAAATTTGACCATTCGATGCGATTATCCACTATCCAAACAATTGTATCCGATATTGTCAGTCCCTGTGAAGAATGTATCGTCGCTGCGTAACCTAGCGTCCATGGGGATTTATTAGCACGCAATGCATCTTCGACGACATTGATATCAACCAGCACCATATCATTTAGCACGAGAATTTGTTTTCTTGACTCTGTCAAGCCTGGAATATCAACTTCGATATTTTGTTTTCGTGTATCCGATGGCCTATAACATAACGGTACCGGAAGTGTTGCAAATTTTTTTTATGCATTTCAAATAACTTCATCTGAAGTGTGTCTTTGACTATTTTTCTACTTGCAATTATCAAATCATTTGGTCTCCATGTTTTCCAAAACTCATTCATGGGAGTTTCTGAAATTATTTCACGGGCTATTTCACACTGGATTCTATCCGGTTGTAATCTGATTAGTTTCTTAAATTCTTTTAATTCATTATCAAGTGATCTATAATCCGTGTTAATTTCTTCATAATAGTCTACAAAACCCTTTAGCCATTCATGTGGGATGCACCGACAAATGGTGGGGGTTGGCCGTGATCACCGCACATGACGACTTTTGTAGTTTTCAATAACAACCACTCAAGAAATATTTGTAATACATCTAATGACACTGTGCATATTTCATCCCAAATGATGATTTCAGGAATAAATTTTTCGCCCATACGCTCAGGAGTCCACTTATCTCCTTTCCATCGAAAGAAACTGTGATAAGTACAGGCATTTACCCCTCGCTGTATCATCTCTCTTGCAAGTCTGTGAGTTGCTGTTAGCACAATCATGTTTGGATTGGAAACGCGGAATAATTCAATTGCCCGGGTTGTTTTTCCTGACCCACCACAGCCGTTTAAATAAACTGTTTTATATCGACATATTGGATCAGAACACGGTGGTGCATTAGAAAATTCTGAACACTGATTGCTTTTTAAATAATTATTTTCAATCGTAACATCTGCTGATTGAATATAATCATGAAGCATTTCTCGCTTAATTCTCCATGATCCCCAATTCTCATTGCCAGTAGCAAAGCTACTGCTTATAAAATCAGCCATATCGCTTTTTATGTAAAATGAATCAGTGGCGACTCTAACTGCGGTGTTAGGAAATTTATTTATCATTGAAAATAAATTGATAGAAGCATAACCGAGCATAGAAGCTCTCAAATGTGTATACTGCGGATTGTATCCATCGTTGTAAGTAACAATTGTACCCAATTTGGTTCCATCGGACAGAAATGCGTCTTTACGATTGATATATAGGCCTTTATTCGTTAGATCCGCGATTACAAAATCGTATTCAGCTTTGTCTATAATCAATCGTGAAGAATATCTTGTATTGTCATATTTGCCACCCTGGGTGAATTTACCAATTATTCTTCGTCCAAGATCTTTTGCTTCGTTGTTTCTGATTTCAAATAGCTGTTTAGACCAATCCATGATTTGTTGTTCATTAAAATCAGGAAACAGTTTTCGCTGTTCGCTAATTATTTTTTCTAGATCAGGTTGTGGTAACCAGACTGATTTCTGTGCTTGATAGGATATAATCGCTTCACTGACAATTAATGATTTTAACATCCCACAATCAATCATATACCGTAACAACAATATTGGCATCCAGTGTTTTTCGGCCATGTGTTTACCAATAAAAACATAACTACACGGATGAAGTCCTGTAGCCAATTCAAATGATACTACTCGAGCGAATCCGGTTAAATCAAAATCAGGCAGTGGTCCATTAATAGCAACACGAGCCATTTCGTGTGTGGAGTGTCCAAATCGTTTGAAATATTTAGCACACTCTCCATACCCGAGAAAACTCCCTGGATAACACGCAATCATATCAACAGAAATAACGGTTTCAGTGTCATATTTTGTATTCCATAACCCTCCATGGCTGTATTCAAGACAGGACAATCTGACATCTGATAAAAACTCACTTCGGGTTGGTTTCCACGCGTTTTTCTTCCTCGCAAAATGTGCTACAACTGATGGTAGTGTAAAACAATTTGTTAATAATTGTTCGTTGTCTTCCCCAGAACTCTGGGGTGAAAACTCACTAGCTAGTGTTTTCATTTGATTATGCAGCTCTTCAGTACGGTACAATTCTCCGTTGGGTCTTACAAACTGATCAAATCTACATTCATCGTCTGCAGCACTGTGAAAAAGCCACATCGACACAGGATCTTTTTTACTCAAATTGTAAATAGCATCAAATAATTTCTGCTCGGAAAAAAACTCTTCAGGTCCCAACCCTGTTGGGGGGATATATTTTACGGTTCTATCCCGTGGGAATATTGTTACTACAAATGACCACGCGTGTTCGTTATGATCAATAATTTGTATTGGAGTTCCTTGTGATTTATATTTCGATTCGTATAATACTTCTCCGGTTATTGTCGTTACTGATATTGGAAATCTTAATAATTTTTCTAATTTGATTATATCCTGAATTGCTGCCCCATGCTGTTTCACCATTAATTCCCATTCGGTTATTTTTTTTCGTCTTAGATCAGTTAATTTATTTCCCCGGGACGCATTTGTGAAGTGTTCTATTATTCGTGTTGCTACACAATTAAGTGGCAATGACGAATATTTCATAGGTGCTAGTTTTGCAATATCGGGTTTTTAATTTAACGGATATATCCCATAAACAACTGCTGTTACAGGATAAGATCTCTCGTAGTATGGTTTGTCAATTCCAGTCAAAATTCCTGGTTTGGAATCTTGATTCACAGTGACAGTTTTCTTGTCCTTGAGAATGGGTTCGTATTTATCCCTAATGATCCAATTTCCAGTGTCGTCACGGATAAGGAATTTTATTCGAAAAAAATGCCTTTCTCGCCCAAGATTTGAGATTATCCTTGCTGCTTTTTCATCATTCATGGTAGCGTCAACACTACCATGTATTCGAAATGTTGACCAACAATGAGATGCCCCATCACGCTTGAATTCATTAAAACAGTCTCTGATTTTACTAATCATGGTTCTATCAGGAATTTTATTCTTTGGTGTATCAGAAACTCTATCAAGATTGAATTTAACATTTTTCCAGGGCTTAATTTTCGATAATCTCTTGAACTCCTTCATACTATAATTAAAACAAGCATTTAAATGAAAGATTTATGTATAATGAATCATTGCAAATGGCTCATGATTGGATCAGTGACTCCTTGTAACAAATCATGCAGAAAGGAGTTCTGTGGGTATCATATGCAAAGTTTTCAACGTGGAAGCCTTGGTCCGTTACCCTGTATTCGATGTGGGGTTGGGGTCAGGGGAAAATCACAATTGTGTCTAAATTGTGGTGGTAAGCGATACAGGGATTTGAAGCGTTATTATGATAAAAGAATCAAAAATGGATTTTCAATCAAAAATTCTGACACTGACTGTGTCCCTGACACTGACAAAGTCAGCGACAAAATCATAAGAACTCCTCAAGACTACATTGAAAGATTCTCCAGTGATGTTATTATTAAACCAAACAATGAATTAGACAAACAATAGTTAGTATACAAATGAACCAAGAATTCAGACCACATCCCTTGATTACAAATTATGAAGCATCCAGTGATGGTGTTGTAAGAAACCGTAGACTGAAGAAACCAGTTGGTGCTGTGAGTAATCAAGGGTATTTGAAGTTTGGCGCTGGAAAGAATATTACTGCCATCGTTTCGTATATGAATGTTTTTATGGATTGATTGAGGATGATTTTGTTATTGATCACAAGGATTCTAATCCAAGGAATAATTCCTTATCAAATCTGCAAGCTGTTACACAGAGTGAGAATTTGAAACGAGGAAAAGACTGGTACTTGCAAAACGGTTGGGAAGAGACCTGTAAAATCATTTAATACGGCAACTAAAGAAAAAAAATATTTTCATCTATGAATGAAGCCAGTGGGCATTTCGATATTTGTCCATCTTCAGTACGAAAAGTAGCAGAGGGGATTTATCGATCTGCGATTTCAAGAAAGAGCGGACAAAAAATTCAATTCAGTTATGTCTAATGCGTCATATTTTTCATTTAGAAATATGTATAATCATATAATATGAATTCTGAAAAAATGAATAGCATTATAGCTGAAATTTTAAAATTGAAAAGTCAGGATATCAAAATATCAGATGGGTTAAATCCTGATCAAATTGTGTCAGATTTTCAGGATATAGAATACGGAGTTAACAACAATAAATATATGCTGCCAAAGAAATATGCGCTCATCAAAAAAATTCAGAATTCTGTTCGGGACTCTCTTGCATTTTCCAGTGAAGTAAGTGTGTTTGCCCCGTTATATACTATCGTGTAAGGAATACGAAAAGAATTGGGTAACGAATACGAATTGAAAAAAGAAGTTAATTCTAAAATTAGAAACCTATGGGCGTTAATTCAAGAAAATGAACGATTTTGATTGCGACCGACCCTCAAAGAGATTTTATCATTTTTTGATTGTGACCGACCCTCAAAGAGATTTTCATTTTTTTAGCACTTTTTGATTGAAAATGACAAAATCAGTGAAAATATTTCACACACACTGAATAAAAAATATTTCACACTGAATAAAAAATCGATGGACGGTTTCAAAATAGAATGGCGAAAGTGTCAGTATTATATATTTTATAGCAATTATAACACTTTCGCCATCGATGAACGAAGGTGTCTCACTATGAAATAACACTTCCACGGTGATGTTAAAATCAGTGAATAAAAAATATTTCACATACACTGCAATAAAAAATATTTCACACACACTGAATAAAAAATATTTCACACTGAATAAAAAATATTTCACACACACTGAATAAAAAATATTTCACACACACTGCAATAAAAAATATTTCACACTGCAATAAAAATATTTCACACTGAATAAAAAATATTTCACACACACTGAATAAAAAATATTTCACACACACTGCAATAAAAATATTTCACACACACTGAATATAAAATCGATGGGCCGTTAATGGATGCTTTTCCCGATATGATATGTCAGATTGATCAATGGAAAAGTGGCGAAAGTGCCAGTATTATTTATTTTATATACAATTATGGCACTTTCGCCATCGATGAACGAAGGTGTCTCACGATGAAATAACACTTCCATGACTGTGTCAAAAATCATCTGACATGTCACAAAATGGCGAAAGTGTCAGTATTATTTATTTTATATACAATTTATGACACTTTCACCATCGATGAACGAAGCTGTTTTATGATGAAATAACACTTCCATGATCGTGTTAAAAATCATCCGACATGTCAAAAAATGGAGAAAGTGTGAGTATTATATATTTTATATACAATTTCCACACTTTCTCCATCGATGATAACGCCCTTAAAATGTCAAAATAACACTTCCATGATCGTGTTAAAATTCATCCGACATGTCAAAAAGTGGCGAAAGTGTCAGTATTATATATTTTATAGCAATTATGACACTTTCGCCATCGATGATAACACCCTTAAAATGTCAAAATAACACTTCCATGGTGGTATAAAAAATCATCCGACATGTCAAAAAATGGAGAAAGTCACAGTATTATTTATTTTTATAGCAATTATGTTTCTTTCTCCATCAATGATAACGCCGCTAATACATCAAAATAACACTTCCACGGTGGTATAAAAAATCATCCGACATGTCAAAAAGTGGGGAAAGTCACAGTATTATATATTTTATAGCAATTATGTGACTTTCCCCATCAATGATAACGCCGCTAAAACATCAAAATAACACTTCCACGGTGGTGTTAGGTCGGATTGAAAAATTGTTTTGCAATTGAAAAATTGTTTTGCAATTGAAAAATTGTTTTGCAGTTGAAAAATTGTTTGCGATTTCAAATAATGGTCAATGAAGCATTAACGACCCGATTGGCTCGTGAACGATTAGATGCAATTAAGAGATTTATACCAATTCGAGACTCTGTAAGGAATAAATTGCAACAACGACAGAGTTTACAAACTGATTTTGCTGCGGGGTCTGAAGAATTGTTTAAACCAATAACCACAGCAACGAAACAGATAGTGTCAACAATCTCTGAACAAGGAAAAAAACAAGAAGAGACTTTTCTCCCTGTGTTAGAAAAAATAGCAAAAAGAACTAAACAAACAAAAAAATCATTAAAAACACTTCCTCAGGATAGTTCAGAACGACAATTTGAAGAACAACAACGACTAGTTAGTGGACTACCTAAATCAAGAAAATTATCGGATCTATTTACCGATAAAGCTAAACAACTAATTCTCAATGAGAAGGAGGGCAATTTAAGTGAATTTGCTGCTAACAGCTATGATTTACAATAGAGGTTTTTCATGGACAATTATACGGATTATAGAATGTCACATAATGAATGGGCTGATATAGTGTATAAAATAAATACCGGGAGTATAGATAGAAGGAAGACGAAATATCGAGAATTCAAGAGAAATTTTGATTATCATTTACAACAAGAAAGAAAACGCAAAACAAAACAAGAAGAACTTGATGATGATAAACTGGATGAAGCAACTGGTTATAGTGGGAAGGGATTAGGGACCCCAAGTGGGGTATGTCCTGATAGTGTTATCAATGATATATCACGATTAGATGTTCTAATCGGAGGGTTCCGAGCTGGAAATAACTCACCGGAAATAATTAATGAAGCAGCTGATATCTGTAGATAGTTATTTCAAGGTGGTATCATGGATATCAAAACATATCGTGGTTTCATTAGCGATTTAGTGGAAAATGGGTATCATAGTGACTGAAAACGAATTGAAAAATTGCTAGCAATTTCAAATAATGATCATACACTACAATCATGATAAACCAGCCAGTGTCTATGTGGTTAATTTACAATTGCCTGTTTATAGAGCATATTACGGAGATGGTTTCGGTGATACCATTGCGGGGTTATTTACAAGAATGGCCCCAAAAGTGATGCTGTTAGCTAAACAACTAGGAATGAAAGCCATTGATGTTATTCGTGATAAGGGTATTAGTACTGTTGGAGATCTTGCCGGGAAAGCGTTTTGAGCCGCGAAGAATAAATTAACAGCGCTAGTTAGACGAAAAAAGAAACCGTTACCATCTACTGCAGTTATGCCTACAAGTGTTAATAAAATAATAAATAACGCAGTAGATGAAAAACTAGAGTCATTGATGACCCCCGACCAAAGCAACATCGCAAATATGATAGCAGGAAGTGGCTTACGACCACGACGGTGAAAATCATTGTTGAAATTCAAAGAATTTTCACGATGAAATGGAAAATCGTTTACGATGAAAATCCTACGGATTTTACGATTTAGATCAATGGATATATAATAAAATGTTCAAAAGGTCACCTGATCCAGCGTTTGATATAGACGCCCCAGTCCCCAAGGATGATTCTGTACGTGATTATCAATATTACGCCTATCATGCAATAGACTCAATTAGCCGATCAAGAATTGAACTTCAAGTTCATGATACTACATGTAGTAAATATTTTCTACCCGCTGAAGCGTTTATTGAAGTAGAAGGAGAACTTGTAACAGCTGCTGATACTCCTGCTGTACCAGCACCGTATCCAGTTGGTACTCAAGTCGGGTTTGTCAATAATGGTATCATGGCGCTATTTCAGAGTGCTAGATATCTTATTGATGGAAAAGAAATTGAGTCAATAGATCGTGATGTTGATGTGGCTACAACAATAATCGGGTTAGCAAGATATTCTGATGATTATACAAGATCAGCAGGACCTTCTATGATGTTTGCAAAAGATGTTAAAAATACCGCTGGAGGAAATCATATTGTTGTAAGACGACCAAAGAATAATGCTGGTGCCGCTGATGTTGATGTTGAAAATATGATTATAAACAGCGATCCTAATTTCATTCTAGGAGCTGCAACACGTATATCAATGTTGGAGGGGCGGCGTAAATTATTTTCATGCGCGATTCCACTGCATCATATATTTGGATTCTGTAGAAACGTCCGAAAAGTTATTTATGAAGCGAAGCATACAGTAGCACTCGTGCGAAAGAGTGATGATAATGACGCAAATTGGAGGATTCCAGCAGATGCTGCAAATCCCAATGCTGATGCCGGTAAAGTCATTTTAACAAAAATATCATTGTGGATGCCAGTACTAACTCCATCAATTACCGCAGAAGAACGATTACTATCATTTATGGACCAAGGAGGAAAATCATTACTAAGTTGGCTAACGGTAAGTACAGATGTTAAACAATCAAATATTAACGGGTTATTCACGTGGAACATAGCTTCAAAACAAGGTATTGCTGCGCCACGTCATATATTTATTGCATGACAGGATACCACACGAGTTGGCAATCAACTCTCCAGCCATATGATATTTGATCCATTAGGTGTTAAAGACGTCTCACTGAGAATAAATGGCAAACAGGAACCATCCGAGGATATACAACTTAATTACACAGAAAATCATATTGCACGAGTTTATCATCGTCTGTTGTCATTTATGGCATGCGATCAAAATGTCGATACTGGTCTGCAAATATCACAATTTGATTTTAAGAATCTGTATCCGATCTATTACTTTTCGTTGGAACATCTTGATTTGACAAGACAGTCAGTTGTTGATATACATTTTAGAGCTAATAATGTGACTCGTGGTACTATTGCTAATTATAGAGCAGTTGCTGTCATTCTCAGCGATAAATCAATGCTACTCGAAGGTGTTGGTGGAAGAATGAGAGTGGTAGATGCACCAGTGGAAAATATGTAATTGAAAATCCTTCAGATTTTTCCATTGAATCGTTTTACGATTTAGAATCAATCTATTATGTATAATGTCGTATAGTGTTATTAGTGTTGCCCTGACACCCGGTCAGGTCAAGAAATTGCAATCAGAGTCGGCTAAAAAATGTGGAACCACTATCACGCTGAAACCCAATCAAATGACTGGCGGGGCGAATAAATTATCGCTGACAACTCGTCAAGTAAAACATTTCAATGATGCACTTGTAGCAAAAAAAGGCATTCAGATCACTCTCTCTGTGGCTGCTATCAAAAATATGATTAAAACCGGCGGTATATTCCCGTTGTTAGCTGCAATTCCGGCCTTGATTGCAGCAGCAGCCCCAGCGGTGGCTAAAGCAGTGGCGTTAGGAGCCATTGGTACTGCAGCAGGAATGGCACTAAAGAAGGCAACTGGACAAGGATATAAAAAAAAGGGAAAGGGTCTAAGACTACCAGGAACCCCGTATTCATGGTACAGCGGAAAGGGTCTAAGACTAGGACCGGTTTACTAGTTGGAGAGGAACCGATGGTTCCTATGTCCAATTTTGATTTAATTGATGCCGCTATAAAATTGGCGATTAAAAACTTCAGAGGTGTTTTTATGAAAGATCAATTGCCGGCACAACCCAATGATGTTGAAACCGGTATTATTAATTTAGATAACAGCACCGGACCTGGAACTCACTGGGTTGCATACGCTATTGATCCACGTGCAATCGTCTATTTTGATTCATATGGATTAGCCCCGCCAAAAGAGTTTATGCGTTATATAAACCGCTTAAGGACTTTTCCAATGAAGACTTGGTATTCTACGCTACCAGCACAACAAATGAATGACCCACCAATATGTGGCAGCGAAGTATTAAATGTCCTCGACGCTATTTCTAACTCCTTGGGTAACCCAAGGGGAAAACCACCACATGTTGTCGTAAATGAATACACTAGTAGTCGCTGGAAATCGAAAGATTTCAAATCGAAACGATTTTAAAGAGAGATGTATAAAATATCATGATTGATATTTGGGGGAGATCGTTATCAGCGATGAAGAAACCCGAACCCGATGGCACTGCAACCCTTGATTCTATCAAGGATATAAAAAAAATAATCGAAGATGAAATAGCTGAGACGTTGAACTTAACAAGTGTTGATCCTAATGAAATAGTTGTATTTCAAGATCGTCAGGGTAAATTGAAAACTAGTAATGTGTCGTTGGATGATATTTTAGTTAAACAACGAAACGCAATCGAGGATACTATTGTGTTATTTTCCGATCAAGGTAAACTCAAACCGGGTGTACTTTTTTCGACGATTACAGATAGATTAAAAACTCTCAACGATGAGTTAAAAAATTCTGTGTTGGAACTAACAACACTTCAATCTAGAATTGAAGATAATGGAAAACAGTTTTCAAATTTTCGAAGAAACATCGTGGATAAATTTATTGGAACTCCGTTAGATAAAATTGAAATAAAACTCCCTGATATAAAAAAATCCATCGATGAGACGAAAAACTTCATCGAAGCAATCAAAAATGATTTTTCGAGGATGATAACAATCATTGAAAAAACAAAAATTCCTCATGAGAAAACCAACAACGTAGTATACACGATCCAACATGGATCATTTGCGTGGACATCTACAAACAACAAATTAGATATCACTGCAACCGTTAAGGGTATTTATCGATTGACACTGGTGACAACAACTCAATTTAATATTTCATCGTCGAGTTCATCCGGGGTCAATAATACGATTTCAACGATCATCGACAAGGATACAACTGAAAAGTTCACAATAACATCTACTGATAAAAATTTGGTTAGGGTTTCAACAACGTGGTATTTGGAATTCGTAGCGGATTTAAGTAAATAACGGTTTCAATTGAAATCGTAAACTGATTTAAAAATAAAATGATTTCATCATCGCAATATCGCTATGATCAGGTCAGAGAATTTCAAAATAGACTCAAAACCCTCATTGAGGAGTATCAAATAAAAATAAAAAAATACCAACGAAGAATTACCGCAATTGATGTTACTGTGTACCTTGTGAGTGGTGTAATCACCGGAGCTGGTATTATACTGTCTTCAGTAACAATGATTGCCCCGGTCGTAGTTCCAATTTGCATTTCTGCGGCAACAACAATCGCGGGAATAATTTCGATAGTAACAAAAAAAATATCATCATGCAGCCAGCGTAAACTACAAGACTACGTGATTCAATTTCATGTTGTATCCACTGCATACTCGCAATTATCCTCAATGATATCGTCATTGCTCAATGATACAATTATATCAGATAGTGAGTTCTCAGCGATGGTCAGTATTTATGATTCTGCGATGTCAAAATTAGAGCGACAACAACAGTATAATAACGATGACAACACAGCAGGAACTACTTCAACAAATAGTGGAGAACACAAACCCAGTACAAACAAGTATGATCTCAATAACATCAACGAATCCAGAATTCAGTGTGAATTTCCCTACCCCAGTCCCCGTGAAGGAAATCGCGTTAGCAAAATTACGAGTGTATCACAGTTGGCCTAACATTAGATCAAAATCATTTGGTGGTCAACAACCGAATAATTCACTGGTGTTCTCGTATAAGAATAAAGACGACGGTACCCCAGACTGGAACATTGTTTCGATACCAACCGGATCATACCAAATTGAACAAATCAGTGCTGAATTGCAACGTAGAATAAAATCGATTACTGGAAAAGAATCAAAAATAGCTATAATGGTTCATGAGCCGACACTATCATCTGCCATTGAGATAAACTCGCCTGGTTACGTCTTAGATATCTATCAGAGTTCTATTAGAACCGTACTAGGATGGCCTGAATTACCACCCCGGGGAGAAACCGTTAAATTACCACCTGAACCACAAAAAAATGATTATATCACCGACAGGATAAAATCTGATAATCCAATAAAAAGCTATAGCGAATACATCAAACAGAAATTTTTCATTGGAGTGGTAGAAAGCTACAAACCAATATATTACATAATTCAACAGGATAAAATCGTTGAAAATTTCACAGCAATGAATAATGATTTTTCACTGTTGTTAATATCTCTTAAATCCGGCTCTCTCACCCGAGATGAATTTATCAGCATCGTAGAAACATGCAATAAAATTATCGACGATATGGAAACATTTAATTTGAAAATTATTCAAGAAATATTAGATGATGATAATCCCCTATCGAGAACAACATTTGCAACAGACTATAAAATCCCCATCAAAGATATTCCAGTATTTAAACTACCAGGATATAACGTACAAGAACTAAAAAAACTTCTCAGTGACACCATCGATATTGGTTTTAAAATAATTCATGATGCGTGGAAGAAATTGCAACCACCACCAACAATCCTCAAACATAATAATGACCCAGAAGGCGGCGGCAGGCATATCGCTCCTCAAAATGTGAATATTTCATCGGTGATTGCGCTCAATTTAGTATGTGACGTTATTGAAGGAAGCTATCAAATAAATCTCAAACGATCAAATCAAGCTCAGCAGGGATATATTTTGTATTCATTTGCACCAACAGCTCCTCCAGGATTTCTAATTATTGAGTCTCCGGTGAATCCAGTCTATATGCGATGTCATAATAATTCATTAACCAGAATCAATTTCAAACTCACTGACCAGTCTAATAATCTGATTGATTTACAAGGTGAAGTTTTACAAATTAGTCTGTTTTTGAAATCCTAAGCCCGAGGACACGATATCGTGTCGGACTTGATAAAATATTTGGTTGAAATCATAGGGGTAAGTGTCCATCGTGTTTTTTTACCCAATGGAGGCATTTTGAGACCTGGATTCACACACCCTGCAAGATCGTATTTCAGACAAAAATCACTAAGGCTCTGTTTGGCAAATGGAGACTTTATTTTTTTTTTGTTTAAAACATGAAAATTCGTAGGAAGGCTCTATTTGTTGTTTTGATGGTTAAAATCGATTTTTGGCTAAAAGTTGTCTGATTCACCCTCTCTGCTGCTCAGGAGGTCGTGGGTTTGATTCCCGGCTGAGTCCTACCAAAGACATACAAAAATGGTACTAACAGCTGCCTCGCTTGGCACTCAGCATTAAGAGGTTAGCGTTAGAACTGGTCGACTTGGTGTCAGGATAATGTGACTGGGTGTGACATCATGCTACATGTCTCTGGCATGATGCCCCAGTGCTAGACATCACTATCAACTGCCTCACTGCATACATGATAGCGATATGACTGAATTTTTGTATGCTACATTAAAAATCCTAATCACACAGACACACCCTTTATTGTGAATTATATCACAAATAATCCTGCAATATTTATCAGAAGTCCAAATGTTTAAATTTCTAATTGAATTCCAGCAGTATACCAAATCAAATTGGACCTGTTGACAATGCCCGTAGTCTCGAATATGCTAATATGCAAATGGCCAGTAGTGTGTTGATATGCTAAGTCTTTTGATATATCACAGTAATATTATCCGAATTTGTCCTTGTCTGAATTCACAATGATTTTCCAGTCAAAGAATATTACTGAGGAGCACTTTGTATTTCCTGTGAATGACAAGTTTATTAAATAATTCCATAAAAATAAAATAATGAACACAACAAGACTGATTCTGCTAAAGATCTTAATACAGGAATGAGTAATTTGTCAACTAAACAATATATACAAAGCTAAGACACAAAAATAGAACCAGGATGATTGTCAAAAGTCATTTCTAGAACATTTTAAGTTGCCATCTAGAAAATATCTATTACTAAAATTATAATAAAGTACCTGGAAAACTTTAGGTAGACCAGGTATTTCCATCAGGGAATATTAATGTCCTAGACTCAGATTAAGATAACCATCTTTACTTCCATTGATAATGATCCTAATATTTGTCTATTCTTACAGAGAAATATTTAGAATGTTTTATGTTGTCAAGTATGAAATACAAATGTATATAACATATAACCATTAAGAAAAAGCCAATGAATGGCGAGAAAAAGGTATTACTTTTTGCAAGCTTGCAGTGCCTTACTGTGGCAGCATCTGCATTCAAATTTATGTTTAACTCTGTTTAAGTTTTTGAGAGTCAGTTGCTGTATTGAGCCAGATAGATAATATAACATGTTTTCTTCATGAGTTGCTGCATTCAATTGAGATCTTTGGATAATATCACATTTCTTCTACATCATTTGCTAAATTCAGTTCAGTTAGGTCATGGGATAATATCACATTTCTTCTACATCATTTGTTAAATTCAGTTAAGTTAGGTCATGGGATAATATCACATTTCTTCTACATCATTTGTTAAATTCAGTTCAGTTAGGTCATGGGATAATATCACATTTCTTCTACATCATTTGTTAAATTCAGTTAAGTTAGGTCATGGGATAATATCACATTTCTTCTACATCATTTGTTAAATTCAGTTAAGTTAGGTCATGGGATAATATCATATTTCTTCTACATCATTTGTTATATTCAGTTCAGTTAGGTTATGGGATAATATCACATTTCCTCTACATCATTTGCTAAATTCAGTTCAGTTAGGTCATGGGATAATATCACATTTCTTCTACATCATTTGCTAAATTCAGTTCAGTTAGGTCATGGGATAATATCACATTTCTTCTGTTATGTATATCAGTTGTAATCAACTGAGGCCTTGGAATAATATTACATTTTGTTTACATCATTTGTTGTATTCGGCTGAAAACTTGGGATAATAATACATTTTGTCTGCATCAGGTGCTTTATATTTCTTGTGTATCATTTGATGTACCTGTATATTAATTGAGGCCATTGGATAATATTAATTTTTTTTCTACATCAGTTGTTGTATACAAATGAAGCATTAGGATTATATTACTGTGTATCATATATTTGTACCCAGATATGCTAGGATTTTCTATCACACCTGCATAAGCAGAATTCTATTTCCTCAAAATGCCATTCACATTTGAGACCTTGAGTTCTGCATAACCCTTGTAGAATATAGGAGTTGTGCTGGCTATGTGATTAGTATGATCTACTCACAACCAAAAAGGGTGAAGGTTTGGATCCTACCAATAATCATTCATTGTATCTTAGGACATGCCCTGTGAAAATTATGTCAGCATGACTCCAGATATGGTGTGGGTTCCTTAGCAACCATGTGGAAGATTTATTTATGAGTTCTTTTCTAGAATGGGTGAGACAAGTTTAATTAGAGTAGTTAGGAATGTCTCCAATGACACGCTGTACCTAGATGTGTTTGGGATGACTCTCTTGGTAACAATGTGCCATCGTAACAATCATACAGAAAACTTAATTCAACATTTTTTCTCAAAAGTGGCTGAGCCAGTTTTGATAAGACATGGTAGAATTGTTTCTTAGGAAATGTATCAAAACTGTTGTCCTCGGGATGGTGCCTTTAGCAGTAGTGTGGTTTCATTCAAGCCACATTGGAAACCTATTTTGATTTATTGTCTAGAATGGCTGAACCATTTCCAACCAATTTAGTTTGATTAAATCAGGAAAAATGAAAGAGGTGATATAAAAAAATTCAAAAAAGAAAAATTCATGTATGAAATTTCAAAGTATAATTTGGAACTTGGACTCTGAACTACAACTTCTCATAAGCAAACAGATTTCCTACACACAAATTTCGGAACCCAAATTTTTATTCAGAAATCAAAAACTTCTTATCTCAAACAACAAAACTTGCTCACATAATGATTTTATTAATCAGGCTTAGTTTTAGTAATTTATAAACTTGTTTAGATAATCGAGACATATCAACTATGGTTGTATTTACAGATATATTTCTGCACATAAAATGTAATCTGTAAACTGGTGAAGAGTTGATTTTTTTTACATACATGCACACACACACACACACACACACACACACATATTAATTTGCCTGGTTAATCTTAATTTATGGAGGTTCACAATTTTATTGGGTTGTGTTGGAGAAAAATGATTTGTTAAAGATTCAATATTATTTCAGACCATGGGACTCTTCCTGGGAATCCTGTGTATGGACATGAGAAGAGGCATTTCTATTGCTACAGTGGTTATAATGTTTATCATGTTGTTAGGTAAGTTTAATATAGGCTTACAATGCTGTAGCATGTTGTTTGGTATGTTATAGGCTTACAATGCTGTAACATGTTGCTTGGTATGTTATAGGCTTACAATGCTGTAGCATGTTGTTTGGTATGTTATAGGCTTACAATGTTGTAGCATGTTGTTAGGTATGTTATAGTCTTACAGTGCTGTAGCATGTTGTTAAGTATGTTATAGGCTTACAATGCTGTAGCATGTTGTTAGGTAAGTTTAATATAGGCTTACAATGCTGTAGCATGTTGTTAGGTATGTTTAATATAGGCTTACAATGCTGTAGCATGTTGTTTGGTATGTTTAATATAGGCTTACAATGCTGTAGCATGTTGTTTGGTATGTTATATGCTTACAATGCTGTAGTATGCTGTTAGGTAAGTTATAGGCTTACAATGCTATAGCATGTTGTTAGGTAAGTTTAATATAGACTTACAATGCTGTAGCATGTTGTTTGTTATGTTATAGGCTGTAGCATGTTGTTTGGTATTGTATAGGCTTACAGTGCTGTAACATGGCATTTATGATAGGCTTACAATGCTGCAGCACGTTGTTTGGTAAGTTATAGGTTAACAGAGATGTAACATGCCATTAGTGATAGGCTGACTGTGCTGTAGCATGTTCTTAGGTAAGTTATAGGCTTAATGTGTTTTAACATGCCATTAGTGATAGGCTTACTATGCTGTAGCATGTTGTTAGGTATGTTATAGGCTTACTGTGCTGTAGAATGTTGTCAGGTAAGTTATAGGCTTACAGTGTTTTAACATGCCATTAGTGATAGGCTTACTATGCTGTAGCATATTGTTAGGGATGTTAAAGGCTTACAGTGTTTTAACATGCCATTAGTGATAGGCGTACTATGCTGTAGCATGTTGTTAGGGATGTTAAAGGCTTACAGTGTTTTAACATGCCATTAGTGATAGGCTTACTATGCTGTAGCATATTGTTAGGTAAGTTATAGGCTTACAGTGTTTTAACAAGCCATTAGTGTTAGGCTTACTGTGCCATAACGTGTTATTAGGTAAGTTATAGGCTTACAGTGTTTTAATATGCCATTAGTGATAGGCTTACTGTGCTGTAGCATGTTGTTAGGTAAGTTATAGGCTTACATTGCTCCAGTGGTTAGATTGTCCATCTTGGATGCAGGAGGTCATGGGTTCAAACCTCGACCAAGTTATACCAAAAACTTCTCAAAATGGTACTAACAGCTGCCTTGCTGGGCATTCAGCATTAAGCGGTTAGTGTTAGGACTGGTCAGCCTGGTGTCAGGATAATGTGACTAGGTAGGACATCATGCTAGATGTCTTTGGCATGAGTCACCAGTGCTAGACATCACTATAAACTGCTACACTGCAAACAATGTAGCTTCATGTCTAAAATTTATAAAACCGTGTTAAAAATCCAAATCACTAACATTGTTATCACATGTTAGGTAAGTTATAGAATTACAGTACTATAACATTTTGTTATGTAAGTTATTGGCCATCAGAGCTATATGTATGGTTCTAAGAATACTCATATGCTTATACAAAATATGAATATATATCCAGAGAATTAATACATGTTTGACTAAAACTAATTAAAAGGTATTTAAGTATCAAGAATGTTATATCTATAGGATAAATAGATTGCAAAATTGAATATCATTATTCAATCTTGCACTTCTTTTTTAATAGAATGTAGGTAATGTTCTCTCAGGTGCCTTGTGTTAATTCCTTTCTTTTATATTGCATATTCATCATGTGCCAGTATATCATGTAGTGCTTGATGCTGAATACTAATATTTACTACAGTTTCCCGTGTATTAGGTGTGCCAAACTTAAAAAGAAAATATATTGATCAATACAGTACTGTTACCCACATAATGTAGTCAATATAATATTCACACTGTGAGCATAAAATTTGTTGTTTGGATAAATTTCACCAGGATAAAGCTCATCTTAAAAAAAGCAAACTTCAGTGGTATCATAAACAGCCCTGTCACAGGTATGTATATACTAGAAGAGTTAGCTCCCTTTGCATTGTGACCAATGCCATTCCAAGATGCATGCATGGTCTTTCTTAATATGGTTGTGCTTAATGAAGCATGTATTACATTTATTATTTAACCTGATTTAACCCATAAAGTTAATTTTTTTACCAAGACATGGCCATTCATAATGTTCAGCTCCAAGAAAACGATTAAGATGTACTTTTGTGTTAGCAGCTACTTGCTTCAGGGCATACTGAGACTGAGAAACATGCAGTCAGTAAGAGTTATTTATTGGTTAGTTTTGACCTAAAATAGAGGGGGGAGGGTGCTTATTAAGGCTTGTCAGGTATTACAATGACATTGGTTCTGTGACTTCTCACACAGAGCATAAAAAGCTCATGTACCACATATAGTTCCAGTTCCTATGTCTTAGTCATCCCTATTGCTATCAGACCAGTTCAGACGTTGTGTTGTTTTCAGTTTTTTATATATAGTATTAAACTGATATTGTTTTCTTGTAATTTTTTATATTTTGATCAGTTTTTGCATTCAGGTTATACTGGCCATTAATGTATTATATAAGCAGTGTTGAATTTTCTTTCTTTTTTTCAGGTGGTTTTTATACAAGAAACATGCCTGTGTGGATCTCATGGATAAAATATTTTTCCTTTCTTCACTACACATTCCATGCCCTCCTTTACTTAGAGCTTAGTGGTGGATCTTCTATTCAGTATGTACAAAATTTATTTATTAAAAATGTTTTTTTTAAATTTCTTCTTAAAATTTATTATCCAATCATAATATGTTGAGAGAGTATTCACTGCCTTATTGATCCAGTTCTCATAAGCTCAAATGATATTAGAGATACCTTTTGTTTGTTAAGTCATATGGTTGCCAAAGCAGAAACAAGGCAAGTACATTCCCTAAGATAGACTTAGTTGTACCAAATAATGTTGGACATTAGTTACTTTTTCTGCCAATGCCTGATCAGTATATATTATTAGGCGTCACAAATATCTTCTGTTTTGTGCCATTTCACCAGTTTGAGCAGTCATTATTTTCTCCATGGGAGATTATTTTCCATATATTTCTTCTACTGAATTTAGCTCTGTCATCATCTTTTAGATGAATATATTGCACTTGGTTTATTTCCTGTGATAAGCTAATCATTGTAGTCTTAAATGCCTATCTGAAAAGTCTAGTGTTACAGTGGTAACTCATATATCTTTTATTCCTGGAAGTAAAATCATGTCTCTACTTTTCTGTAACATTTATCCTCGTTCACCATGTTTACTTCACTGTAAGCTTAATGTGTCTGATTTTGCCATTATATGTGATTTTTTGCTCTCTGGGCATTTCTAAAACTTTTCCAGTATGAAGTGATTGGAAAATTTTTAACTTTACTTTATCTTGATGCCTATATTTCAGCAAGCTGAAAATAGTTAAGATCCCTCCATTGTGTCTTGCATATGGCATCTGTACTTAACAATTCATCTTATCTCTCGCTCACCATTTCCACGGCCCCTTCCATTAACCTCCAGCTTGCAGTGAGATAGGCATTTCAGTTAGCATCATCACTGCTCTAAGACCATGACAAGGCACCCAATCTCTATCTTCCAGCCTGTATTGCATAGCCATGTAGAGGTCAGGAAGTATGCCATCAAATAATAAAACAAAATTGAAGCAAATCAACACAGAGTTCTGCCACCACTTAGAAAGAAGAACCAGAAAAATATGAAGTACACCTCTGAGCCATGCCAAACAGGAAAGCTCTCATTTAAATTTACTTTATGGCAATGGTCCAGTTTTACAGAGACTTAAGCACTTTACAGTGAAATAGGATAGATTCCACCCCAACGATTTGATAGTTTTGTAAATTGCCATAAATGCTTCTAGATCATGTTTTGTAACAATACCTTGCCATGGAGAATTCCATCCCTAGAGACCCAAGCAAGGGAAATATTCTCCAGCAGGAAATACACTCTCCTCCTGCATAGGTTGATAGGGATTGTTCAATGCACAATTTCCTGACGACTTTTACTTGTACTTTATCTACATCAGTGGTTAGTTCTAACCCAGTATAGATCAGAAATCTCAAAACTAATGCATTTGGGCAGAATGTTGTCCATAACCAGTGTCGTTAATGAAGAGGATTTGGCAGTCAGTCTGATATATGCATATCTTTGTCTTCCCACTCACAAGTCTTTCTGAAAATTTCTGAAATTCACTCGCAGAGACACTACGTGCCAGTTTAGGACACTCTCTTGAGATCTGAATCTCAACCCCAGGGTTTTTCATGAGAATTATTGAGACATGCCACATGTAAGAACCACCATCACATCAATAACATTAAACCACCATGATTACATTCTCGAAAATCATCAGGTAAGCAATCTCTTGCACCAAGGCATAAAATCCCATGTTTCACTCTTGCTTTAATTCATAGTTTTTGTCAACAAGGACATATCTGATCTCATTCTTTCCCAGCATTTCATTTACCTGGTGAAAGAGTTCAAAATCTCTTGCTTTATAAAGCTTCTTTCCACCGAGAATATGTCTTGAGGATCATCAGGTTGCTTGTAGGATCATGTTATGGGTGACATGTTCATGAGACCCCTGTCAGTAAGCCCTCTGATCACTGGTGGCTGATACTTTGCCAATGAGAACAAATGATCAAAGTTTTGGACTACTTGAGGTCCAGACTCAGCAAATGGAAGATTTCGCTTGGCATACCTATCACAGCCATCAGTACAATCAACCACTGGAAACGCAGTATGAATAGACACAGATGCCTGTCTGTCTCCTGTCTTCCTTTCATAGAGCAAGTGACACTGGTCCCTTTAGGAATATTCAGGGTACATCAACCTCCTGGAGATAAAAGCCATAGCAAATACCTTTTGTTGATTACAAGAGACATTATCTGGATAGTGTGTCCTGATTCATTCTGACAACTTGACTATCACATGATTTTAGAGGGTAAGGGAGAATCAGGTCCCTAGATCTTTGCATACTTGTTGGAAATATTATTTTCAGATGGAGTAGCTATTGACATATCCAAATCAAAGTCTTGTCACATTCCAGACAATGTCCTATCAGACTTTCTGTTCAGAATAAATCAACTGTTTCACATAGAATGGGTATTTTAAACCTTGGCCTGCAGTGAACCTACATCTACAGGTGCTGGTCTTTTTCTGATGAGGTGAAATGTCAGGCTCCCCACTTTTTGCCAGTTCCAGGTTCTGAAGCCTAGGCAGTTGATTCTTTGTCAGTGAACTAGAACAGTCTCAAGACAAAAGATTAATTTCTCTTGTACACAAGCTAGTTTTTAGCAATTGAAGCCATTCTTGTGCTCAGATTGGACCATCCAATATTCCTTTTGGATTTATTTTATAGAATAATCATTTTGCTTGAATAAATTATATGTAGAATTTGTGCCAAATTTGAGTTACTGTTACCTTTAAAGACCTTGTCTATTTAAGACCATGTTACATATCACTATCATTGACATCAGATAGTCATTATGAGTTAGCATGACTGACTATTTTTGCTTACTCTGTTAGTAATGAATATGCTATTGGTGAGTTAATTATATGCTGGAAGTCAACCTCCATTGTGAGCCTTGTGGAAGACGCTGGTGTCCCCACTCCAAAAGTTCATCATTTGCAGCCATCAGCCACATTAACTAAAGCAGCAGGGAATGAGGATCATGTGGAAAGGGTACAACTGTCCACCTTCAAACAGATATGTCACCTGGTCCAGGAAATTATGACATTTAGCCAATTATTGCTTCTATTTCCCTGGCTTTTTTCCTCACCTTTTGCCGACTTATGGGAGGAGGGTCCAATCAGTTTTAGGCAGCCCAGTAAGTGATAGACCCCTGCATGTCTGAGCATGACCTTCAGGCCTGTTAAGTCAGGATGCATGGGGTTATTACCATCACTGGTCATCCCAGCATGGGGACCTTTTCATTGAAATAGTCCAGCCAACAATAATTTACAGATATCTTGGTGATAGATCCATCCATCTAGCTTTCCATCAGCAACATACCCTTCCTGTGATGAAGATTTCAATGATAAATCAGTCTGTCCAGCCAGACTCTTGGAGCAACCATTACCAGTGATAGCTGGACCTTCCTCTACACTGCCAACATTCAGGCCAACCATTTACTTGGCAAACCAGCCAGCAGATCAGGACTTCATATGTTCACTGATTTCCACAAGGGAGAGCTAGTAACATTTTTAAAGGGGATGGAATTGAGTCATTAATGCCACCTGATATGATTTAACTAACCAAAGCAGCAAGCAGACACAGATTGAGACTCGACACACAGTGAATGTGATGAAACACCTTTTTCAAGTGTGTTCAAATCTGGGTTATTGCAGCTTGACATGAATGGTTTTGAAACTAAATTTCATTGGTACAGTGGGCTCTGGAACAAGCATTTTATTGTAGTTCTTGCTTGAATTAGCAAAGAAGTATTGCAAATGCTAGTCAACAACATGTCTACTGGAAAACTCAAAATGGCTGACTCCCAAAAAAAGTCAGTTTCAGATGATGATTTCATTTTGCCAATTTAAATGTTGATAGTTGTTGTTGTTGTTGTAGGATTTAACACTATTTTTCAGCACATGATAGGATATACATGGCGGCCAGTATTAATGGTGGAGGAAGAAACTGGGAAACCCCCCGGAAAGATCCACCAACCATCAAGAAGCTACTGGCAAGCTTTCTCACATACCCACATTGGCCGAATCTGAGATTCAAACCCATGCAGATGTGAGAGTTGATAGTGGTGATGTGATGACAATGGTTTTTAAAGTTTCAAAATAGATGCAATTATTGGAGCAAGGAAGGTGTCACTGGAATTACCAATTAGTGATTTTGACCCAAACAATGATGTTGAATTAGAGTTTAACATACATGCAGGCTGGACAAAAACAGTATACTTTTAGCCGTATTTCTAAAATTAAATGTTGCACCTAAAATTAAATGTTGGACTGGAGAATACCTAGTTAAGGATATTCTTCAATGAAAACTTCTTGCATTTAACCATAGATTAAATGAATCATTATGTATTTCATAGGGTAAAAATGGGGTGAACTTACTAAAAAAAAGTTACCTCAGACAGTCGAAGCCAGTCACAGTGATGAACAAAAATCATTTTACTCTTTGGGGGGGGGGGTACAGGTATGGATTTTGTGCAAAAACTCTGTAATTGATTTTAATGGGCAACTGAAAATGTGATATCAGTCATATACTTTAGTATATAAAAAAAATGAGCAGTAATATATTTTACCAATATTCGAAACATGTAACACCTGAACAAGTAATGAACTCGAGAGATGAATATTTGTACAAGCTCATAAATAACAAGAAAAATTGCAAAGTTTGTGAACATTTATACATACTTTTAGGGTGCAAACTTACATATGGTGTTCCTGGATGTTTATTAATTGTTACTAATTCTGCACCTGTGATTTTTGCAAAGTTGTAACAGATACATGTATTTGGCTGAATTTACCCCCTTTATGTGAAAATATATGTAACTTGCTCATAATAAAGTTCAGACTTCAATAATTTTTCTTGTAGGGTGTTGTTTATCAGGCTTGGACATTAAAAAGGGCAGTTTAAAATGCATAGTGCAGTTCTTCATATCTTTCCTGAAACAATTCAGCACTGAAGCTTCTTGTACTACAAAACTATAAAGTACTAAAATGGTTAATGTATTTTAGTGATGCTTTAGTTTCATCATGACTTGTATGCAAGATGAGGTTTCCTTAGAAAACAGTGTTAGTGGTTGGTTAGAGTTGCATTCAAAGATGTTGAAGTTTGTAAATTTTAGTTGTTGCAAGTAAACATTAGACTTTTGTTTTAGTCCAATCTTTTTCAGGTTTATTTTAATTTTTTTAAACTTAGTTATTGTGAATCCTGCTTTCCTTTCAGATGTGCTACTGAGACCGGCACCACAAGTTCAAATTTCCTCTCATGTTTCGAAGCAAATAACACAAGAATACCCACACAAGATCTGCTACAGTTTTACAGAATTGATCTGAATTACTGGGGATACTTCATGCCTCTGTTTGTGTTCATAAGCCTCTTCTTATTGCTTGGTTATGTTCAGCTTAGATTCTTTCAAAAGTCAAAGTAGTTGGAAGAATTGAATATAAGCATCATTTCCCTAGATGTAAGCATTTATCTTTGCCTTTTTAATATTGCAGTTTTATGTTCCACACAAGGCATTGAACCCACTGTTTCAGTAAACTCTGTTGTACATAAATTATATGTATTAACTTTATCTGCAAGTTGACCTTCTTTGGGCAGGCAGGGAAAGTTTTATACCCTTTGGTTTTCTTCATCAGGTTAGGTTGTGACACATTTAATTTGATAAACTATACTGATTTTTGTAATTATCAAGACTTTCGAACCAAAAGCATGCTCTCCCATATTTCTTCTATTTAGTTACAAGTCCAATAACTCTCGGTATCCAAACCATTATCTGGTATTCATAGCTGTTTACAGTATAAGGCTCAAAGATTTATTTTAAATCTTTCTTGCCTTGGGTACCATGAATGCAAAAAAAGCCATTAATAATTTCTAATTATAAAATTCTATATTCTGAATGTTGATTTTGTTTAATGTCATTAAATTCAATTCAAGAGACCTATATAGCCAAAGATTTAAAAATTTAAAATTCATTTTTCTAAGTTTCAATTCAGCTTATAAAGAAGACAATATAATCTTGCAAAGCCAGAGCTTAACTGCTCCTGTGGCCTAAGTAGTTTGAGCATCTGCCTTGGATGTGGGAGGTTGTGGGTTCGAACCCATACCAAGTCATACCAATGACTTATACAAATTATACTAGTAGCTTCCTTGCTTGGCGCTCAGAATTAAGAAGTTAATGTTAGGACTGGTCGGCCTGTTGTCAGGATATAGTGACAGGGTGGGACATGATGTCACATGAGAATGGCATGATGCCCCAGTGCTAGACATCACTATAAACTGTCACGCTGCAGACATTGTAGCTATATGACTCAGATTGTTAAACCTATGTTAAAAATAAACAAAAAATACAAACATGTATTGCTTAACATGCTTTTCTTTTAAATATGATGATCACTTCATTCTGACTTGATTTGAGTTATAAATATGAAAAGAAATTTAAGAAATTGTATTAACATGTCATCAGAAATTAAAGTTTGACCGTAGAGATGCTTAGGAACTTGTATATCATTTTGTTGAGTAACTAAAGCTTTATTAGTAGGTCCATTACAGTTCAAAAAATGGAACATCATTTAATAAATCAATTTCAGTACTAGACACTTAATTATCCATTTAAAAAAGGTCTCCTGATATATATTTTATTTCAATTTCTTGTGTTTATGTTCTCCTGTGGTATTATTAGATGGTATTATCTTAGTAGTTACTCTCTATACTCACTACAAAATCAAGTCCAGCTGCATACATGCAAACATCATAGAACCTGATTTGTCATCACGTAAAGCACTTGTAGATCAGAGTGTGTGTTCTTGTCTTCTCTTTTGTTTTAATTTTTAATAACTCTTGACCCAGATACATGTGCATTATGTGACAGCAGGTCTGTGTCTCTGCAGTTGCAGTTTGACTTTACTTACATGCAGGTATAATTATGTCAGTCTGAAAGACCCCAGATTCTTACTACTATTAACCTTGTTTAAAAAATGTATGATCACAAGTTCCTAACATAACTAATAATGTGTTTGTTAACTGTTTTGATTTAATCAAAAGAATTAAGAAGGTGTTTCATTGTGTTATTGTTAATTTTATTTTAATGTTATCATATATTTTATATATATATATATACTGATGGATATGACAAAGTTCTTTTCTCTTTAAATTTATGTACATTTTCTCTTTAATGTATGTATATTTTCTGTCTAAATGTATATATATTTTCTCTTTAATAATGTATGTATATTTTTGTTTATAGATTACTCCTGTAAGCAGGTTTATGATAACGCATAGTTAATTAGAATCTCATTAATATTTAAAGATCTGCATATTTTAAGCCAATTACCACATTAATTATATTTATACTTTTTAGTCTTTGCATACTCGTCTGGAAAAAATTAAACTGATTGAATTTGCATTAAAGAGTCTCATAACAAAATTTAATTCAGGGTGTCAGAACAGTATCTCAAATGGGGAGATTCTTTCAGAGGCAGTAAGACTTTGTCATATGACCAAGACAGCTGCTAGCATGTAATTCGTAAATGTGAAAATTGCAGGGAGTCATAGCAGTCCCAAATAACCCCAGTGTGATATCCTTCACATTGATGTAACTGGGAAGGTATTAGTGACAGTGATTACAGGAAATAGTATGCGCAATGAAAGGGGCTGCTAATACAATTGATTCTTAAGCAACAAGACATTTAGCTAGTGACAGTAGAGGATTTCCGAATAGCCAGTTAAATACATGTGGAGTTCACTATCTCTGTTTGTTATTCAGCATTGTATAAAGAAAATTTAAAGTTTCTTTAGTCAGTTATTTTAGTAGACATTTTAGCTATATTTTGCTTTGCCAGAAACATGCAGAACACCTCCTAGTCATCTCCACCAGCTATTTTATCTTTTACAGGGTAACCCAAACTCAGTAATAGAGACTGTTGAATAACAAAATTACTGATAATCTCATTGAAAGTTTATAGTAGAAATATTTGTGAAATTTTAAATCATAATGTTTTCCATTGAAAATATCCTTCTTTGTCTAATGCAGATTTAGTTCAAATTTAATAGAACTGATATAAAAATGGCTAATCTGATTCCTCTACTGTAATACTAATGGCTTTGTGTAGAGTTATCACTATTGCCCAAGGAGAGGCTCACTGGTTGCAGAGATATTTTCCAGGGGAAGTATTCAGAAATTGTTGTAAACATGATTTTACAGTGAAACCTGCCTTGATAGAAAACATTTTTTGTGTTCTCTTACTTTGATTACCATTTTATAGCCTGCATATAAAGGGCATCTGTCCACAAGGGACAAACTTTTGTTGTTCCATGAGTGTCCTTTACAGACAGCTAGTTTCACTTGAACTGAGTCGCTGATGAAATGCAATGGATGGATATGAGAGTATTAAACATATCATTATTTTGAATAATTGTTAATATTATTGACAAGTTCATATGTTTACATATTTCTTACTATGTCAACAGTGATTTCAAACATATCAATGACAGATTTATTTTTGAATATAAGAAAAGAGTCCTAGATATACAAAATGTGATATGAAATATAAAATACATTTGCAAACTATGAGCCCTTTTACATTAATTTGAAATTGCCATTATAGCATATTCTTCTAATCAACATAGTTCTCGAGCCATTGCACATATTCTGATGCAAGTTTGTGTTTATATTGTCTCCTACACCTATATGTGCATAATATGCCGTGTTTTGCTTCATCAACTCCACCTGGGATAGAGTTATGGCCCTAGACAATTAAATTATTATCTTCATATGTGGGATGATGCCCACAACTGCCACAGGTCAAGAACCATTCAGCGTTGTCTGATGAAATTTGATAAGAACATGCATCTTTTTTCCAGTGAACAAAAAAGTCAAAATGTTAATCACTTATTTGATTTTTATGTCATTTAACTGCAAGTCGAAAGAAATCTATTCTTCTGACCAGAAGAGTGCATGGTTTGAACCCTGCCCAAACCTGGACAGTTTGGTTGTCATAGCTTCTTTTTGGGTAAGACATTATTTCAAGTACCTCAGCACAATATAATTTGTGTGTTCATGTGATGTTAATACATTGGTAATTAACATGCAAAATGAATAGCACAATCTAACTTGTGTGTTGATGTGATGTTAAATACATTGATAATCAACATGCAAAATGAATAACTCACTATAACGCGTGTGTTGATGTGATATTAAATACATTGGTAATTAACATGCAAAATGAATAACTCATTATAATGTGTGTGTTGATGTGATGTTAAATACATTGGTAATTAACATGCAAAATGATTAACTCATTATAATGTGTGCGTTGATGTGATGTTAAATACATTGGTAATGAACATGCAAAATGAATAACTCACTATAATGTGTGTGTTGATGTGATATTAAATACATTGGTAATTAACATGCAAAATTAATAACTCATTATAATGTGTGTGTTGATGTGATGTTAAATACATTGGTAATGAACATGCAAAATTAATAACTCATTATAATGCATGTGTTGATGTGATGTTAAATACATTGGTAATTAACATGCAAAATGAATAACTCACTATAATGTGTGTGTTGATGTGATGTTAAATACATTGGTAATTAACATGCAAAATGAATAACTCATTATAATGTGTGTGTTGATGTGATGTTAAATACATTGGTAATTGACATGCAAAATTAATAACACATATAAAGCAACCAATAAGTCCATGTCATTCCAGGCTATACAAGTATTATTCATCTTGCATGGTAATTACCAATAAGATTCCAGCTTCCTATTTAGATATTCTCTCCAGTTCTAGAATTGATTTTAAGATATGAAACATGAGGTTGTTCTTAATTTTTTTCTTATACTTGTGTTGTATTTAACAAGATCTGACAGACCAGTTCTTAATGCAGTGTCATATAAAACAATGCCTGGAAACCCCTTTATGCATTATCTCTCTTATCCAAGCATCATTGATACACGGTACTTGTAAATAATTACAATACCCCACACACCCGAACCAAATAACCTGTTTTTGTTTTTTGTTGAATATACAATGTTACTGCTCTTGTATGGCTATGCCTTCTGCACTGGGAAAGTGGCCATATAAGACAGGTGTCCTTTCTAAAGGGAGATTAGTAAGAAGTAGAGGTATGTGTTTGTAATAAGAAAGCTACCAGTACATGTAACTTCAGCTCATTTAATATAATCATTTACAAGTAACATTCATTACAAGGTTCTTCTTGTCTTAAGAGTAAACTTATTCCAAGTTAACATCCATTACTTCAAGGCAGGAAGAGTGTGAGGGTGGGTCATAGGTTTCCAGAATCACCACACCATGTGAAAAAAAGACAACATTACACACAAATATGTAATCCTTTGTTGCTTGAAATTTTACCATCATTTATTTCTTACATACATTTATTGGGTATTATGCACACTTTGAGGAAATAGACACTTAGACTTTTTGTTTTGGTACCCTATTGAAGAACATCAGAACCATTTTGAAATTTTTGGAGGACTAACCCAACACTTGACCTGATCCAGGCCTGTTAATAGTTCTTGTTTCCTGAGCATGAAATAAAAGTTGGGTGTTGTTGGCAAGCACAGTGCAACACCATTCAAAAACATTTAGATCTTGGTACAAGCATAACTTGGCATTTAGAATCAATCTCTTTTCATTTACCAGTACTCCATTTAGAATCAATCTCTTTTCATTTACCAGTACTCCATTTTGCTGCAGGATTGTTTCCTTATCCATTATGATCTTGTTTATTTGAATCTTTCCAACATCAAATTTTTCGGCAAGAACTATTAAACTCTTCTTATTGTTTTTGAGTTGATTAATATTTACCTTCCCTGCTAAGGTACTTTTTAAAAACAAATTCATCAATGCCAAAAAAACTGGCCATATTGAGGAGCTGGCCACTGATGATGGAGCCAGATAATAGAGGGACCATGTATGTGTTTCTAAGTTTATTATTTATATTTTTGAGAAGTTACTGATATACATTCCTTGTAAGATGTTGAATATTTGGATTAAATATTTTTGTCAATACAATGTATATCCAACATTTTATTTTTATATCAGAATTGCCCGTTTTCTACTCTGGCTTTTTTCTGCATTCTGTGTTACGGCGCTGTAACCGCTTGTATTGCCACATATTTTATAGCAGGGGTGTGAAGGGCACTTGTGCACAGGGGACAGACTTCTATGGTCCCATGAGTGTCCTTTACAGACTTTTCACTTGAATTGAGTCACTAATGAAATGCATTAGATGGATATGAGATTTCAATTATCAAACATATCATTATTTGAATAATTATATTGCTATTGTTATTGACAATTTTATATGTTCACATATTTCTTTGTAAGCAGTGAGTTCAGACATATCAGATTGTCACATTTATGATCATATTTAATAGTCTAAGAAAAAATCTACTTATTTTAAAAATTGTATATAGAATGCATTTGCAAACTATGATCCCATACATCTGGAATTTAGCTAAACACCACTGGTATAATTGGGACCTTGCATCAAGATTTTGGAGTTTTGTAATAATCACCTTTTCCATCCATCCGTCTGTTCCACGTAGCCCTTACAGGTTCAATTTTAATGGTATTTATGCCCTTTTACATTAATTTGAAATCTCCATCATAGCAGATTCTTGTAACCAACATAATTCAGGAACCATTCCACATCTTATGTTGCAATTTTGTGTTTATATTGTTTCATAGACGTATGTGTGATTGTTATGCAGTGTTTTGCTGCCAGCTGGGATAGAGTTATGGCCCTTGACAAATAAATTGGTATCTCATATGTGGGATGTTGCCTGCAACTGGCACAGGTTAAGAACCATTCAGTGTTGTCTGATGAAATTTGATAAGAACATGCAATGTTTTTGCAGTGAACAAAAAAGTCAAAATGTTAATCACTTACCTATTTCATTTTTATGTAATTTAATTCCAAGTGGAAAGTAATCTATGTTCTTGACCAGATGGGTGCAATCAGTCATTGTGTTGATGTGCTGTTAAATACACTAGTAATTACCATGTAAGATGAATATCACTTACAGCAATCAATCAATCAATCAGTCGCATTCAGTTACATTCCAGTGAATACAAGTATTATTCATCTTGGATGGTAATTACCAATAATATTCCAGCTTTTCATTTATATATTCACTCCAATTCTAGAAATGATTTTATGTACTGAAAAATTAAGTGGTGTGCATCCTTTGTCTTTGTGTATATTTTAGGAGCAGAGTACCGTATTTTCCAGCCTATAAGTCGATTAGGAGTATAAGTTAAATTCACCAATTTTGTAAATTTTCCATCCTTCATCCATATATAAGTCGATTCAGAGTATAAGACGAGGCCAGGTCAATATCTTGGTTTCATATTATACAGTAGTAATGGTATCGTTGTTATATTCCATATTACCGGCAATCGTGAAATTGCATTACCAATGCTAACATGCTTGTGATTTTACTTCTGAACAAATCACTGCTATATTCTGTTATCAAGTGACACAGCTAAATAAACAGTCCATACTTGTATTATTATAATTGAAAGCATTTCCATGTTGTAGTTAATTTTATTACCTGTAGTTACAAACTTAACTTAAATAAACTTTCAGTGATACAATCCATATATAAGTCGATTCAGAGTATAAGACGAAGACCTGACTTTCAAGTAAAAAGGTATAGACTTGTAGGTCGGAAAATACGGTAGTAGCAACATCAGTCTTGAGAAACCACCCTTTTACCAACAAAAATTATCTCTCAAGACAGCATCTACTTTCTCACACCTGTGGTCTTTCAAGTCTGGTTTTAGTGTCATATTGGTTCCAGAGATTTCCTTCAATGGGCATGAAAGCAAATCCAGATTTAGATTTACACAGGCAATGTACTTCATAGCCACAGTATATTTTTTTATACATTGAAAATGTCACTGTGATATAACATCTGTGTTGAGGTTTTGGTTAAAATAGTTTATTTACAAATATTTCCTAAACCCCTTGATAGAATGGCATTTTATTTGGCACTTGTCATTATGAAGCTATGTCACTGTGATATGTGTTGAGGCTTTGGTTTAAGGAGCATTGTGTGTTGTCAGTCATCTTCAACTGTTTACAATTGCCTTTTACATCTTCTCAAAAAACCACTCATTAGAGTTTTGCTCAATGTTACAGTAAGTTTCCTGGCATGAATCTCTTTTAGATTTCTTTATCGTAACTGATGCTTATCTACAATCCAATACAGCTGCATTTACTAAAATATTAAAAATTTTAAATTTTCTCTTAGAAAGCGTCCTGGCATGAGGGGCTTTAGAATTTATTAAAAGGATGTAAATCTTTCAAATGTGGCCAGTTAATAACTTGAAAACCATCTCAAAAGCACTCAACAGTATTTAACCAAATCGGACACTATCGTGACATCAAGGTAAATTAGAATTGATTCAGTTTGCCAATCCACCATCAAATATAATTGCTATTAGTAAAAACAGAAAAAAAGCATTTAGACGTTTTTTCCACCACAAAAAGAAACCCAAGAGAATTTATCAAATTATACAGAATGCATTCATCAGGTTAGTGATATCAGATCATTGGCATTTTCACTCAACCATTTGACCTTGAGAACAAGGATACACAGCAATGCTTTGATTGAGGGCTCAAAATGCAGGCCCATGCCTCGTTTTATTTTTGTATGTGTCAACACTTGGCTACTTCTCTGGGTTTGCATTTTGTATTTTATATTATAAGAAAGCTTTTCTTTTTATAAAGATGTTTTTGTTTAAGATTATTGTATTTTTATGCACAATTGCAGTTTCAATTTTCATTTTAACTTGATTCTTTTTAATGCTTATTGTATTCAACTTTATAAATAGCAAGGCATAAAATCACATGCATTTAGATTTCTTATTTACCAATACATACTCAAATGTATACCACACCAGTACATACTCAAGTTTGTTAGCCTTGTGATATCAAAGTGTTGTTTTATTTTTATTACCATATATACTCACCATTATGACAAGTCCAACTGCACAGACCCATATCTACCATCACATAATGCATCAGCAGATCTGGGTCTGTGCAGTTTGTTAAATGTAATCAGTAGATAACCAGCATGGACCATGATCTGCACCTGAAAATCAGGGTCTCTACTTGTAAACTCGACTTATTAACTAGACTTGTAAGGGAGTATGTGTGTGTTTGTGTTGCCCAAGTTTTTAAAGATTTATAGTGCAGGCACAATATGATAACATATCATTATGCATATTCTGGCGAGGCTGGCACAAAATGCAGATAATCTCAGACTCATGCACTTTGAGTAATGATTAATTTTCACTGTTTAATAGCACAATTGAGGAGTCGAGAGACGTAAGTGCAGTCATAACCTATTAAAATGATGAATCAAATGTACAACTGAAATAAACTAACCTTTTGACGTAATAATAAACTCTGTCCATGCTCTGCCGCCTTAGTATGCATGTACTGTTGTATGCATAAGAGAGCACATCAGAATTTTGTGTTTTTGTTTTGTTAGCAGCATATTTAACATAATGTATTGGCTGAATCATGCTGAGGAAATGTGAGAAAAAGATCTGAATCCTTAAGACATCTAAACATATAGTAGTGAACTAATTTTGAACTTTGTGAAAGAAAAAGATCTGAATCCTTAAGACATCTCAATATATAGCAGTGAACTTATTTTGAACTTTGTGAAAGAAAAAGATCTGAATCCTTAAGACATCTAAACATATAGTAGTGAACTAATTTTGAACTTTGTGAAAGAAAAAGATCTGAATCCTTAAGACATCTCAATATATAGCAGTGAACTTATTTTGAACTTTGTGAAAGAAAAAGATCTCAATCTTTAAGACATCTCAATATATAGCAGTGAACTACTTTGTGGGTTCAATTTCAAGATATATAATGCATACTGTATTTATTATTTATTATCATGATGTACTTGAGTTTACATATATTCAGTAATCATTACATGACACTATCTACCTTTAATAATTTACTGCATGATTGGTAGAAAATTGAATAAGACTTATTTTTACAGTTATATTTTATTTATGAATAGAACACTATCATACCAAGAACTTAATAAAAATGTGTATCATTTCAGATGCAAGTAGATCAGCACACATTAATAACCAATACATTTGAAATGTTGCAAACATTTTTTCTATGTGTGTAAAAACATGCATTTAGTAAGATTGAAATGTATATATTATCCATGATCTCCAATCCATGCATCACTGATACTTGTCAAGGGGTTACAATATACCCCTCCTCCCCTGGAAGCCCCCAAAAACTGTTTTTGTTGAATGTATTAAGTTTGTTTTCAAGTTTATATTTTTAAAGAAATATTGATACAAATTTCTTGCCAAATGTAGACTTTTGATTAAATGATTATATCCAATATTTGTTGTATCAGAATTTTGTGTTTTCTAAAGCTTGGATGGTGGCTCTTATTCTGCATTCTGTTTATCTGCTTGTATTACTGCACTAGTTTGTGTTTCAAGATCTGGCAGACTGAGTTGCTTAAGACAGTCTGTCAGGTCTTGGCTATAACACTCTTAAGCAGCTCAGCCTGACAGGTCTTGGTTACAACACTCTTAATTAAGCAACTCAAGTCTGACAGGTCTTGGCTATAACACTCTTAAGCAACTCAGCCTGACAGGTCTTGGCTATAACACTGTCTTAAAGCAACTCAAGTCTGCCAGGTCTTTGTTATAACACTCTTAAGCAACTCAGCCTGACAGGGCTTGGTTATAACACTCTTAAGCAACTCAAGTCTGACAGGTATTGGCTATAACACTCTTAAGCAACTCAGCCTGACAGGTCTTGGCTATAACACTGTCTTAAAGCAACTCAAGTCTGCCAGGTCTTTGTTATAACACTCTTAAGCAACTCAGCCTGACAGGGCTTGGCTATAACACTCTTAAGCAACTCAGTCCATCAGATCTTGGATATAACACTGAGTTGCTTAAGGCATCATTTTATACAAGACCAGACAAAACAATTACTTAAGGCAATGTGGTATAAAATAAAACCAGACAAAACAATTACTTAAGGCAGTGTGGTCTAAAACAAGACCAGACAAAACAATTACTTAAGGCAGTGTTGTATAAAACAAGACCAGACAAAACAATTACTTAAGGCAGTGTGGTATAAAACAAGATCAGACAAAACAATTACTTAAGGCAGTGTGGTATAAAATAAGACCAAACAAAACAATTACTTAAGACAGTGTGGTATAAAACAAGACCAGACAAAACAATTACTTAAGGCAGTGTGGTATAAAATAAGACCAAACAAAACAATTACTTAAGGCAGTGTTGTATAAAACAAGACCAAACAAAACAATTACTTAAGGCAGTGTGGTATAAAACAAGACCAGACAAAACAATTACTTAAGGCAGTGTTGTATAAAACAAGACCAGACAAAACAATTACTTAAGGCAGTGTGGTATAAAACAAGATCAGACAAAACAGTTACTTAAGACATTGTTGTATAAAATAAGACCAAACAAAACAATTACTTAAGGCAGTGTGGTATAAAATAAGACCAAACAAAAGAATTACTTAAGGCAGTGTGGTATAAAACAAGATCAGACAAAACAATTACTTAAGGCAGTGTGGTATAAAACAAGATCAGACAAAACAGTTACTTAAGGCAGTGTGGTATAAAATAAGACCAAACAAAAGAATTACTTAAGGCAGTGTGGTATAAAACAAGATCAGACAAAACAATTACTTAAGGCAGTGTGGTATAAAACAAGATCAGACAAAACAATTACTTAAGGCAGTGTGGTATAAAATAAGACCAAACAAAAGAATTACTTAAGGCATTGAGGTCTAAAACAAGACCAGACAAAAGAATTACTTAAGGCAGTGTGGTATAAAACAAGACCAGACAAAACAATTACTTAAGGCAGTGTGGTATAAAACAAGACCAGACAAAACAGTTACTTAAGGCAGTGTGGTATAAAACAAGATCAGACAAAACAGTTACTTAAGGCAGTGTGGTATAAAGAAGACCAAACAAAAGAATTACTTAAGGCAGTGTGGTATAAAACAAGATCAGACAAAACAATTACTTAAGGCAGTGTGGTATAAAACAAGATCAGACAAAACAATTACATAAGGCAGTGTGGTATAAAATAAGACCAAACAAAAGAATTACTTAAGGCATTGAGGTCTAAAACAAGACCAGACAAAAGAATTACTTAAGGCAGTGTGGTATAAAACAAGACCAGACAAAACAATTACTTAAGGCAGTGTGGTATAAAACAAGACCAAACAAAAGAATTACTTAAGGCAGTGTGGTATAAAACAAGATCAGACAAAACAATTACTTAAGGCAGTGTGGTATAAAACAAGACGAGACAAAACAATTACTTAAGGCATTGAGGTCTAAAACAAGACCAGACAAAACAATTACTTAAGGCAGTGTGGTATAAAATAAGACCAAACAAAAGAATTACTTAAGGCAGTGTGGTCTAAAACAAGACCAGACAAAACAGTTACTTAAGGCATTGAGGTCTAAAACAAGATCAGACAAAACAGTTACTTAAGGCATTGAGGTCTAAAACAAGATCAGACAAAACAATTACTTAAAGCAGTGTGGTATAAAACAAGACCAGACAAAACAATTACTTAAGGCAGTGTGGTATAAAACAAGATCAGACAAAACAATTACTTAAGGCAGTGTGGTATGAAACAAGATCAGACAAAACAATTACTTAAGGCAGTGTGGTATAAAATAAGACCAAACAAAAGAATTACTTAAGGCATTGAGGTCTAAAACAAGACCAGACAAAAGAATTACTTAAGGCAGTGTGGTATAAAACAAGACCAGACAAAACAATTACTTAAGGCAGTGTGGTATAAAACAAGACCAAACAAAACAATTACTTAAGGCAGTGTGGTATAAAACAAGACCAGACAAAACAATTACTTAAGGCAGTGTGGTATAAAACAAGACCAGACAAAACAATTACTTAAGGCATTGAGGTCTAAAACAAGACCAGACAAAACAATTACTTAAGGCAGTGTGGTATAAAATAAGACCAAACAAAAGAATTACTTAAGGCAGTATGGTCTAAAACAAGACCAGACAAAACAGTTACTTAAGGCATTGAGGTCTAAAACAAGATCAGACAAAACAGTTACTTAAGGCATTGAGGTCTAAAACAAGATCAGACAAAACAATTACTTAAAGCAGTGTGGTATAAAACAAGACCAGACAAAACAATTACTTAAGGCAGTGTGGTATAAAATAAGACCAGACAAAACAATTACTTAAGGCAGTGTGGTATAAAATAAGACCAGACAAAACAATTACTTAAGGCAGTGTGGTATAAAACAAGACCAGACAAAACAATTACTTAAGGCAGTGTGGTATAAAACAAGACCATACAAAACAGTTACTTAAGGCAGTGTGGTATAAAACACTGAGGATGTGTTGCTTAAGGCAGTTATATACATAACAAGACCTGGCAGACACATTAACCCCTGGCGCTGTGTTTACGGGGCAGGAGATAGCCTACGTCCAAGCTCTGTAGCATCAAAGTAATGTATGATACACTAAAGTGGGTGGTATTATAGATAGGTAGACATATTTAGCTCTGTAATGATGCAAAAAAAAAACTAATTTTTGGATCTATTTTTTCCCTACCCAAACTTAACCTGTGGTTGGAATCCAACTTTGTGTTCAGATTTTAAACTTTTTGGCCTCAGATCTAAGGCAGACTGGTCTAAACTCCACACAGACAGGGGAACCTGTGCAAAAAGTTGGATAAGGTTGGCATTTGGAGTAAAGAGTGGTCTCAATACAAGGAAAAAATCCAACTTTTTCCCCTTCTGCCCATGCTCAAGCAAAATCATCAATGGAAAACAATGTCTCTTACACATCTAGGCATTAGGCTAATGGAAAATAACTTCGAAGTCGATGTATTAGGTTGTATTCAGAAATAGACCCCAAAATCTGTTATCTACTCACATTTCATGTGAAAACAACAAAAAACCTCCATGCATTAAGGTAGTGTTATACAATAAGGCCCATCCGAGTTGCAGTGTTATATACAACAAGACCTGGCATTCTGAGTTACTTAAGACAGTATGAGGTTTAAGGCAGTGTAATATACTAGACAGGGCAGGCTGAGTTGCTTGAGGTAGTGTGAGATTCAAGGCAGCGTAATATACTAGACATGGCAGGCTGAGTTACTTAAGAGTCAAGACGGTGTGAAGTTAAAGGCATGTATGACCTTGACGCTACAGACCATGGAAGTAGGCTACTACCTCAAGTCCCAACAAGTCGTTGCTATGGGTTAATGTGTTAATGCAGTGTTATACAGCAAGACCTTGCAGACTGAGTTGCATAAGGCAGTATTATATCCAAAAAGAGCAACTGATCTCCTGTTGCACAGTATGCTGGCAGATCAGGATCTGTGTTGTTTGTTCTACTGATTACCTCTAAAAAACTATATAAACCCAGACTTGTCAGTGTTTTATGTGATGGCAGATCTGGGTTTATGCAGACTGCAGCTGGATCAAACTTATTTATGAGTATATATTGTATATCCAAGTCAAAGCTGTTCGTTCGTTAAGGCCAATAAGTAGAGTAAACAACAACGACCTTAATATGCCCATGCATTATGCAACAAGAGATCTGGGACTCTGCAGTTGTGCCCAATTCATAGACAAATATATACAATAAACACAGGATGACATTTCCATTCACAATTCAGAGTTTGTACTTTTTGGATGAACTGTGCAATTATGTACAAGATTTTTTAAAAGTGAATAATTTTATAATCTGATGTTTGTTGTTAATATGTACTGTATAGGTGTCTAAGATTTCTGAAATGTTATGTATGTCGTGGATAAATCTAATAAAATGGATGTTAAGCTATGTTGTCAGATTTCTTGTCTCTCATCATCTCACATTTGGTATAAGTGTTTCCTTTAAATAAATTAGAAATTTTATGTTTTTTAAATGTATTATCCTAATTAATAATGGTCTATACAGTGTTGTGGCAGATTCAAATATACAATTCCTGCCATTGAAACTAATCACATTTAATATTTGTGCATTGCTCCCAGTATATGGTACACTAATATGTCTTTAAATCTTTTAAATTTAAAACGATTTCCTAATAAATCATATTCAGTGATCATTTTATTGAATTTCACAGATTCAAACAAGAGTCCTTTGATAAGACTTGTGCTCTACTAGGTGAAAATTTTCAGGACCATTTCTTCCTTTTAACTGCCAAGTTTTGAAACTATCTCTGATATTCTTAATAACAAGATCTTTAAATTAGCTCATATGGTGGACATATTGAATCTCAGAATAGTAACATTTCAATGGAAGGAAAAGCAGATATCGTTAGAAGTCTTGATGAAAACCACGTCATCAAGTCCATTCATGAGTAGTATTTACTAGTTTTTAATGACAGCTGTCATGGAAGACACATTTGACTTGCACCATAAAAGATCAAATAGAAGTCTATTCGTGAAAAACCCATGTTAATCTAGCCATCCATTTGGATGTAGAGATATTACTTTCAAGTTAACTACCATGGCATGGTAGCCAGATTGTGCAGTAGTTCTTTTTATTTAGGACGAAGTAGATACTGCCACCACACTCTGATGACCCCCACCCCCCATGTCAAAATATCTTTCATGTTAAGAGCAGCCTAATTCAAGATGGACAACATATAGGATAAAAAGATCAGCACCATTTCATTTTAAGATAACAAAACATTACAAGTCATTTAGTGAAAATACCATGAAGATGACCATTAAATCTGGAGAAGTATTGATAACATGATTTTCAAGCTGGCCACTGTGGCAGCCATAATGAGCCCAGATCAACACCATTTTCATTTAGGACTACGTAGACATCATACAAAATCTGGTGAAAACTCCATGTTCTTATGACTTTTCATTCTGGAGATTTTTTAGATGGCTTCCTTGCTGGCCCTACTGAATGTCAGACTGGCACCATTAGACCAAGCAGATATCATAAAACGTCTTGTAGTGAAAGCTTCATTCTGATACAACCATCCCTTTAGGAAAAGTAGTGACAAGATTTTCATGACTGTCACTGTGTGAAGGTCATTTTCAGCAAGAAGACCCCAGCATTACACAAAATAAACAAATTCTGGTACCCACTTCATGTGGAGCATTTTAATATCAAGTACAATATTTACAGGAGAGTTACAACAAGTTGGACCCATATTCAAACTGCACAGACCCAAATCTACCATAACATTGTGCAGGCAAGTATATGTCTATGAAGCTTTGTTAGGACTTTTAGGTAGATTGGAAAACACACACTGATCAAGTGCATTTAAATGCAATGACTTGTATTATATATTGTGATCAGACTGGGAAAAAGAATAAAACCATAGCTTTAAAAATGAACCAAACATGATGTAAGGTATTACTTAATATAAAATTGTTCCCAATTACCACCATATATACTTACTTATAAATCAAGTCAAAGTGCAAGCGACAAATATTCTGATTTGCAGCACAATGTGCATGTAGATCATGGTCTATCTTGTTTGTTACACTCAACAAACTGCACAGACCCAGATGTGGCCACACATTACAAAAAAACAATGCAGATGTATGCTGCGAGACAGATTACCAAAATCCGGTCCAAGAACACTCACTCTGCTGATTAGCAAAATACAGTAGCAGTTGGACACGTGTCTAAGTCATTATGAAGGATGCTTCCTGTATTGCATCAATCATTTCAAGGTTTCTCAGTAGATTTCATCATCAACTGATCTTGTGCTGGCATCATTTGTCAGATATTAAAAGATCTAGATGAGAATAATTTCACAAAATGTGCCGTTTATCTACCTGCCATTGTGGTGGCGCTCCCACATTATTTGTTGTTGTTGTAGGGTTTAATGCAATTTTTCAGCATACGATATACATGGCCTCCAGTATTAATGGTAGCGGAAGAACCTCGGAAAATCCCCCCGAAAAAAATTTAAGTATTACAAACACACATTGAAATGAAAATCCTGCTCAACTCGTTTGTGAGAAGTTTTCTTAAATGTACCCATTGTAAAATTTAGCCCTGGTCAGATCCAGTGGCATTACTTGAATAAAATAACGATTTGTATGGTTTAATTTTTCAGTTTTTTCAGCACACATTATATATGGTGGCCAGTCTAGTTATTAGAGGAAAAACCACCAACCCATGGAAAGCTAATCCATGCAAACAGGTGTGCTGTCAGTAATCTGTAACGTTTATATGTTGGATTGCAATAACCAAAAAATTTGCAGTTATTTTCAGCCAATCAGCAACTTTCCTTTTAAGCTGTTTCTGTGGCTCAGCTGAAAAATAAACCTGTTGCCTGTAACCAGTTGAAGCAAATTTGGTTTGCAGCTTGATACCGATACCATGACAAAATTATAGCCTTTAGTTGTCACACCCTAACTTGTTTTTTTTTAATCATTAATATTTATAAGATTTCATCCAAATTTTGTTTTGGAGCTTGATAATGAAACAGCCTTGGCTGAGTTTGGTTGTCAGCTTTCTACAAGAGTTATAACCCCTCATTGTAAAGCTCCCTCAAATTTCCGTGCAACTCCACCTTTATTTTTGGATTTCAACTAAAGTATGCAGCTTCATATTCATGAAACCATTGCAAACCATGCAGTTTAAATGCCAAGTCTACATCACTCGACCAAGTTATGGACCATTATTGTCCCTTGCTGCTTTTTAAAATAAATGTATTTGATGAGGCCGCCATGTATATAGCATATCTTGTGCTGAAAATTGGGGTTAAAACCTACAACAACAATCTCCCCAAAGCTACCTCTACATCGTCAAACAGTCGACAGTATCAATTCCTATGATTTGGAAGTCTTGCATTAAAAAAATTGTAGCAAGAATTGTACATAGCCTTTATACTAAATGCGGACTTTTGAAAAAAATCTCTGCCAAACAGATGCAAGATCTCATTAATATATGCACATCTTAATATATGTAGATCTCACTTCAAATAGGAACCTTCTAAAATTGGTGATACAAGCCTATTTACAAAGATTTAAGGTACATTAAGACTTAAATTAGGTCTCCAATGTGGTAACAAGCTCAGTTAATCAGTTACTACATAAATGTGGGTAGATCTTGTACATGGTCAAATTTACCAACCTACCAAAGATGGGACTGTAGCAGTTGCCACATCAAAATGACTCCTGCACAGAGGCATTACTTATTCTCAACCTATGCACACAAAAATTTAAGTGCACAAAAGGATATAACATTCTCACACAAGCAAATGGGCATGTTGTCAAGTTTTGTTAGCCTACATTTCAACTGGCTGGAATGCAATGGAAGCCATCAATGCCCAAATTTATAAGAGGATGACAAGTATATTGAACAAAACGAAGCTACCTAAACACTTCTTAAATACATTTTTTTAAAAATTAATTTCATTAAAGAAGCACATGTCAACCTAATCAGATTTCATTTGATAAAGGATAAAGACCACATCTGGTAATTCAAGCATTTTCAAGGTTGTAACAAGGACAGAATGCCCATTTTCAAGCATCAATAACTATTTCACAACCTGAAGATGTCCACTGTGGTGTGTAGAATCCACTTCCACTATTAAAATCAACTATACACATTTCATGCTTAACAGGCCTAGTTGGACACCTGTTGTTGGGTTTATGGAGTGTGGTGATTTCAGGTCCAATGCAACCATCTCATCTCTATCAGTTTGGCAATTCAGTTTTATTTGCCACAGATTTGGAATACATAGTTTATGCAATATATAATATTGTTGATAATTCAATCTTTTGTGCTTTTAGCTCTCACCAAGGGGCTTGAAAACACTATCACCATTAATCTAAATAACAGCAATAAATTTTGCATGATTCGTGCACCCTGGCAGCATCTTGCAGCTTGTATCTCTTCATTTATCACTTGACCCACTTATTTGTATCTAGTTTAATGACAATCACCTTTGAAAAATAGTTATCATTAACAAAATCCAAAATATTTTGTCAGCTTTGACAGCTAAAGACTGTCCTTTAACTACTGATGTTATTACAATTCAGGTTTGAAATGAACCTAAAGTCTTATTTAAATTGGTTTTGCAACCAAACATCGAAGTACATTTTGTGATGTTGCCATAAATGTTCTTAATATGGGAGGATCCCCCAAACCTACCTCCAAGAGGGGTGGAGACAGAGGGTTACATTATTATAACGTTTAAATACTTAATTTAATTCAATGTAATTTTCAGTTTAATTTAACGATTTTGTGCTGATCAGATGGTGAATATTTTATTGCTTGTTTTCCACTTCTTAAAAAAAACCTCAAACTGAAAATCATTTATTGGATCACACATGCATCTATAGTCATTTCACCCTTTCAGATTTTTAACCCAAAGGCTTTTGAAACTATCAAAAATCGAAAAAATCCTGTTCTTTTTTCTAAATCTCAAATAGTCTGACATTTTCATACTACAGTGATAAAGCTTTAAAGATTTTTTTAAAAATTAATGAGAGTAGCTTGAATTTTGCCTTGAGAATGGAATCAATTTCACAATCAGACTTTTAAAAAGGCAAAAACACTGCAATTATGGTCGGTCTTCATAGATTGGGGAACTGGTTTTCTGGATTAATATCTAAATTTTCAACAATTCACATATTGTTCTTTGGATATTTTTGTCTATGTGTCAGATTTTCTGCAAAGCTGAAAACATAGTAAACATGTCAGTTATTTATGTATCACTACTCTCAACACTGTTAGTTAGCAGCAAACCATCAGATATTCCACACTCCCCATTTCTTCCACACGAGATGTTTGCATCTTGTTGAATATACTATATCAGTCATCTTTTGTTACAAAATATGACACTGCTTTTACGCTTTAGACATTTCCCTAATGCCTGAACAATTGATCATATTACTATACCCCTCCAGTCAATTTGAATACCTCCCTAGTTTCTGACATTTTAAAGGTATGTACCCAGACAATATTCTTCATAAATATAGGATTAACTGAAATCCTGGAGAAAAGGTGAAAAAGTACACCTGATCTACCCAATTATAATTTTTTTTAATACAAATCACATGCTGGGTATTTGAAATTGCAGGAAACTTGCACGATTTTTCCCCCATTGGGATTTTAAAAGTTTTGCGACATCTATATTTGCAAAATAAACCCCAATCCTGCAGTATCTGATTATTGCTGGAAGAAAGACTGAATTAAAATTTTCTAAATGAACATGACATGCATCAAATTCGATAGCAATTTATGAGCATCCATGTGTGCTCAAATTTGCATATCTAGCTAAATCTACCTAACAGCCAAAGTTAAAGTTTTCTGTTGAATTTTTTTCAAATGTCACTGATTAGACAAGTACAAAGAAAACAACCGATTCACAACTTTGTCTTTATTGAATTGTACATTAAAACATGTTCAATACTAATGATCCTCGAGGGTAAAAATATGTCAAGCAGCCTTATTTTTGAGAAGTTTAAATCTTTCTCCATTTTAAGTAACTATGGCCTATTTGGTGGAGGATTTCAATACTTGTACATACAATTCCTTCTTGCAATGTTGCGGTCAAATTTCATTTACGGTAATTCTTTTCTTTTTCAGAACAGTGTTGTTTTTGTTTAACTATTCTTAATTAAGTTGTCCATATTATATAGTAGACTGCCATCATTTGATTAAAGCTCTTTGTGTCTGGGTGCTTTTTTTAAAAAAATTTTTTAGACCAATTGTGTTTCTCAATTTTTAAACAAGAATTTTCTATTTCTAGTATTGGTGTCCAAATTTAACTGCAGATTGGTGACATTTGTACAAACCTCCAAACTCACAATTTGTGGAAATTAGGATGCAAATTACAGTCGAACCCACTTATCTCGACCTCGGTTAACTCGCCAACCCTATTAAGTCGACGTTTTTGAAGTGGAACCGCCAAAGTCTCTCTTTGTCTTAGCATTTTCTCATCGGTTATGTCGATTCTTTTATGTCGCCGAACCCTAATATCTCGAGCACAAAAGAGGGCCAAATTTTCCACTTAACATCGGTTATCTCGATCCCCATGACCAATCGCTGGCTTTTGAAAATGTTAGTTATCGATGCCACAAATGATCCTTTGTTTGTATCGACAACCCCATCTTAGCAGTGCATTGTTACATCATAATCTGCTTATGCTGACATCTGGGCCGAGTACTGTATGTTGTGACAGTCAATCATTCTACCGTACTATACCTACAACTGACCGACGTCTGAAGGCGCGAATAGAACAGATAAAATTAATGGCTAATCCTTCTGTTTGTTGGCTGAGATATGATAAAAAAAAGTTAAAACAGAAGTTCTATGATGTATGTATCAATGCAAAGTTCGTCAATTAATTTACAACTGGCTGTGATATTTTGAAGAAAGAGTATGTCACCAAACATAAATCCAGGCGGTGTAAATAATATTTGTGCATTTTACTCATTGATCTTTTCCGTTTGCCATCAATCCTGTGTTACGGTTACAGAGACTTAAACTCCGCAAGAAGAAATAGCAAACAACAAATAAACAATAATTATGTATTTCTCAAAATACTGGAGTGAAAGAATCCCTATATTGGGTGTTAACTTATGATAATATATACGGTCCAATATTGTCAGGTGTTGACACGTGCAAGTTTCAATTGTGGGAATGGAGATCCTATTTTGCTTGTTAAGAAAATTTATACAGCATTCAGTGATCATTCTTTTGGGATTTAGGAAGCAATAGAGCATTTAATGGAGATTTTGGCGAATTTCGTAATTTGCTCGGAATTTTTATCACACACTTTTTTGTGATTTTGTGAGCGATCTTTGTGTTTGCAATGTTGGAGAATATAATAAAGGTTTGTATCGAGAATCAACGGTGGTTTGTATTGTATAATGGTAAATCTCTGCCGTCAGTTGGTGCACATATGCCTTTTGTTGTTAGCAAACATGTATGTACATTTTTATAGCATGCCGATCGCTTCATCAAACAAATTGCGGCAATGCGGTTGTGTAAAAAAAATCTCCAAAAACACGTGCATTACATTCTCATTTATTAACGCACATCATGTACATAAATAAATTTCAAGCACATGTTAATATATTGCCGCCATATTGGTTTTCGTTTATCTCGATCATCGGTTATCTCGACGCTTTTTGGCAAACCCTGAGGCCGGCGAGATAACCGGGTTCAACTGTATTGAATTTTGACAATAATTCATCAAGTGATCCTAGAGTCTTGAGAATATTTGTCAGAACAAAAGTTGAGCATTGTCTCCAGCTGATAAAGGCAGATTATGTTCAACAAGAAAATTCACAAACAATGCTGTAGCGTTGGTGCCTTGCAGTTCTTCCGTCGATGGCTTAAAATATTCCAGAGATGAAATCTGCTGCAAGTTCTTAAGTTTCCCAACCTTCATGTGCTTTTTACTACCAATGTGCTACCTCACATTATCTCTGCCACCATTTGTGGCACACTGCATGCAAAGAGCATGATGTATATATCAGTGTTTGATGGCTGAATGCATGGCAAATGTTTGGTATATTCCACACTTCACTTCACTTTTTGTGCAATATATTTCTTTTTCCTAGTCAAGAGTTTCATCTGACCCTTGACACCCCATTTTTATATTTGGACAGCAGATTAAAGACATGAGAAATGCTATCCTCACGATTAGTGAGAAAAATAAATCATATTCCTATCGATTTCATGCAGGTATTTCTTGATGAAAGGTTGTTTGATGGGCCAGCTAAGTGGCTGCCCTATGCAGACACCAAATGGTGTTAGGGAATAGAATCTGATCCTACACCCCAATATAAATGTCTACATATAAAAAAAATGGGGTGACAAGGGTGAGAGGAAACTTTTTTCCTTGGTGGTGAAGAAATTTTAAATATGCATTGTTGAATGGTAATTCAAATTAGTGTTGGCAGTGTATAAGCTGAACATAATTCTGGTTATGTCCCAGTTTCCCTTAAAAGCATTTGTAAAACTAGTCTTGTATATAGATTAAAATATGCTAAAATGCTTGCTACCGGACCAACTGTACCAATCAGCTGTAGTTCACGGATTATAATATCATGACAAGTTGTACCGGACAGTATCTGCAATTGCAGATATCACAACTTGTGCTAAACAGAAAATCGGTTATTTTATGAAATATTTAAAATGAATGAGAACTGGAGAATTTGTCAATGTAGCACAAATCTGTTGACTCCCTGAAAAAGTCGCGAAATTCATGCCAAAATCTTGAAGGTTGGCAGCTACTACTTCTTGAAAGGATACTTGTCAAATTCTTTTGATAAAGTTTTTAGTGGTTGTTTCAAGCTTTTTAAAAAAATCTGTTAGTACGTCAGATTTAGATCATTAGTACAAATTCTGCTGTACACTTGGAAATTAGTTATTTAAACAGCATTTTTTTTTAGTAATGGTGCCCTTTTTGACAGCTAGAATATATCATTTATACAAATTTAAAGGCATTCATGATAGGCTAGGATGCCAGAAAATGTCTGATAAGTGATTGTGTGTGTGTGATTAGGATTTTTAACATAGCTTCTTAAAAGAATTCAGTCCTATCGCTACGATGTCTGCAGTGAGGCAGTTATAGTGATGTGTAACACTGGGGTATCATGCCTCAGTCACATTATCCTGACACCAGGCCGACCAGTCCCAACACTAACCTCTTAATGCTGAGCGCCAAGCGAGGCAGCTGTTATTATCATTTTTGTAAATCACTGGAATGATTCGGCTGGGGTTCGAACCATTATTGTTAAAGATACATTAAAAATCCACACACGTACAAATCTGTCAAGATATGAAGGATGACACCATAAGCTCACATGGTCAAATGTCTCAGCGAGTCAAGAACTGCAAGACATGCTGTTATCACAAGATCGTGAGAGATGTGTAAGCACAGATGGACTTCAGGAATCCAGTACAAGTTTTTAAAAACATTTTAAAGGGTTCAAGGCCATTTTTCAGCACATGATAGTCAAAACATGGTGGCCAGTATTATTGGTGGAGGAAGAACCCGGGAAAACCCCCCGGAAAGAACCACCAACCCTGGAGAAGCTAGTGGCAAGCTTTCTCACACAAGTAAATTAGCTGAATCTTAGACTCGAACCCACGCAGACAGAGGTGAGACGACAGTGATCCGTAATAGAAAGCTATTTAGACCACTGCGGGCCCCAATCCAGTATCATGCCATCTCTTTCAAGCATTGGTAAAAACACAGAATGAATGAAGCATGAAACTTGACATATTGACTTTACAATCTATTGTCTCAACGCTATGGAGTGGCAACCACAAACCACAAATAATCTGCCTATTGATGGACACAACACTATACCAAAGCTCATACTAATAAAATGCACATGAAATATATCTACAAGGACAGATGAAAAATTAAGCAGTCTGGCTATGCCTTAAAGCAAGCACTAGTTTAGAGTCAGTGCTGTTATATGGTAAATTGAAATTTAGATATATATTGAAATTTAAAAAGAAAAATCTCTTAAAATATTATTTCAGAAAGTACTATTTTGTTTACCAGTAACCAAGTCCATTATGTTTGAGAACATTATGATAATATGCCAAGTTGTTTATCTTGCCATTCAATATATTTTGTCCATTTAAACAAACTAAATAAAAAAATACATTTTCCCCATAAAATGTTTATTACATGACTTGCATAATTTATCAAAGTCTACTGCTGTGGAGCACTTGGTCTTCCTCTTCCAAATCCACCTCTCTGCAAAATAAATAAATTCCACATTAAATCATTAAAAATATGAATTAGAAGCAAACAGTAATCATATTGGGAAAAGAACAAGAGAAATAACAAGGAGAAAAGTTCATTACATATTACAATTTTACACTATTCAAACACTACATTCTGTTTTTGAATTAAAACAAAACCAGATCAGTGAAAGTCAAACTTCTTCTTTTGTTATTTATTGATTGCATTTGCAGACCTGCAAACCCTGACAAGTACGTCTCAGTAAGGCAATTGATCCCCCCCCCTTAATATTGACCATTTTTCAGTAAGGTGTAAAAAAAAATATCAATAACTGCCATTGTAAAGCTGGAAACGCAATTAAAGGTTTGACGCAGCGATGATAAACATTATGTTCAACTATAAAGGTTGTAAAGTACATGCAGACTTTATTTACCACTAGTATAGTTGCACAAACTTTAGTTCCAAACCCTATGCAACTCAATGGCTTGTTGTCATCTCTCAACCCAACACAAATCTTGGGAATTCTTTTTCCATGATGACTGCAGTCACAACTCGCACAACAAGGCACTCAAATTAGCACATGATGTCTAATAACGTAATTTTGGTCATTCCAGCTTTTATTCACAAGAATCTGAATACTCTCTTTTTTTATTCTTCTGTTTATTATTATTAACACTTTTACAGACACTTATTTTCCCTTTCATCAACAACATGCATTGCTTTCTGGGTGCCAATGCATTTTTTAATATAAATACTTAACAGATCATACAGATGCTTCACGGGAACAAATAGGTGCAGTTTAAAGCGTCTGTGGTGCTGTTGTAAAGTTAGTCCAGTTCCCCCGACTAATTTCACTAATACTAATATGAAACCTGGATCCAATTCAAACACAGGCAATCCAACTATCCTTATTTTTGGGCAACAATCTTTTTTCTATAGGTTTTGCTTGTATGCCTCCAATCTGTATTTTAAGGGTAATTTTTATAAGACTTAATGGAAAAATTGTAAGAGTTGGCAAGTCTGCATTTGAAAATATTCAAGTGTTGATTACTATCACTTTTTGTTCTCCTAATTCAGCAGGAAAATTACTTGGTATACTTTCATGTATTTTGAGTCCACTTGGGTTGCATTCTCAAAGTGTTGCATCAGTTAGCAAATACTGTCTTTTGAGACTGCAACCCTAAACAACTGAAATTGATATATGCTGTTGTTAAATTTTAATTGCAGAAGACATTATATTTTGGAATCCTGCTGCATCCTGAATCTGCATCAATATATGTGAACTTACAAATTGGAACTCTCCAGTTCCTGGCCCTGCATCGGCCTTTTTGTCACCACCAGCTGAAATGTAAAAAAAAAAACCAATATCTTAGTTACAAAAGTTCTATGCGGTAGAGTTGATCACAGATATGTCCTTAATTTCATTAAATATTATGAGCAAAGTATTTAACCAGAACTGGCGATTTATTGGTTTTCTGACATTTTTGCCAACAATTTAAACAAAAGTATGCCAAACAACAACATACATTTAGACAGGAATAAAAAAGAAAGATATCTGATCCCTTTGCCCAATTCTTTATGCACTCCATCAAGACTCCTTTGTGTTGAGCTGCTTAGCATGGCAATATAATGGTCTAAGGAAAAAAAGAGTAATCTCCCATTGTTCATTCAAGAGAGATTAAGAATTTAATACTGAAAACAATGGGATTCCTTAAATTATTCATTCATGTAATTGTTATAGATTGTTAGTCCAATTCAGTAATTACAGATTAACCCATAAGCCATTATATCAACAAGCCAATTTCTCATAGTTGTCTTTACGGACATCAGCTTTACATGTATTACATATATTTGGGCAGTGCTTGATTAAATGCAAATTCAAGGTCTGATTATCAGATTAAAAGATGGTCCAGACTCTGGATCAATAACATTTTCATCACCCCCACCACCACCAGTCCAAACATGGTGACATCATCAAAAGAACATATAATAAAAGTCTGTGATCCTTTGGCAGAACTGTGAAAATTCTAGACCAGAAAGGAAAGGAATCAATTTTATATTTCCATCTCAAATGGCATGAGCAAAAGTGCATAAATGAGATGAAATTTGTAAGTGATATTGACCTTGAAAATAAAATCTTTACCAAGATAACCAAGATGCAATCAAACATAAGTGTGACATGGTTCATCAGTGAACCTAAAAAATATTTAAAAATCAGAAACAAAATGAACCATGAAAAATATGTAACACTGACCTTAAAGAATGGGTACAAAAGGTGTTATGCAACGTATTGTCTAGCAATAATATATAAGTACACAAAGTTTCAGTCATTTATCTTAAGCAGCTTACAAATTATACAGAAGGAAATATGCTGCCAAGACCTAAAATATTGGCCGGTGACAATGACCTTGAGGATGGAAACTCCACTAGTGAACCTGACAAATTTCATTACTTAACTAAAAATGGATAAAAACTTATGGAATGGTGAAGCCATAAAGAAAACTCTAAAGTCCTGACAAGTGACCTTGAAATGACCCCTAATGTGCTAGGTGACTGAATGATAATGCTGATGCACAAGGCTAGTTTTATCCAGTGGTCTCAAACAGCTCTCAAGTTACAGAGTGGAAACTTTAAAAAAAATTATGTTAAGTCATGGAGTGGAAAGAAATTGAGAAGTAGAAAATTTGAAATACTTAGCTTTGACCTCGCAGGATCCCAAATATGGTGCGTCATATTGAGTACAACAAAAAAAAAAAAAAACCAAAAAAACAACAAAAATGCACAAAGGAAGGTAAATTGAAACACCACCTCTCACTAGAGACCTTATTTAGACCATTTTGATTTTAACTATAATAGTTTATTTGTGAATAAACAAGTTTATTAAACATACGTGGTCCAGCTCTTCTGTACTCTGCTCTGTCAGCACCTCCAGGTGTACGGGCAGGCCCCTCTGGACCTGTAAACAGAATTAGTGAAACACTAGTTACATAGATCCCACTTGCTGGTACATGTTTTTTTAATTGTATGAATACGAATTAAAATATTTTATCAATTGAATTTGTGATCTAGTGCTATCTGTTAGTTCATGTTATGTGTAACTGACATAAATGTAATGTGTCCTCTTGTAATTATACGTAAAATGCGTCGATCTACCGTAACAGCTATGCCCATGAGTGTTTCTATAAGAACTTAATCCCAACCATGTTATTTTAACTGACTTGCTAAAGTTTTTGTTAAATTGTTGCAATGAATAGCTGGACTCCTTTGTTGTTGGTTGTTGTAGGGTTTAATGCCATTTTTCAGCACACGATAGGCTATACATGGCAGCCAGTTTTATTGGTGGAGGAAGAACCCAGGACCCATACACCCCCCACCCCAAGAGAACCATTGACCCACGAGAAGCTACTGGCAAGCTTTCTCACAGAACTACATTAGCTGAATCTTAGACTCGAACCCATGCAGACAGAGATGATATGGCAGTAATCCATAACGGAAAGAGCTTTAGACCACTCAGGACCTCCTTTGTGATATAACGTTTATTACATCTTTTGAATCAAATAAAGGACATGTTAAAGTTAAAATCTAGCTGCCTCAGTCATATGTCGGGTGAACTCGCTTCTTTTGATCAATCAAACACTTATAAATATAATTGGGTATGTAACAAACTACCTTATATTAACTCTTTCAAAACTGTGAACAAATACAAGGCAGCCAAGTGAAATGAATACTTCATAAAATAAAGAGCTTGATTTCACAGATACAGACCATTATGGGAGTTTTTCAGAAAATTCTTGAACCGGCACTTAAAGATATCATCAAGGATGATAAAAAGTTTCTTTATTACTTCCAATGAAATCACGACATCAATATTGTACTAACTCAACAATACAAAAATTGAGTTTCAACATGGACAATTGTCTCACAAAATAAATTTCACTTTTTTTTTTTCATGAAAAAGGAATCTTGTTTGGTGGTGTATCAATAGTTAATATTGTTCCCTGCTATGGAAACTCCCGATTTGGCGGCTTGCTATTAAACACCACTAAAGGAACCAGACTCATTAAGAAAACAAAAAAGCAGTGAAGTAATTCACAGATTTGTCGCATACACATGATGGTTGTTAAAACCAGATGAAACAATCTTTCAATGTTGGATATTTTGAAAATAAATGTCATTTAAACAGAAGTTCCAAATGAATTCCAGTGGTAATCTAAAATAATTCAAATTTTGAATGAGATGATGTGCAAGTAGCATGGATTGTCACAATGTTGTAACAGAATAGATGTATTACAATAATATAATCCAAACTGTCATGAATGAATTCACAATAATCCCAAAATAGTGATTTAGTCTGAAAAGTATTGAGCATTATGCAGTTCATGGGAATAAAGCAAAACAAAGTTAGAGTGAAGAATTTGTTTACTTCCCCATTATGTAAAAACTTATGATACATGAACAGAACCAGGATGATGGTAATTTTTCCATTAAATTAATTCCCAGAATATTCCAAGTTGTAAACAAGGTCAGGTCTCTTACTAAAAATTTAGGAATGAAAATGCAAAACTGCAGGTAGATAGGAATTCTCAAGAACACAAAAAGTCCTAAATTCAAACTCATTTACCTCCATTAATAGTGATTAGAAAACATCAGAGAAATATTAGTTAGGTAGTCAATTGTTTACAAAATAACAAGATTTTTGTCCGGTAGACCCTATACTCAATTACTTATCAAGGTTAAGCACACAATACTGATTAAATGTACACAACAATCTCAATGGAGCACTCTTGATGCTTTGCATCATTATGCCCCGGTTAGGTATTTAATGACACAAGATTCTTTCATAAAAGGCCAATAATAGATTCATCAATCCTAATACATGGTAGGACAATTGTGTCCAACTTTTTACCTCCTGGGGGGAGGGGGCGGCTAATTGATCTTCTGGTTCATATTCCAATTGTAAAAATAACTAGATATGTACTGCTTTTATCATTTAGATAATTTAAATTTTTCAAGTACTACATCTCTATGTAACTTAGAGTCTTAAATTTAAAAAAGTGTTGGATGAACTGATGATCATGATGAACTGGCAGATATAACTATGCCAACAAACTGCAGAAAATACAGCTCATAAATGTTAAAACTTACCTTTAGGCCTTGGTCTGGCAGTCTCTGGCCGTGTTTGCCTTTTAAGTGTGGCAGGTACAATCTCTGCAGGCAGGTGTAAATAGTCTCGCAGGTACTGAATTCCTTCATTTGTTAAGTACCAATAGAAGTGACGCCATGCAAACTGCTCCGTTACATATCCTCTAGACTTCAAAGACTATAGTAAGAGAAAATGATTTATGTAACCATTTTAGCTCTTTAACCCTTTAACTACTAGAGCTGTTGTGTAGTTTCACTACTGCACTTGCTATCATATCAGTTACTCAGACTACTGAGGCTGACTGCTAGGCTGAATACTAGAGCATCATCAAGGCTGACTACAGAAATTGACAATAAAAAAACTGCTTATCTTGTATAGTGTCTGTTATTCATATATTTCTGCTTTATATATACTACTATATCCCATCATATAAGAAATCCCAGTCATATAAACTGTTCTGAATCCCATAAAATAAATCCAATATTTTCATATGTACATATAAAAACATGAATGAAATCCACTCTAATTACAATGTTGCAATTGGTACCTCTCAAAACAGTAATTATCCACACATAAATGACGATTTTATCATGTATATTACAATATATGTATAGCAAAATTAACATGTTCTATGTCTTACATGTAGGACTAATGCCCACATACGTGATGCTGATTTCATACCATTTCATGTCTTGCTTTTGGTCCCCTATTTTCTTAACAACATTGTTTGTTTCTTTCACAAGATTTTCTACCAGATATTAGGAATAAATCTGAGTAAAAAATCTTTCATTCACTGGTCCAAGCTTGATTGTTGTCTGTTGAACCAACGTAAGAATCAAAAACATTGATTTTGAATACGGCGAGGTCGTCACTCCATTGTGCAATTGAAACTACGTCTGCCTTGTCATCCGACTAAAAATCGTTTGTATCTGATGTTGAAATGGGACTAACACCAATATCTGATCCATTTTCTAATTATGATCCATTAAACTTTTCGATATCACTTGCACTGGACCCGTTAAAGTTGCTCATATCTGAATCGCAATCCATCTTTATTCATCTCGAAAACACGTGTTTCGAAAACCGCGGGAAATTCATTTTAGTGTGTCTAAATTTAACCTCTCAGCTTTCCAACTTGTATCAAAATGTCGAGTAAACAATCCTCTCATTGGTTATGATAATCAAAAATATGTAAACTTTCGTACATTCAACCAATCAACGTTTAGTTAACACGTAGGTATTCTGCGCACATGAGCGCCACTGGGTTTTCGAGTACTGCTGAACTTTACGCACATGAGCGACACTGGGGTTGTAAGCTAAGTTTACTGGCACTGCAGATATGCGTCACTGGGATTTGAGAGCTATTTACAGTAGACGCTTAGATGCGGTAGTCGTAGCAAAAGGGTTAAGCAGAATATTCAAATTAACAAATTCTGAGATTTTACAGAACCACGTTATACAGCCCTGACCTGGCACTTTTTTCATGTATGCATATAGTTTTACACAATCAAGAATTCAACTCTAGATCTCTAAATGAACATGTTGCACTTCATGACGAATCAGTTTTAAAAATGTGTGTGTACATACAACTACATAATAATAATGGTTTTCGTTTCAAATTGCTTAAAACCAAAATGATTTTAAGCAGAAATTGCTTACAAGATTATGTGAGTGCTGCATATTTGGGGGGGGGGGGGGTTTGCTTTGATGAAAGGCTTGTTGGCACAATTACTCCTGATAAAGTTTGTTTGATTAATTTTTAATGGCGCACCAGCACACTCAGGCTATTTAGCACCATACAATAGGTTCTACTTATACATGATTAAAATTCTAAAAGGTTTTATATCGACCAGCAACATAGAAAACCAAATAGTTCAAAGTAAAATGGTATGATGTTGGTAACAGTAAAATATGAAGCTTCCCAATCAACGGTAGATGTAAATGGTGTATATGGATGAAAAGATGTTGCAAAAAAAGAGCTGCATTTGCATTAGATAAAAATATTATAGGTGATGGCATACAAGTTATATTTTAAAATAAAGATTTACTTCCTTCAGGAAATCTAAAATGCAAGTGATTTGTATAGTATCAAAAAGTTCCTTCATGTCATGTACATTATAGTATTTATCACGCGAAGGTTGCAGGTCGGAACACTCGGTCATAAAGTGTTTAACAGTGAATGGTTCACTGCAAGAAACATTCTCTGGTGGGTCTTCACCTTTTAGTATGGGGGAGTGGGTAATGTATATATGACCGATTCTGACTCTTGCAATGACAACCTCATCCCTACGGATAGCTCTGTAGGAAGGAGTCCATTCTCCCTGGGTTGGTTTGATGGCATGAAGTTTGTTACTGACTGCATCATTCCATGACACCTGCCACTTCTGGCGTAGGTACTTTTTGATACAAGGTTTAAAATCAGTAAACGATAATTTAAAATCCGATGGTTCTTGGGACAGAGCCATCTTAGCAGCCCGGTCAGCTTCTTCATTACCTCTGATAAAGTAGCTTGAGACAAGTAAACCTAGACTAGTCAAACAAGAAATCTCTAATTTATTAGGACAAGAAATATGAACTTGCTGTAAGTGCTTTGATGACGTGCAAATTGGGTACATCGATCTCGCCATGCTTTGGAGCAGTGAAGTCCTTCTTGGCAACAAGGACTCCCTCTTTGAACAGGTACTCATAGATGGCAACAGTATTTTTCTTGGGCATCAACATTCTGAAAAAGAATAAACTAAAATTTCATTGGTGTTGGCACCAAACAGCAATTTCAATGTCTCTGACCAAATATTATTTTTCTCTCCCTTTTGCACACAATTTATACATTACTTTCTAACATCATTTCTCGTGAAATACAGGTTTGCTTAATATTAAAGCTTCACAGTGGTGGTGTACATAGTTACAAATCATCCAAGTCATCAAGTACATGTGCATGCATCTCCACTGTAGGCTTGTCAACAATACTTAACATTTGAATAGCCAATGCAAAGATTGACATCCCATTTACCACTGGATACCATTTTAGGAATCGATGGTCCTGATGTCAAATATAAATCTGGAGAAAAAATTGTAAAAATGTAGAAGATTATTGTTTATGCAATATGTTTAGAAATGGTTTATCTGCTTCTATGTAGTTATTTCAAATGTTAAACATTCATGTGCATTAATTTAAACCATGCAGCCCAAGAATTTTTACATCATTAGTGGAATTAGATCAATGGTACTTCTAGGAATTTTACCTTTCTTCTTCATTAAAAAAACAAAACAAAAAACTTGCATACCAACTGAACGAGAGTTTTGTTTGTTTGATTATGATTCTTAATGTAGCTTTAACAATATTTCATATTGCTACAATGTCTGCAGTGAGGCAATGTATAGTGATGTCTAGCACTGGGGCATCATGCAGCAGACATGTAGCATGTTGTCCCACTCAGTCACATTATCCTGACATCAGGACGACCAGTCCTAACACTAACCTCAAATGCGGAGCGCCAAGCGAGGCAGATGTTGGTACCAATTTGGAAGTCTTTGGTATGATTCGTCCGGGGATCGAACCCACAACCTCCCGTTTCAGTGGCGGATGCGCTACCACTAGGCCACCAGAGCGGTTGCTTAAGAGGCACATCTTTTGGCTTCTCTTTAACATCAGCATAAATTTACCAAAATGTTAAAATTTAAAATTAAAAGGAATCTCTTAAATTCCAAATGACAACCACTGCTATTTAAATTTAAAGTACTGAAAGTATAAAAGCCAAAAATCCTGCTTTGTCCTTAAGTTAATTAGTAATGGTAATATAGACAATCAACACCAGCACATGTTCCTGATGCTGAATTTCCACATAGGGCCAATTGCATGTGTAATGTAAGCAACTTCATTTTTGGTGCGAGACTGAGGATGCAAAGGCTGTTTTTTTTAATGGAACGATTTTTAATGTTTAATTTCAAAAGATTTTTCTTCACAAGAAGCCACTAACAGTTTTTCACATAACCATGTTGGCCAGGACAAGCCTCAAACCCACTCAAACTTGGAGGTCAGCTTGGTCAAAAGGTACTATTTATTGTAAAACTTATCTTGAGACCACCCCTTCTGCCAACAAAAAAAAATAGTCTCTCAAGATAGGTAGTCTCTCATAACATACAACTACAAGTGCAAGATTACCATTTATCTTTGACCACATTCATCCAGGGTATGAATTAGCACTGTCACCAGGCTTTAGGTAATTAACGATTATATGTGTACCAATGAACAAAACCAAATGACAGAATTAACCAGTCTGAAATCAAAATATGTATTTAAAGACAAAACCTGAACACTTAATTCACAGAGATAAAGATATTAACTCAATAAGCTATGGTTGTAAAATGCCTGCACCACATAACAGACTAAAAATTGCTTTAGATTTTTATAATGATAACATCAAAATATCATAAAACAAAAAAAAAAAACTTTTACAATGACTATTTTCATACCAAAGACTTAAAAAAATAGTACATGCAGCTGCTTTGCTAGGTGTTCAGCGTTAAGTTGGTGCATTGCAAAGTTAGTGTTAGGACTGGTCAACCTGGTGTCAGGATAATGTGACATGGTGGGACATGATACCCCCGTGTTACTGTTATGCATCACTATAAACTGTCACACTGCAGACATCGTAACAATATGACTGCAACATTGTCAAAGCTATGTTAAAAATCCAAATCACACCCTCACAGTGACCGACTCGCATAATGACAATCAAATCTAGAAAACAATCACTTATTAAAGACAAGGGCAAAGACCTCAATCACACCAGGCATTACATATCAACTATGTAGTCATTTGGCTTCAAAAAAATATTTTGTAAGTTTAATATTGAAAACCAAGATCTGAGAAATGCTTAATGATATTTGGATGCAAGTATTTGATCTGGGACACAGAAAATCACCGATGCAGGAGTCCTCCATATGCATGTAAATAGCTTTGGCGGAAAATTCAAAGATTTGCCAGTCCTCCTTCAACAACCAGCTGAGTGGGAGAATATGTTGATACTTTATCATTTTAATTCAGATCTTAAAATGCCCCCAGACGTGCCTGCTGTATTTATGAGTACATAAAGAACACATTGCAATAGCTGGACTTAATCTAGCTGCTTGGGTGGGAAAATGTGCTGAAATTTACGACAGAATTCAGAGGCAGAAAGATCACAAGATGTACATGTAGTTATTATAAGAGTACATCAGAACTTTTGATTCCTTTATTGTGTCCATTTCTGATTGTAGCCAAATAGTGTGTGACCTCAAAATCAAGACACATCAAGACTTGGACAAAAACATTTGCAAATTTGGATAATTATGGGGTTAAATGGCAAACAAAGATTTTAATGAGATTCAGAAGAGTGCTGAAGCTGCTAGAACTGACTGGATGGAATAGTAGCCAAGTATAAGAAAGTGTGCGATGACTGGCTTAGTATTTGGAATAAGACCATTCCTTGGATTGACGAAATTCATTCCCACCCTAAAGGACTAACAAGAGTTACACCTCTGTCAGGTTATCTGTGGATCTAAGGTCACCAATATTGGCACAAAACCCATGCCAAATTTAATTGACAAAAATAGAATTCTGCAATGCTTACCAACTGAAAAGCAGCAATTATCACCAGTATATTATATTCAAAATAATGCAAAGTTTATACAAACAGGATACCACCCCTATGTTTCCACAACTCTAGATATGGCGGCCTATTCTGCACATGGCTTTGAAAAGATGTAATGTTTATGCATCAGGCTATGGAAGTGAAATCACATTACTTTTGACTCCTTCTGTCAGCATTGCAAAACAACACATGATCCAATGTTTACAGAAATGACGTATCGTTGTGCAAAATTTCCAGAATAGTCTGACAGTTGTACATGCCAGTGCTATAAAGAATGTATAAATTAAACTCTATGGCAACCAACAGTTCTTCTAATCTGCAAAGTTCAACATTGTCTGGAATGGGATTGCAACTTTTGATGGTGGGACTCTTATTTTTTTAAAACCAAAATGGGAGTCCTGAATTTAACATTTTTGTGAGACCTCTGGAACTGACTACACCAGGGTCATCCATTTAGTATGTGTGCACAAATTTGGCAAAGCTTGACCCCTCACTGTAAACATACAATTTTATATCCCTACTGTCGTACATAAACTTTATGCACCCACCACACGATTTCCATAGAAAGGCCTGTATGTAATCCACACAGAAATGATATATGATTGATAAAATGAACTTGTTTAATAAAACAGTCCACAGACATTGAATATCTGGCTGCAAAGAAATAAGCTGCGTAACTTTAGAAAAAAAATGTGTCTAGTGTCTGCTAAAACACCAACATATTGAACCCAGTCAAACATGTTACGTACGTATTGGACAATTTCATATCAAGGTTTCACCCCCCCCCTTCCCATTTCCTATGCGTATATACATCATTGTTTCCCCCCATATGTAAGCATGTGCATTTGGGTTACCCCCTACTCCCTCTATGCATACATACTAAATAGACAGAACCATACCAACACAATCCATTACAGTTGCATCGAAGAGAAAGGATGCATTTGTGCAAATTGGCAGTGGAAATTCATTTTTTTTACAAATATATTCCAGTTGTGTGCACCCCTTGTCTCAATCATGGAGGAACAGTCTTCAAATTTGAACTTTATTTTCATTTACTGCAGTGGCTGCGCCTACATCCAGTGAAATTTACAGACCCAAAGCATGGAAATATCTCATCTATATGCCAAGGTGTAGATAGGTCATGTCAGAGCGTTGGTTAGTAAAGATAACAGCAGGAGTCGAAACAGGCCTCCAATGCTGCAAAGGCATCCAAGGACAATTGCATACAAATTAGGTAGAGGCATCCAAATGAAAGTTTGAATATACAACCGTCTTTGACAGCAAGTATCATGAAATTTAAACTTACCATGTCGAAGCATGTTTTTTTAAAAAAAGAAAATCTCATAAAGTGAACACTTTCTGCTACAATCTATTGCTCATTATTGGTATACAACTACGCTGGTGCTGAAAGACTTTCTATGTAAGAAATGTGCAACTTTTTTTAGACTGGTAACCTCACATTTTAAGAAGCCACATGTAAAAAAGTTCTCTTTACTGTACCACCAATTGCGACTACCCAGACAATGAAAAGTACAGGATAGCTATTAGAGGTGGATCCAAGATATATACTCCAGCATTAATTAGCCACTGCAGAGTAACAAGTGTCTTACAGAGTACATGTATTCCACTGGCTAATCAGAAAGCATACCATTAGATCAAAGACACGGAGTATATTAAGTCAAAGATGAAAGATACTGCTTCCATATGTTAGCATTAGGACAACAGATGAGTGCTGGGCTTTTTCACACAGCAGCTAGTAATATGCACTTATTATTTAAAAATAGTTAACAAATGGCAGTTGTACAGTCACATAATGCTGCCCACAGATCAAGAGACAAAAAATCCAAAAGACAATGGAGAAATAGGTGTGCATTTTATACAATAATAAAAAAAACATGCAAGTTTATTTTCAATGTGTCACTGCATATTTTAACCTATCTTGTCCTGTTCACCAATTTCAAATACAGTGCATGATTTCTGAGAAGCAATTCTAATTACTGTGGTAAAACAAAATCATACAGCAGCAATTGTGATGACCTTCACTATGTTTACTAAAAATATTTTATCATTGTTATTTCTCTTTTAAAGTATATAAAGCTAGGACTCTCTGAAAAGATAATAAAATTAGCAACAGTGATATGTTTTGCTATCATTTATCAATGTACATTCTCACAACTGTATTTTGAAATATGACTTGTTTGAAAACATTTAAACAAATTAGAAAATTTACTATGATATTCAGTGAATTTTTTGTTCATGAAGATACCTGCGGTGAGGCTGTGTATAGTGATGTCTAGCACTGGGGTATCATGCCGCAGATATGTAGCATGATGTCCCACCCAGTCACATAATTTTCAACACCCCAGGTCAACCAGTTCCAACACTAACATCTGAATGCGAAGTACCTGTCGAGACAGCTGTTAATACCATCTTTGTAACAGCGGTCTCGCTAGGATTTTAAAAATAGTAGTCTCACCATCAGTAAAAGTTGCAGACCCCTCCAGGGGTCAAGCTAGACTCAAATTTTTGGGAAAAGTGACTGTTCCTTTTGGACAGAACAGGGAGAAGGAAGTGGATTTAAGCAATACTTTATTTCAAAAAGACAATTTTCAATTATTTTGGCCATGCGACTCTAAAAGAAAATAATAGAAACTACATGTTAACAATTTTAACCGAGTAACTAGATTATATTAATTTCAAGTTAATAAAACTGGTTATCAACTACCCTTAATTAATTTTTTTTTACCATACTTTTATTTATTTATACTTTCTAAAACGTACTAAATCACTTTCAAAGATTTCTGAATGTGTCTGAAACAACCCAAAACAATGTAGATGAAGGTAAATACACGCGTCATCAAATCATACTGCTCATCCTAGTTTCGTCAGTGCACATAAACACACAAATTTGTATAAAATTACAGACACGTCTCCTTTATAGTTGGTATATGAACTAAACCCATCTTTCCTATAGAATCAAAACAGGCGTGAATTTTTTTAAAAGTAGCATTTTCGTAATGTAATCACTCACTTTAATATAGCTTCATTACAACAGTCCATTGACAGGATTGCAAATCTTGGTTAATATACGTACTTGTAGCAATTTTAGGCAATGGCTAAATAGTACTGCTTTTTTCATTGTTTTCACAAATGCATGACAAATCAGAAAACAACTTAGACCTTAGAACGCATCTCGTGAATTCCACAACATAGCACTGTCCTATATGTTTCTGAAGTATATAATTTGCATTTTAAAGCTAAATCTTTAAAATAATACTTAGGCTTTGCTTTCAATGAAATGTAAATTTTCTGAATATATCTGCCTGATGATTTACGCAAACAGCTATTTACACACTAGTAAATGTTCTGAAACACAAGTTGACATGTTTTTATCATCAAAGGATAACATGCGGAAACTGGGTGATAGTTGATACCTTACTCTGGAAAGGGATATGGGTCAATCAGCGATCAAAATGATGTGAATGGGCAAAAGTTTGTCATAGTAATTGACATCCAAACTAGGCCTAGCCACTGACGTCTTGATAAATACATTTGTTACAACACCAGAACTAATAGGCTACAGTGAGGAGAGCATCTCGAAAGGCATGAGCTGTCAATTTTACCCTTGTAAAATCACAGGGTGAAGTCGTTTTTCCTTTCCTAATGTATATGGAATTCTTAAACAAACAGAATATTGCTAAACAATTATCAAATGACATAAAACAAAAAGGTACAATCCCTATCTTTGATAGCAATTATGATGAAACTGCTATGTACAAATGAATGCCAAAGCAAAATCTTAAACAAAATCTTGTAAACTGATATATTAGGCTCTCCATACAGTTTCACATTCTAGCTTGAGATACAACTGCGCTGCTCCTGCAGTACTTTTATGTTATGTGCAACTTTTCAAGACTAGCAACCTCACATTCTAAGAAGCCAAAACTTGTAAAAAGTTCTCTTTACTATACCACCAATTGCGACTACCCAGACAATCAAAAGTACTGGATAGCTATTAGAGGTGGATCCATGATACATACCCCAGCATTAACTGGTAATACTGTACAGCATTTCAGTTTATGTTTATCTCATTAATGAAAATTATAATCCGCAGTTCAATGGAGTCAGCACGGTACCAATATATGTGAAGAATAAATTTAAACAATGATTAAAATCCACTCTTTCAACTTTTACTTAAATGATCAGCTTGTTTTCCTTCCTCCGAACACAACTTAACTGATTCAACCATTGGATCAAGGAATTATAACGAATTTCAAGAAATTCTATAGATCGCTTGTTATTCGAAAACTGCTGTCAGACATTGATGGGTCATCTCCCACAGAAAAAGCATCCAGCTCCAAAGTTGTCTGCATCCTTTTTTTTTTGCCGTGTTGTCTTTTAAATTGAATTCTGTTGCGCATTTTCCATCTTTCCAACCATCCATTTATTGGTTTGAAATCATTCAAACCCAAACGGTTTAGAGCATTGTTTCCCATGCTGTACATGTACTATGATTTTTCCCATGCTATTACTCTCTAGTGGGTGAGGATATACATGTATATACCACCTAAGGCGTCCTTTACATGTCAATCATTTACAAAGTCGCAATTACCAGCTTAATTGTCGGCTTATTTGAACCGCTACAGCAGTGGACTGCCAATAACTGATCATGACTATACATTGTGCAGTTAACCGAAGTAAAATTGTATTGAATAATGTGCCATGGGTAGAAATTTATCATGCTATTATCCGGAGTGTGCATTTAAGCGAAGTGCAGTTATTCAAAGTTTGTTCCCATTGAAAAGCATTGGGAAAAAAATGTGACCGCCATGACTACATGCAGTTACCCGGCGTGTGCAGTTAACCGATGTGCCGTTAAGTGGAGTCGACAGTAGTACAGAAAAACTGGATATTTGGCCGAAGTGAATGTTCAAGGCCATTACTGGTTAGGCCCTACAAAAATGCATAAATAAAACTCATCTATCACCACCAAAATGAGAGGAAAAACATTTTAAAATGGACACTGAGCTGGAAATACCAATTGTGACGAGAGTCCAAATTCTGGTCATAGGAAAAGGTCCGAGTTATCTCCCCTTTATTATGGCCCTTTACAGATATTTGTCATTTGTTAAGTTTAGTATCTATTAAGCGTGGCTATATTCTGTTGAAATAATTTATACAAACATGAAACAGTTGTAATGAAGGTACAAAAGTTGTGTTAGATGTCATGAAATAAATATGGGGTCAGGAAAAGGGTACACATATTCTTCCGGTCCTACTAAATACTGCAAAGCCTGACAAAGCCATGCAAAGTCAGATTAAAAAAGAGTGCATATATTGTTGATTATATTGATGAAACAATTAACTTAGCCGTAAGACTAATTTTCAACATATTATTGCAGATTTAAATGACCGAAAATTGGGCGACAAAGTTCAAATTTCAAACAATCATAAAGTATTGATAAGCATTTAAAATATCATGTTGAAAATGTTTGTTATAATTTTATACATTTTTCTTTTGACTGGTTATGGAAAGAAAATGAAATTCAATTTTCTAATATATGTTATAATATGCAAAATACAAATGAGTTGAACTTCATTAAATCCATGTAGATACAGTTTATTTCATGTTTTAAAACTGTGCTAAAACAAGACTTTGAACAATAATCTTTGTACATACATACATGCATACAATTTTTAGTTAGTGGCAAGACATGCCATATTTGATAGAAATCTGAAATGATTATAAAGAAATTATGTGATAATATCTGTTTGTTGTTTTGTAATGTGTTAATAAATATATGCCGAGATAAACCATATAAATGTGAAGTTTGTGATAAAATGTTTAGTACACTTTCTTTTGATAAGTTCAATGAACAATTTATACAGTAATAAACAGTTTATGTATGATTTTGTCATACTCTGTTATCATTTTGTCATTATTCGATTTCGAGTTTGTAATCTGTTGTCCAATTTTGGTCATTTAATTTTGCATAAATATTTTGAAAACAAATCCTTGGGCGTTAATTTATTCATCAACATAGTTATCATTATACATACGCATTTTATTTGGCTTTGTTGGGCTTAGCATTATTTAGTAGGACCCCACATTCTTCTGCAGGCTAACGATACATGTGACTTGGTATAGCTTTCATTGTTTGTAATAATTAAAACTAAAGCAGGGCTCGAAATTAGCAGTAGTCTGCTAGCCCGAGGCTAGTAGATTTCCCATCGGGCTAGTAACTTTCATAATGTTAATAGTCCGACAGGCTAGTAAGTTTTTGGTTATCAACAGTCAGCGTTTGTTTACTCAATACCCTAATAAAGACGTGACTTCGGCAGATGTTCTTTAGAATCAAAACAGTGACCGTTGTAAATACAGTCATAAAATATTAGCATGTGAAGATGAATTCAATTTCTGCCTCGGAAATGTGTTTATGTTACAAGAAGCCATCTGATTATGTGCGTTTCACTTAACAGCGCCAATTTAGGTCCCGTCATTAACAACGGAAGTTTGGAAATTTATCCCTATTAATCTGATAGTCACTTAAATGGTATCACGCTTTATTCACGTGACCACAGTAACAAATTACGAAATGTTACACCACACAAAAGAACATAGCATCAACTATTCAAAGAAATTAGTTTACATGTTTGTTTCTTGAAGGTATTGTTTTTTGCTTGCTCCGAGTCACAAATGGGTAACTCGTATTTTACATTTACATCAAAATAATTAGATCAATTTATTATGATAACATTACTGACGCATCATTTTCCAAGCAACTAATTTTTCTATGATAATAAGAATAGCTTTTATATTTTTCCCCCCAAAACGGTTGAACAAATAATTGAATACACGTGGAGATATCCAAGCATTTGATGGGAATTAAAATCTCACATGGGCATCTAAGATTGAAAATATTCACGCTTATTATTAATTTCAACAATACACTGAGGTTCGATTAATTAGGAACAATTACCAAACATATGTTATTAATGATGAGACCGTAATTGGAGCTGTTAAATACCACAGGTGTTTGATGCGTTCTTGATGTGACGGGGGAAAAAAAATGTAAAGAAACAAATCATACAGAGTGACAAAAATACCTTAGAAAAATATCTCAGGAATATTTTTGGTATTTTTGTCGCTATGTATGATTTTGTTCCTTTTGATTATTGTTTTCTTTTTCATTCACATCAAGCTCGCGTCAAGCACCTGTTAAATACAACGTGCAGCTGTCTTTGTTTGATGGGAGCACACATTTTCCAAGTTGAAACTAACATTATCTTTTGATGTTAATATTTTATAACAGTGTTTACTTTAGCCACTGCTTTGATCGTGCAGAACATCCGCTGAAGTCGAGTCTTTATTAGGGAGAAGCCATTTGATGGAAGGGGGGCAAAGGCACGTGTTTTTAAACGGGTTTCTTGCTCTGACTTTTTTTTTTATATAAAGGACACTGTGTCATTCCTTTTCTTACTTAAATAATTCGCGTCAGTTATACTGTAACATCTCATATTTCAAAACGAGGCACAATTCCCGCCATATAAGACAGACAAAATGTGGCGATTTATAGAGGGTGTTCAGCCTCCGAAAAAAAAGCAAAATTCATTCTGTTATCTTGCAGTTACAAAGACATCTATGCTTTGACTTGGCCCACAGTTGTACAATCATATGCTGCTAACTGCAAGAATATTCTGGCATTGATTGACCTCATCCTGACAATCCCAGCCCACTCTGCTGATGCTGAAATGGGTTTCTCAGGGATGAAAATGGTGAAGAGTGACTGCAGATCTTGTTTGAGACCTTGGGTTCTGTCACACCTACTCTTCATCATGTTTCATACCAATGACATTCCAACATATGATCCATTATCAGCAATACATTTGTGGAATGTTTCAGGGAGACGGGTAAGGAGACCAGAACAAACCCCATATGGACCCAGAGTGCAGGTGGAGGACGAAAAAGGACACCTGGATCCCTTTCTGGAATTGGATCCAGATTATCTTGATAAACAAGAAATGTGATTTTACTGATGATTTAAAGTAGAATTTATACTTCTGTACTTCTGCATTTTATATGATAATGCTATTTATGAAATAAAATTGTTGTTAGTCTCAATACGAGTGTGTGACATTGTTTTGGGGATAGGGCTAGTAAATGTTTGGCAGGGCTAGTAAATTTCTCAGTACACTAGTCCATCTGGCTACCAGGAAATTTGTGTTAAATTCAAGGCCTGTAAAGCTATGAATATATTTTCAGGCACTATCAAGAGTTGTAGACTTTGTTCATTTTCATGAAATTAAGTGGGACCATGTTTTTCTGAAAATTGACAACAATGTATTATTATGTAGTTTGAGAATTACCTACCCTCCACTCAATTTATGTCTTGAAAACACACCAATCTGCATCATAGACAGTTTAGACTCAATTTTTATCATTCTTGGATGCATCTCCATTAAAAAAAATAGCTTGATTTACTTGCAAAAACGTATTTCAATTTTCATGTCCTATAACGTATGATCAGTCCGACTAAAGCGAGTAGACTTTAATATGTGGGAAGCGTTAATACGGAGTCCCAAGTGTGTGCAATATTCTTGGTATCTAGTTCCACTGTCAGTCTATCAGGAAACACATTACACAACCCGTTTAGTTGGGAACTAAGACGTCCTCCCAAACATAAATATAAGGGTGGACGTACTACATTTGAGAATTCCAATCCATCAATCCTGCCACGAGAATAGGAAAAATGTCATAAAAGCAACAATTTATTTGTAATTTGATCAAACAACCTAATTGCCTTCACGACAGGCTTTTCTATGATTATATCAATAGAAAAATAAGTTACCATAATGCTTACGACAACAAAGTTGTACGCCGAAACAAGACTTCCACATGAGACATGATGGGTAACAACTACAATATATTTCAGATATAACAGCTAGATTTTTTGTAACGTGCTCTAGAATTGAAAATAAACTTATTTTTACATATTCTACGGGGAATACAATGTTTGATGCTTCATATGTGAAGCGATAAACGTTGATATTTTATAGAGTATCTACAATACCTTGTTAGTGTTGTTTGGCCAAAACCGGAAAAGGAAGTACCTTGGCTTAGTTATAATAACGTCGTTTGGAACTAGAGACGATGACTATGGTTGACTTGAGAAAACGTGTCAACGTATTGCTCATTATACTAATTATCCCATATTTTAATGGCGTATTGAGTACCCCCAAGAACTTAAATCATTATAGGTAAAAGAAAATAATAAGAAAGTTTATAAACACTTTAAGTAAAATAGTTTGCGTATACCGTTATACGTCGTCTGCTGTTTTATGGGTAGGTGAAATTTATTTTGAAATGTGTTGGGACTGGGATGGTTATTGTAGGGATTTATAAATTGTAATCATAAAATACTTTCTCAGAACAATGTCTAAGTCAAATCGATTATATTTGGCTTAAAAAATGTAGCTGATTACTGCCAGAACAGTTAAGATCTTCACAAAAAGTAGACAAGTTGTGCTCTATCCGTAATATGCCGCTTTTGATCGAGTTGTAAATTAATGTAATGCCTGGTCATGGTATTCTAAAAAATATGGTTTCCATGAGCGATATAAAATATTATGGATTTATTTCAGCCTATCAATGGTTTTCTCATCACCAAATGGACAATTTTTTTTACAAAATCCAAATATAAAAACATTTTTTGTGCACCGCAGTCAGGCTTTTCTGTGCATGTAAGGTTTCAGTAAAAAATATTGGTACAAAACGCATACCAAATTCACCCAATTGACAAAAATAAAATACTATAATGCTTACTCTACTTCCACCAATGATTTTTTTCCCATCTAATTTTATTCATTTTCTTCCTGACTGTTCCTTACATTATGATTATCTCTAAGAGTGTTAAAGTCCTTTCCCTTCGTTTCCTTCATTTATTCACTTTCTTTCTTTGCAGCTTGGAGATCACATATCTTTTACATTAATTTAAGTTTCAGTAATTACAATATCCCTAGCTGGAATAATATACTTTTCTTTGGGGACACACTTAACAAATAGTTAAGTTTGTCCTCAGTGCCGGTGAGAATTAGATGTATACCTTTTAGATTGGCCTGATCTTTCCTACAATACCATCTTGTATTGACTCCATGAACTTTAGTGATGCTACATGGGAATTAAAAGTCCCTATCCTTGTCTTACAAAAGGCAAATATTAGATTGGGAAAATAACAGTTAACGCTCTGCATTGATGTAGGCAGGTTGTGTTTCATGATTTGATGCCCATCTTTGGAATTTGTCAGTTTGTGATATTCTGCAAACAAAACGATATCAAAAAGACTTAAAAGCCCAAATTCAAGTGCTGCAACTGATGGTTGCTATGAGGAAGCAAAACAAAGATACAAATATTTTTATTATGGTGTGCCTTTTCAATCCGATTTAATGGATTATGGTTGCATGACCATCATAAAAGAAGAGGCACTGTCCAGTCATTACACATAAAGTCCACAAATGTTTTCAATGTTGACCAACATGTTGATGTGACATATTTGTTACATTTTATGAATATTACTTACCTAACTTAAAAGACAATTTTTCTTTCATGATACAAATTGTATATTCGACCTAAGACAACATATGACCCAAATTGTCACCCAATGTTTACATAAATGATGTATCATGCAGAATAGTATGAGATGCAAAAAAGGCAGAGACAGTGGTACCTTAAAATAAATTTAAAAAATTTAAATTAAGACATTTTCAAAAGTGAATAATAAAAGGCAATCAGAATATTTCCTCCTTTATATGTGGCTAATTGTCCATGATAGAACAATAGAGATTGGCTCATTTTGACTTACTTATAACTATAAGCATAATTCAGGAGAAAAATATTAAAACATGTCAAAATATATATTTGTAGAATTTAGCATTGTTGTCCCTGAAAACACCTTACTAAATTAAAAATAACAAACATACTTCACAACATTTGCTAAAATTAGCACAAGAGTGGCTCTGTTTTTGAAACTTGATAAGTGCAGCCATTATTAAAAAGGGAAGAAGCAGCCTAAATATTTATAGCTATTAATTGGGTGATTATGGAAACATGTTGAGCAAATGAAATATTGTCACATAGTGTTGTTGCATGTTGATTTTGGCCCGAAATGTTAAATATTTTGTGGCCAACGACCAATGACTTAGCTGCCATGTTCGCAATTTATTTTACTTCAGGTTTGAATGACAAGAATAATCCACTTAATTCAATGCCAATATCATGAGAGGCACATCAGTTAAAAGTTTGCAAATTGTTTTAAAAACTGTTTTAAATGTTACTTTTCTAAATTTTATGTCTTCTGCACATATTTTGAACATTACAAGAATTAAATGCAGTCAGGACATTATCTTTCCTTTACTGCTCTAAAAATGCATGCTGAAGTTATATGATTAGATATGCAAGAAATGAGGTCTTCACTTTGATAAATACTCAGTTTTATGCCAAAAAAACTTGTGTGCCTACAAACTAGGTTACAAAACTAGACCTTAATTGGTATTTTTTAAATGTTGATTTGAGTAATTCCCCCAGTGCACGATCATAAATATTCATTGGAATTATGGCAGGAAGTAATTATTCTCAAACTAAACAAAAAAAGCAAATTTACCAGCTATGAAAGCTGCCTTTGTTTATCATTTATCGCTAATCTTGTATTCAGTAATATTGCAAATAGCATTATTTGCATGAAACAATGTCCAACAGAACATTCTGTGTTAACTGTCATATATTAAATGCGATTCTTGTATTTTTGCAACAAAAAGAATCTTTTCCCTACTAAATACAGCAATTTCAGCAATTTACAAAAAAAAAATCTATTTTTTCATTAGTTTTACTTTATTGCATAAACAGTTTTTTTCACCCTAAAACATGACCAATATAATTGTTCTGATAATTAGTATTTTGTCGTTATAATTAAAGGAATGCTGTATTTAGGTGGAAGAAGATTCTGCCAACAATATTATTTTTAAAGTCTTGTACACCTTTCAAAAAGAAACATTACCTTTTGGTTGTTATGGCAACCAAGTATATCAATAATTATTTATCATTTTCAATATGATTAGTATTGGAATTATAAGTGAATAAAATTATAAATTATATTTTATATTAAGAAAATTTGTGAATAATAACTACATAAATATTGCAGCATCTAAATATTGTAATATACTAAAATGTAGAGACATATTTGAAAGTAAAGTTTCAATTATCTAGCATAGGCCTAAAAGTAATAAACTGCGTGAAATGTATAAAAAAAATAATGAACTGTCCATGTACACATTCAGAATAACTATATTTGATGGAAAAGTATACAATATATTAGATTTGTTTGCAAAAATAATATTTTCCCACACTTTTTCTGTATTTTATTGTTATGGTAACCATGAACACATCAGTTTTCACTGGCATTTTTGTGCATCACCTTGTACTGTTTCACAGCAATATGATTATAAATAATACTTTTGAAGATGTTATATGGATTTGGTCCAAACGTCTGTATTGTTCTGAAACAATTCAGCATACACAAATGGAGCAGCTAAATATAAATCAGCATTTTTTTCCTGATATTACTGCCATGGCAGAGAACAAACTATTGTACAGTGAGATTTAATGGAAAATAGTCAGACTCAAATAAATTCTGGATTTTTGGTGGCTAGTAACTTACAAGTTAAATTAAAAAGAATGACCTTTGGACCAAAATGGCAAGTATAATTCCTCATCAACTAATCTATTTCATCAAATCTCTCCAAACACTGTTAACATTCCCTCTCAGAATTAAATACCTATCAATCCAGTGGCCATTGAACTTGTGCATATTGCTAACACATGTATGTAGGTTTTTCACCATGGAATTTGTTTGTGTACAGTTTTTCTCTCTCATAACTAGTAATATGAAAAAGAAAGAAAATATAGTGAAGAATGGCTTGCAGATCTAAACGTTGCACCTGACATTTTTCATTCTTTACTTTTGGAAAACATAATTGTAGAGAAACTGAAGAATATTAAATGTTCTGTCATTGATTACAGGTTATTTGGTCCATAATTCTTTTTTTTTTGTTTTTCAGCTCAATTTTTGAATTATATCTCAATATAGTTCTGAAGGTTATATAACAAGTCTAACTGTATTGAGTTTTAAATGAATTCCAATGATGTTCCAAATAAATTTGAATATTGAATGTGCTGATGTGCTAATGCACTGGAATGTGATGATGTGTTAAGTCTTGATGTAACATACAGTAATATAATCCAAGAGGTCCATGAATGAATTCACAATAATTCTAAAATAAAGATTTAGTTAAAGAAGTATTAATGAGCACTTTGTAATTCCAGTGAATAATTTAAATAAATCCACTAAAAACACACGCTGAACACAACAATATAACTGATTTCACTTTGGATGCAAAGGTAGGAATGCATAATGTTGAAGTAAATAACATTTAATATAAACAGCTAAAACACAATAATAGAGCCAGGATAATAATAATAATGAGAACTTTGTATAGCTCTTAATCTTTAGAAATGCTAAGCGCTTTAAAATATATATATATTTTATTTAAAAGTGCAATTTTTCTCTACAAAATTTCAGTTTTATCATACATTACAATTTGTGACAGCAGATACAAATATAGATTTATTTTATACCGTAATATTGTTTCAAGTTGAAGTACATGTTATAAGACTTGAAATTTATGCAAAATATCCTAGTAAAAAAATTCACCACTTTTCTTCCTTTCATTTACTACTGCCATCCTGCAAGTTGTTGTCTATTATTCCGTATTTTGCCACTTTCCTAACTATTCTGCGTTTAGTCTTCCAGTTACGAAATTATTTTTACTTGCAATGTAATTTTGTTTTGTAAATTGAAAGGAACTTGTATGTTAATATGAACATGTTTCCTTTCCCTTTGCAAAATATTTTATGGCAAAAAATGTTTAAAATAAAGTAACCGTTTACAAATTTTCCAGACCTCTGGTGTAAAAACATGTATTTTACAATGCAGAATTCTTGTTTAAAAATTTTTCACATTGTTCTTGTCTTGTATTATATGTCATTGTTAATCCAAGAATTTACTAAGAATTCTGCTCTGCTGGTAATAATAATATAAAAAAATGTAGGGTAGGACACAGGCACTTGATTCTGAGTAAATTCATGTATACACTCACCATAAGTGTTATATGGTGAGTGTATACATGAATTTACTCAGAATCAAGTGCCTGTGGGGTAGGAGTATGAATGTAAGAGTTCTAGTATACCTTAGGTCAGTGCTGCAACTTGAGAGTCCTGGGGACATTCTCCAACTCCAAACTTTATCTGTAACAAATAAGGCGTAATGATTATAAGGAGACATAGATACATACACATGACAGCTCATCCAAAGTACATCATCACCATAGGTATGGCTTTCACATGTACGCCATTTGTTTTGCAAACCATTTGCACCTTTTTTCCATGTTTTTTTTCTCCAGAGAGAGAGTGGTTAAGATGTTTCAGCATGCATATGATGGATATATACATTATGCCTATCCTTACGATGAACTACGTCCAATTACCTGTGATGGACATGACACCTGGGGAAGGTGGGCACAACTCTCTCTCTCTATCTCTCTCTCTCTCTCTCTCTCTCTGTATATATATATCGGTGTGTGTGTTTTGAAAAATTTGAATATATATATATATATATATATATATATATATATATATATATATATATATATATATATATATTTATACCACATACGTTAAAAATAACATGGCATTTAAAGTGTTGGTATAAAGCAAATCTATATACCAATACTATTGGTATATCAAATAGTGATCCGCCCATAGCGCAATAATACGAATATATAAACATTCTTTCTACCGTAGGCCTATAGCTCTATGAAGAATTTCTACTCATTCATTAATCATAAATGACATGAAGTTAACGACACAAATATTAAGAGTCCCTGTTTTCTAAATATTAAAATGGTACACAATTTCATCGGAATCCTGTCTTTTTCCTCTCCCCCTCTCATGCAAAATAAGCACAAATCTGGAGTGAGAGAGAAATATATTGCGCTGGACGAAAACATTATAGCTGAACTTGTACCAAGTAACCCACAGTACTCTGTTTCCTCGTAAACCTATGCTTACGCTTTCCTTGGGATTTATCTATAGTATTCATAATATCAATGATACATAGTTGCAATCGTCAGACGACACACAAGGCCTACATGTTAAATTTGTCGGTTAAGATGCGCACATACTGTATTGTGCTTTAAGCCTTTGTTGTTGTTTCTGAAACCCGTTTTAATCGAGTATTAATAATTGAATATAAAACTGTCCAAATGGTCGCCAGCGCCCCCCCCCCCCCTCTCTGGAGCAAAAATACACGAAAAATAAAATACAAGCGTTGTGGATTTTTGCTTGTGTCATACGATGATGTCTGGACCTATGAATGATGGCAATGTTAGTCGAGACGTACAGAGAGAGAGAGAGAGAGAGAGAGAGAGAGAGCTATACGACGATGTCTGGACCTATGAATGATGGCAATGTTAGTCGAGACGTAGAGAGAGAGAGAGAGAGAGAGAGAGAGAGAGAGAGAGAGAGAGAGAGAGAGAGAGAGAGAGAGAGAGTTTTGTCTGTAGAATCGCTAATTAAATCAAAATGATGACTTAGTTGAACTGTCAATATATTAAAATATTTTAATTACCTCTTGTTGGTTCGTGATTCCAATTCGTTTATATTCCACGCGAATTTCCATACGACAGTAGGTCAATGACAGTACATGCATAGTCTATAATAAGATCACCATGTTTGCAGTGCACTACTTTCTTCATTAAAAAAAACAACACAACAACATATTTTATGTTTAAATAATGCGTGTGTCTTATATTGATTTATTAAATGTGAATAAAAAAGAAAATGAAAAATAAAACAATCAACTTATCAATTTGAATATGTGATTGTGAATAACAAGAAAAATCGTAGAACTAGATTTTGTAGCAGACAGACACTTGGTTGTGAGGAGGTCATTTACTCGGGCAATATATCAGGAGCACATCGTAACTCCAACTTGCAAATATTTGTATTAGTATGTGATATAAATAAAATATATGTATAGTATGTACGCTGTATCATTGATATACCACTCGTTGTATAAATTTTTCATTAAAAGGAAACTCGGGCAAGCCTCGTTTCCTTTTAATGAAAAATTTATACATCTCGTGGTATATCATTGATACAGCGTACATACTATACATATATTCTATATATATATATATATATATATATATATATATATATATATATATATATATATATATATATATAACCTCTTCATGGGTTAACCATTTATTTTCATTTAGGTAGCACAGAAAATTTTGTGTCTTATATCAAGTAACATTACAGACAGAGTTGAATCTCAGATGATTACATAAGGTGGCTGTTGTGATCAGGACAATGAGAAGACCACTATCTTTTAGGGATATTGCTAATAGTCACAATATCACATGGAATAAAGCCAGTGAATCAGAAGAGCTAGGGATGACTCTTCTGTATTAAATAGGGTTGCATTGCATCGTAATTTTTTTTGTAACCCTCCCTCAAAGTATTGTTTTGAAAAATTTGAATATATAATAATAATATCATTTGATTCCCCCATCCCTGCCCAAATATGATTTTCTTGATTGAAACCATTTTCTTCTTCATGATAATAGATGTCATCCATGTTATGTGAATTTGTTAGATTAGGATTTTTAACGTAGCTTTAACAGTTTTCCAGTCATATCGCTACAGTGTCTGCAGTGAAGCAGTTTATAGTGATGTCTAGCACAGTAGCATCATGCTGTTATGTGAATACTTTACCTCTCTTTCAAATGCACTCAAGAATTTAATGTAGTCATCTCTTTCAATGACATAAGCAGCATAGAATTCTTTCTCAGGCACTTACAGGTTCATAAAATCGCAATTAAACTGTGACTTTGGCAAGTCTTGTTTAATTGTGAAATTTTTCGCTTTCATGAGAAATACAGTCAGCATATCTATCAAATGGCATTATTAATAGTATAAAATCTGAAAAAAAAATTGTGACTTAAAATGCAGTGATCTCACTTACTTATACTTCAAGTAATAGTATACATACTGGCTCTTCTTTCTGTATGTTTTCTCTCATTTCCACACACATGCAGTCACCAGGTTGAGTTCAGTAGACCTGACTACATGTACACAGCAATAAGGTCATATATACATCCTTTTAAAGAAAATGGTGAACCCTAGGGTTGGAAAGATTCAGATTTTAAAGGCTGATTTTACCTAAACTAATGGGCTAATTGTGCCGATTTTTTTATAGCTGTAATAAAATAAAATAAACTCTATCACTTGAATGCATAATGCATACCTTAGCCCAGATTTTCCTGTTAAAGTGACTTTTTTTCCAATATTTATTCTTCAGTTACTCTCTGACACTGATAGATGCCCTGGACACCCTGATCATTATGGGAAACCACACTGAATTCCAGAGAGTGGCCCAGCTTCTCATTGATAGAATGGACTTTAGCATGGACATCAATGCCTCAGTCTTTGAGACCAATATCAGAGGTCAGTGACAAAAGTGGTCCCACACAGTAAAGTAATCCAGCATAGATTATGTCCCCAGAGTTGTCATGGATCCTAATAGTTACGATATTGAACCAAGAAGAGCAAAATATGACCTTGTAAATAACAGTACACTTGTATGGTTCCTTTACACAGCAGTATAGTAAGGTACATGGTTCATACACCATGAAAAATAATTGAATTTGTTCTGTGGTCTTGAAAAATCCATCAAAATTTGAGAATGTGAATAAAGAAAGATTGAAAAGTCCTTAAATCTACATTGACAGCTCTTATAGAACTCTTGATTCGTGAATTTCACTTTCTTGTTTTATTACCATTTAATGTTTCATTTGTATGTATTTAACCATTTTGGGCAAACACTGAGCATTAATGATTGTTATAATTCAGATACCTTTAATATTGTCCCTTGTCTTGTCGTGTCACAAAACTGTTTTCTTTTCACCTGAACTCTCCAAGTATAGCTTAATTGTTAATATTAGTAAATTATCTGTTGTGATAATGGAGAAATGCATGTTCAATCAATCTGATTCCCAGATCCCAAAGGGACATTATTTAATAAGTTAAAATTTGAAAATAGCAATTTGTGTTTCATGTAATAATTTTACATATTTGTGTGAAATGGGGGAGTTTTTTATTTTCTTGCATGCGAGAGAAAAAATGTAAAAAAGAATTAGCAAGCACTTTGAAATCCTCTGAACAGTCATAGTTGACTTTTTTTCTTCAAGAGAGTCAGTTACATATCCTTTTTCTGATGCAGCTGGTCAATCATGGCCAAATCTCTCTCCCAAACAATGACAGGTAAATGTCTAAAATACCTTGAAACCAGAAAGTGCTATGGAAAATGCAGACAGTTCTGAGTCATAACTTGTTCAAATCATATTAATATATCACAAATCTACTTTTAAGGGGATTCTTGACAGTGTGATTGTATCCAGTTTTCATGTAGAGATAGGAAACTTGCACAGCTACTAACCTTTGGTCAGTGTTTCCCTATGGGGTAAAATGGTCTTTGGTCAGTGTTTCCCCATGGGGTGCAAAATTAAGAGTAAAAAATCACCTTGCTATCAGAACTTGTGGTCAGATTGAGTAAAAGACAAACCTTGGTGTCAGAACTGGGGTTCACACAAAAAATTGGGATATCTCTGATGCACAATGAGGGTAAAGGGATACACTCTTTGATATTATATAGTAGAATAATTAAGAAACTTATGGAAATATGTGCAAAGGAAGATGTCTTTTTTGTGTCTGTTTGGTGATATATTAATAAGGAAGGCATATCTTGAACAATAATGGCAAGGTGACAACAAAGTATTTTATGGTTCAGTTTGTTGGGTATACATCTGCAGATGACATGGTCAGTCCCTTTACAAGAAGAGTATACATAAAACTGGAAAATTAGCATTGACAATAACTTTGCTGACTGAACCATTATTGTAAATATGTGTCTTATGTATTGGATTGATATGTTGATAGCTGTATTTCAGGTCTTAGAATTTTACATTTTATTGTATTATTTGGAAGATGAACTCAACACAGATACAGTAAATGGACAAAACTATATGTTTTTCAAGTGGGCAGAAAGAACAATCTTTGGATCAGTAAATGATGATTTTAAAGACACCATTAACACTGAATAAACATGCTTTACTTCCCAGCAAATTTAATTTTATACAGAAAGCTCATTAATTTACAGTACTTTCAAACTGTTTTTTGTTTTCCTATAATACAAGAAAGTATTGATGCATTGAACTTAAAGATGATAATTTAATTTAAGCATATATTTGTTTTAAAATGAAGATTTGTTTTCATTGTAACAAGGATATCAGATTTTTAAGATTCACAGAGATTTTTATAACAAGAAAACTATAAACAATGTTGTGCTGTTTTCTTCTCTTTATTTTCTTTTTGAACACCACATATGCTCCAGTGCTGACAAAGTCTCAACAACATTATAACAAGATGTAATTCTTCTAATTTGCACCAATGTTACAACAGGTGATGATCTCTGTGATATGTTTACCTTTATGTTACAAATGTTTGTCAATTTTATTCTTAGATTTACTAAACAAATTCAATTTCTACCTAATATAGACCAATTGAAATTTCTTCCACTTAAGCTTCTGAAAAAATTATTTTAAAAAAATTTGCAGACCATATTTTTTACAATCAGAAGCTGAAATAGATTTTGGATAAGTTTGGAATTTTAGAATGTCCTTTTTTCTGTCATCATTGTGGTAGCTGGGAATAAGATTGATGGAAGCATGGTTCAGAAGTTTTTGTTCTTCGGTTTCTTAGATTTTTTTTTAAATAATAATAATTAAAGACTTTGTATAGCATCTAATCTTTAGAAGCTCTAAGCGCTTTACAACATCTATAATGATAATTGATATGGCTACAGAAAAACAAAAACCATGAAATTGGAAAAATTAAAAATTAAAAAAAAAATGCTGAAAATATTTAAGGTACGAAACATTATTAGGTCTTTAAGTTTGTTCTTGCAGTCAAAAAAGGTGAGTTTTAAGAGCACTCTTGTAAGGGATCACTGTGACTTTGTGCCTAATTTCAATGGGCAATTCATTTCACATTGCTAGGCCCCTGTATGCAAAAGAACGCTGTCCATATGACTTCGTTTTCATAGTTGGAACAATGAGTATACAATTAGGAACGTTAAGTATCTTGCTGGTGTCTACACATGGGTGAGGCTGGATAGGTATGTTGGACTGGAGTCCGTCAGTGAAGGTTGTTGCTCCCATAATTCAGCACTTTGTGGCATTTAGCAAACTCATTTCAAGTTCAAATGTTGTAGCCATAGTTACTCCCCTTTATATATTTATCTTGAGATGATTCTCTATGTCACTCTTATGTTGCATGAATTATTTAAACATTTAGCACAAGATTTCAGCTCTCTCTCTCTCTCTCTCTCTCTCTCTCTCTCTCTCTCTCTCTCTCTCTCTCTCTCTCTCTCTCTCTCTCTCTCTCTCTCTCTCATATTTGGTGTCCCTTTCAACCCCAGCTTCGTCTGAGAACTCATTGTCAAACAATCTGTACAAAATTCTGTACCTTTATTAACTCTTTATCTCTGATTTCTTCATGGTAGATACCATAAAATGCCAGTACACTCCTTCTTGGTACTTCCCCATTATCCCCAGCAACAAAAAGAGCCATTTTTCCAAAATATGTCATGCATTTCTTAAAATTACAAACATGTGCTGACATTTTTGAATAATTTAAAAATGTATAGCAATAAATCTTTCCTGATATTTTAAAAGTTGACTGTTATTGAATATTTCAAGTTGTAAACTTAATTCCAGGCTGGATGTATGACACTATTAAACATCTGAAAGGAACTCTAGATCAGCCTTGTAAGATTAAATAGGTTTGTAATAGAAGTTTTGTTCAGAATTTAGCTTTAAAGTTGCCAAGTTAAATGAAGAAACTCCTTGAAATTCTTGAAATATTGTCCAACGATTCAGTATGAGCCATGGAGGTAGCTCTGTGTATGGCTGTTTGTAGATAAATGTCTATTCCTCAGCATACTCTGGCATGGAAAGGATAGAACATCGATACATGTATTGATACAGCTTTATTATTGCATCCTTAAGTATCAGTCTTTGTTTCCAGACAAAACTCTGACAGTTAAGCATATCTTTTCACTTAGGAATGTGTATGGGTTTGGTATCAAAATAAATGTGTACCATGATAAATATTTTCACCCATGAGGTTATGTAAAAGGTATTGAAAATTTATAGGAATGCCAAACACTATTTCAAATGAGGTTGTTGAATATTATTTAATTCAGTTTTAGTTTGATCTGTGTATCAGAAATAATATGTAATGATTTAAACTGGTTTATTTTGTATCATGTCTTGCAGCACAAGAGAAATAAATTTATAAACTGATGGACACCAGTCCATCACTAGATAATCTCTTGGTGCAGTTACAAAATTCACTTGTGGGTTAACTGGAACAAGCAAGGTAACATTACTTTCTTAAGTCTCTGAGTTGGAATGCCAACCACAAAGCATTTTATGTGATTAGGACTGATGCTTTTACTTTAGATGTGACTTCAGATGATATATGTCCAAGGATTAATAGCTGTCATTTTTGGTTTAGTGGTAGGTGGACTATTGTCTGCTCACCTGCTGTCCAGGAGAGCTGGAATGGAGCTGGAAGTGGGCTGGCCCTGTTCTGGTCCACTACTGAGAATGGCTGAGACTGTAGCTAGAAGGCTGTTACCAGGTAAGGTATACTCTTCACGTTCACTCAGTTACCTCCCTTTGACCGCTATCAAGCATTTTTGGAAAGTGTTGTGCATTCAATGTATTTCCAAGGTTCCATTTTTTTGTAAAAAATCTGCTGTAGCTGTTTACCATATTATCTGTTCAGTAGGATATGAGGCCATATGATCTAATTAAACATTATTTTACTTCATGTTGTTTTTTCATTAAGTAAACGTTTGAAATAATATGGTTGTTATTTATATATCCTATGTTCATTGCTTGAAACCTACGTTCATTGCTTGAAAAACATGCCCCAGCCACCAAATGCAGAGTATCAATAAAAAAGTGTTCTCCTTGGTATAGTAGTGTTAGGGACCAGCTTCGCACTGCTAAAAGACATCGCCGAAAAGCAGAGAGGCTTTGGCTTTCCACCAGACTCACTGTTCATAAACAAATCTACGAAGCCGCTAAAAAGAACGTCACAAACATAGTCCATTTAGCCAAATCATCCCACTATAGTTCTAAGATCACGGAGAGTTCCAGCTGCAAAGAGCTCTTCAAGATAACTAACAAACTAATGTCAAGGAACAAATGTACACCACTTCCAACGACCTTCTCTTCACTAGAGCTACCAGACCAATTTGCAAATTTCTTCGATGACAAAGTTCAAACCATTAGAGATTCGCTTGACAGCACAATTTCAACTGATTCGTCACCATACAGGTATGATGCAGAATTTCAGTGACAACCGTTACGAGCATTTGAACCTGTTTCTATAGATTTAGTACGGACAATCGTGATGAAAAGTGCACCAAAGTCTTGTGAACTTGATCCAATTCCGACATCACTGCTGCTTGAGTGCTCAGACCCAATATTGCCTTCACTAACTGATGTTATTAATATCTCTCTCTCATCAGGGGAATTCCCATCATTTTTCAAAACTGCCATTGTAAAGCCACTGCTGAAGAAACCAACACTGGACCATAACGATTTAAAGAACTACCGCCCAGTTTATAATCTCCCTTTCTTATCAAAAATATTAGAAAAGGTTGTTCTAACTCAACTTGTATCTCATTTGAATTCAAACAGTCTTTTTAGCAATGTACAGTCTGCATATCGCCCTTGCCACAGTACAGAAACTACTCTTCTGAAAGTATTTAGTGACATTCTCTCCGCTTTGGATAGTGGAAAGATTACAGTCCTCACTCTCTTGGATTTATCTGCAGCATTTGACACAATAGACCATGATATATTACTTCACCGTCTCCAGTATGTATTTGGCATTCAGAATATAGCCTTACAGTGGTTCAAGTCCTACTTAGTCAACACAAATTATATCTGCAAATGGAATACACTCCAGCCCAATTGACGTATGTTATGGTGTTCCACAGGGATCTGTTCTTGGACATGTTCTCTTCATTCTGTACACTTAGCCGCTCTCAAGTGTCATAGATCATCACCCAGTGTCGCACCAACTGTATGCTGATGACACCCAAATATACAAGTCTAGCCACCCAACTGAAGTTGATGCTACCATCAATGGAGTAGAGAAGTGCATTTCGGATGTGAAATCATGGATGACATGTAACAAGCTGCAGATGAATGATGATAAAACTGAGGCTATTCTGATCACAACACAAAGACTTTCTCATCCACATCCTTTACCTCAGACAATAAATATCAGCAACACCAACATTAAATTCTCACAGTCAGTACGGAATCTAGGTGTTACTCTAGACAGTACTCTCACATTGCACCAACATGTCATGAACATCTGCAGGGCTGCATATCTTGAATTGAGACGCATCAGTTCCATTCGTAAATATCTTTCTGTTGATGCCACTAAAACACTTGTGTGTTCATTAGTACTTTCAAGACTGGACTATTGTAACTCAATTCTGTCTGGTTCGTCACAATATTTACTCCAGAAACTTCAAAAAGTTCAAAACACAGCTGCACGGATCATCTTTAGAGTACCTCGATCAGAGCACACCTCACCACTGTAGATACCCTACACTGGCTATCAATTCGATACAGAATCAAACACAAAATTTGTTCTCTGTGCTATATTTCAATGACAGATTCCAGTCCAACATACCTATCCAGCCTCACCCATGTGTATACACCAGCTAGATCCTTATGCTCTTCTTCTGATAATCGTATACTCTTTGTTCCCAAGGTGAAAACAAAGTCATATGGACAACGTTCGTTTGCATACCAGGGCCCGCAACGTGGAACGAATTGCCCATTGAAATTAGACACAAAGACACAGTGGTCCCTTTTAAGAGTGCTCTCAAGACTCACCTGTTTCGACTTCAGGGACAAACTTAGCGACCTAATCATGATTTGTATCTTATATATTTTCAGCATATTTTTATGTTTTCCAATTCCATTGTTTTTGTCATTTGTTGTTCTGTAGTGTAGTCATATCATTATTGATAGTGTAAAGCGTTTAGAGCTTTTAAAGATTAGGCGCTATACAAAGTCCTCATTAATATTATTATTATTATTATTATTATTATTATTATTATTATTATTATTATTATTATATAGCAGAATAGGTTTGACCTTACAGTATGGTTGTCAAGGGAAACAACTCTTTCCTAAATAACCCTTTTTGAGAAGAGTCTTGATTTAATGGTGAATATTCTCATTTGAATATTGTGATGTAAGGCTGTACTCAAAGCTTTCTATTTTTATTGTATCGGTTGGAAGTGTTATAACTATAAAACTTGAGATGTGCATTCAGGAGGGGGGGCTGGGCCTTGGTAAGTCATTGTAGTACAGAGATATTTGCAGGGTGTGCCAAGGTGTTCTAAATTGAAGTCATTGTAGTACAGAGATATTTGCAGGGTGTGCCAAGGTGTTCTAAATTGAAGTACATGTGGACAACTTTTATATTAATTGCTTGTTTCATTAAGATGGAGTTAGATGCAGTTAGAAAAGAAAGTGCTGATTTAGCTTGCATAAAATTGGGATTACAGATTCTATAAGAGTGAATATATTCAACCTAATTGCCACCTAGTTTATGTAAAATTTGCTAGAAAAGTATCAGCAGTTAACTTGAAACAAGAAATTTTTGCTTTTCATTAGAACCAAAAAAAATGTTTGGATCAAGCAAATCTATTCATCTATCCTAACATTGCACATCCACTTTAATGAAATTGTATTACTTTTAGCTTTTGACACAATGACTGGTATGCCATATGGCACTGTGAACCTGAAGCATGGGGTTCCACCAGGAGAGACAACTATCACCTGTACAGCAGGAGTTGGAACCTTTGTTCTGGAATTTGGAGCTCTCAGCAGATTGACTGGGGATCCCATATTTGAGAAAGTTGCTATCAGGGCCCTGAGGGCTCTCTGGAATGCTAAGTCCTCTCTGAATCTGGTAAGTAACCATAATCCTCAGTTATTATGTATGCCTATGTTGTGTACAAATGCAGCCTTTGAGTTTTCTCAGTCAGCAGTGGTGAATATTGTTGTGTAAGACATACTTCTGCCAGCAGAAAGTAGTCTGTCAAGACAGGTAGTTTCTCTTTCAAGGTCATAATATATCAAATAGGTTATTCTTTGAAGGTTCTTGGACAGTTTATGTGAAATGAGGTAGCATTTTCAGGCCTTGAAAGTGTGGGAAAATCGAGTAGATTACCCTGAGGTCTTAAAAAATCTTTGAAAATTGAAATAAACCCAAACATCTTAATTTCGTTCCATAATCACAAATAAAATTGTTCAAAGATGTTAAATTTAGATGTAGTAGAGTTTTCATGGTTTCTTTCTTTTTGATTAATTATACTTGAATTTCATCATTAAACAATAATGTAGTATTTTGCATTCGCTGTTTTCTCATATAACATAACTTGTATACAACCTGTTGGCAAAAATAGGTCTTGGAAATCTATGTTTGTGGTCTTTGAAAGAGTATGAAAAATCTTTGAATTTATTATTCAAAATTCTGTATGAACCCTGCAAAGCTATTAATCTGTGAATGAAAAATGTGGTTGTTCATGACAAATGATCTTCCAAGGTATATTTTACTGTAATTTTTATATTTGGAACCCCATGTTTAAAATATTTATACATAAGAACTATCAAATGAATCTTACTGTATTTATTTATATAGAATTTTCATATATAATTCAAAATAAGGCATGCAATAAATATATCTTATCCAGATTGTGCTCTGATTTTTGATTGTTTGCTAAACCTCCTTGTTTTCAGTCATATGGTCTTGCATCTATAAATTAAAGCATATATGTTTTGTTGTCAACAATTAAGTAATTGTTTTGATATTGCATCCTGAATCAAGTTTTGATCTAATAGACAATGTTCAGTTTTTAAAGTCCTATACAGATTGTGACATCAACATAATCTTTAACAAAATACAAACTTGATTTTATGCCAGTTTATATAAAAGCCTTCTTCGTTTAATCAGAATTGGCTAAGTATATTCAAGCCCCCCAAAAATAGTGTTTTGCTACCAAATATTGTTTATTTCAACTTTAATCCAGTTTGTTTTTTAATGAAACATGCGGCTTACAGAGGCTTTTTTTAGAAAGTAAATTCCTACACCATTTGTGTCAATTTCTGCATCATTTAACAATAAAAGCATAATAAAGAATTTATTTGTTTTTCGATATCAAACTATTATGCTGTTATGGCTCTACCAGATTTGTTGTAGTTTTTTCTGTCATTTCTACTCTTTTATCGTTAATATTAAATAACTTATTGTTGCACATTCCCGAAACTCCCAGTCTAATTTGGTTGAGCATTATATGTTATGATGTTCATTCACTTATTCATCTGTTACCAATTTTGTTTCTGCAAATTAACTAATATTGTCCACCCTGTACAGAAGCATATAAAGTTTCAGGACCAACAGTCAGAGGCCAAGGTCATTCTGACTAAATCAAGAAACATTGTCTCTGCGCAGCAACAGTTTTACATCACAGACCTTGAACAAACTTGTGCATGGATTATGTTGTGATCTGGGATGATGAGTTTTTAATTTAAGGTGCTTTGGTTATCAATATCTAGGATATCAATGAAAATGGTGATGTTGCCCAAATCAAGTAAACAATAAAATCAAAATATGAAATTAATGAATGGAATAACAGAGATCTCTGCAAGGAAACAGAATAGAATAAGACAAGACCCATTTGTAAAATATAACAATTTACTCAGTTACATAAATAAAATGAAATTGAACATGACCTGTGAATTATTCACTTTCTCTCAAAATTAGTTACAAAATTTATGCCAAATTCAATTACCAGTAGCCATTCTTTTCCACCAATAGAACAAATTTCAGCATGTTATCGAATGACTGATCACTCAAATTACTGCCATGTCAGCATCACCAGGTTCTTTTTCAAATCACTGTTGGTGATAGATTGGTGTTGCCATCTCTCTCTCTCTCTCTCTCTCTCTCTCTCTCTCTCTCTCTCTTTCTCTCTCTCTCTCTCTCTCTCTCCTCTTTGGATCACAAACCATCTTGGCTGTAGACTGCACTCTTTTCCACTGTCAGTATATTTATGGAGCTAATTATTCCTTTCAAATAAAAATATAAAACCCACTCTAAATACTTGTCAGGTTTTCATTTCTTCTCCAGGGATCAACAATGTTCCAACTCTTATTGTCTGTCATAAATCAGCAGAAGGATGCTGTGGTCAGTTCACAGCCTAATAATGCTCCTAACCCTATCACTATTAATGCATGTCATTTTTCACCCTATTATGCATTTCTAACTTGGAACCCTGACATAATTAGACCTTTTTTTTATAATTATTGCTTTGCCCTAGCTGAATTGTCAATCAACATACATTCCTAATGCTAACACCATCTCTGTTTGGTTGAAAAAAATTCACAATTTAAATACACAAATGAATTAATGGACTTCACTCCTTGTCCTAGCTACTTTAATTTGCTAATTAGCATTGAGATACTTTTCAGACAAAGAAAATTAATTTGTAAGCATACATTATACATATCATTGAAGACTGATAATTTACTTCTCACGATTTCTATCAGAAGAAATGCATGAAATTTTTGCACTACATGATTTCTATTACATTCAAGACATGTGCATATATGATTCTTTTCTGAACTCAAGGAAAAGTGAAGCATGAATTTAAAACAAATTTAACAAACAATTACAGACTTACATCAGTGAATATGTTGTATGCAGTTGAGAGAATACTTTGGTGCTTCCTTGAGCCCTCACTCGCTTGTAATCAGAGAATTCCCTCTATATCTTCTCTGGCTCCAGATCTCTCAAATTTCCAGACCCTCTGTCCCTTGAACAATTTATTTATTGAGGAGAGTGCATTTTACTTATCTCAGAGCCAGCTTCCCAGCTTGACAGAAGAACTTGAAGTGAGTAATATCACGAGGTAGATTACTTAAAACCTTGAATTTCATCTGTAAACACACAGCCTCTCATTTAGCTTACCCAGTACGGATTACTATCTTTAACTGTTAGAAAATGGTAACACTCCCATCAAAGTCAGAATAATTCTCTATTAGACCACCTTTGTTAAAACCTAATCTGGCAAATATCATTTTATGACACCTGTTTCAAATGGCCTAAATGTTTGTCAAATTGTTTGCTCTGGTTTGTATCAACCCTGTCATTCCCTACACTTAACCCTACATTGACATATCTGTTTGACTCTTATCAACCAGACTTTAATTAAAATTAAATTTATGTCCAAACAGAGCATATCCCATAGCTCGCAGTAAGGAATTTTATTGCAAGTCTAGCCCATATGTAAAATTGAATAGACATTGAGTGTAAGTCATGTATGAAGGACTTGAAGCGGGAGAGTTAACCTGAAGCTTTTGAATTCCACCTAGCATGTTACTGCTAGACCATCATTGATACTGCTGTTGACAATAGAAAGTTAACTGCAGTGAATATTGATTTTAAGAGTACAATGGGGAAAAATTATTCTTCCATTTGTAATCTAATTTATGATGTAATTATGTTTGATATATATATATATATATATATATATATATATATATATATATATATATATATATATATATATATATATATATATATATATATATATATATATATATTAGTTATGCAACATGCATTTAAAAAAAACACACAAAAGTCATTGAAAATATATTTTACTTACAAGAAATTTAATGAAGTGAAATAATGCAACATCACTTCTACAGGCATTACTATTTGGGGTTTTACTGACAAATCTTTAATATCTTTTTTCAAAAATATTTATTGACAAAATTAGCACAGCACCTGACCATGCATTTAAAGCAATACAAAATGTAACTATGATTCAGATCAATAGAAGCATGCTTGACAATAAAGAAAGTTTAGCAAAACATACCTATCACTGAAATACGCAAATATGAATAGTTAAACCAGATTACATTTGAAATATGATAATTTTATACAAATTATTGATTTATGTATGGTAATTGAAATCTGTTCATGGACATTTAATTAGTAGGTATTAAGGGACTGAGCCATGACATCAACTGATAATAAGCCACCAAGAAAATGTATGATTTCACATTATAAAAAACAGATCTACAGTGATGTATAAGAATTCAGTGTAATTTAAATCACTTCTCTCCCCAACCCAATCCTAAAATCATTTCTACTGCCCACTAATCCTTGTAAGAAATTATGTAAGTAATATACCTCTGTCTGGGCAATGTAAATTGATTAAAACAAATCAGACAGTGGATCATAACTTTATTTATTCTTTCTTTTGTGGGTTGGTTGAATTTGAAAGTGCCTTCCCCCAGGACATATGTATTTTATTGGAATAGTCCTAAACATTAAATCTTCGTGCAGGTTGGAAATCACGTGGACATCAATACAGGAAAATGGACAGCACTGGATGCCGGAATAGGAGGAGGAGTGGACTCCTATTTTGAATACCTTGTGAAAGGCTCAGTCTTGTTTCAGTACCCGGAGCTCCTGCAGATGTTTCGCAGTAAGATCTATCTTAATGATGTCCATTTTATTTATAAAAGTCAGGTTGAATCAGGCAGGTTATCTAGTAAATTAAATTAACCCCTGGGAGGTTTGAGCTTGCCTCAAAATAGAAATAAACTATGGGATGTTTTAAGGAAATTGCATTGTGCATATTTTACATTTTTCATCATTGTATACAAGATCATATGCCACTAATTAAAGTTAAATATGTAGATGAGAACAAAATGGTTCAATTGCAAATATTTTGTTTGTTTGTTTTAGGGTTTAATGCCATTTTTCAGCACACGACAGACTATACATGGCGGCCAGTATTGGTGGAGGAAAAACCGGGAAAACCACTGGAAAGAACCACCGACCCATGAGAAGCTACTGGCAAGCTTTCTCATATAAATACATTAGCCGAATCTTAGACTCGAACCCACGCAGACAGAGGTGAGACGGCAGTGATCCGTAATGGAAAGCGCGTTAGGCCACTCTGGACCTGCAATTGCAAATATAGTTAGAAGAGTAAAGACAGACATACGCTGTACATTGTAGAGAGAGAGAGACACAAACACACTCACACCAAGTAAAAGATCTTGAACCGAATAATTAAACAACTGTTACAACTCGTAAATTCAGTTACAGAAAGAAGCAAAACCAACTTTTGTAAAATTTAACAAGCAATTAAATTTCCATAGAATACAAAGTGAAAATCTATAAGGAACCTACAGTATTGTGAATTAAACCCAATTAATCCTGAAATTTCTGACATAATTCCAAAAATATGAAGTGTTCCAAATGAATTCCAATATTGAATGTGCTGATATGCCCATAATCTTGGATAAGCTGATGTGCCAACAGTCTTGATGTATCACAATGATATAATCCAGACTATCTTGTAATGAATTTAAATAATCCAAAGATAGTGATTCATTCAAAACAATCAATGAACACTTTGTAATTTCAGCAAATATTTGGAATAAATAAATCCTCACAAAATTAAAACTGAACACAACTAAAATTCTGATTCCGCAAGACAGATGTTAAAATAAGAATTAATAATTTTGATGTAAACAACCTTATATACATCCTGACTTTACCTATGTTGAAGTAATCTTTTCTGGAAAAAAACATCATCATAGTTAAAAATTATCCCAAACTGTAAATAAGGTCAGTTCTGTTTACGTAAATTTTAACAAATCAATCCAACAAACATCAGGTAGACTATTGTGTTTTACCTTGCATGTGCTGAATAAAATCACTGATATGATGTGGCAAAATGGCAGAATATAAAACTTTACATAAAGTATTACAAACTGAAAACATTCCCCATCATTATTGTTTCAGTTGCTTACAGGCAAGTATCTTTTACACCTGAACTTGCCCAAGACAAACTTGTGCTTGTCCAGTTTTTTGGTAAGATTTTCTTTCATTCTTGTTTACATGGATCATGTCAGCTACATGTTAAACAGCGTTTTATTAATCATTACCCCTTTTTGTAATTCCATTTATTTTCAGAGAGTGTTATATCAATCCCATGAGAAGTGTTATTGCTATTGCATGGTGGGTTGCTATAAATTACCAACATTCCTCTTCATACTATTACCTTATTCACTTAACATCATTTTTTTCCCTGTGAATTAAGTTCCCTGTGAATACCTACCCTATCACATTTCAGATAAGCCCAATCATACCACAGATACAAGCATGGTCATCAAAGTGTAACTCAAACTTAGACTAATGAACATCTGGTATAGCCATGTAGTGGAAACTTGAGGAGTAATTAAAAAAGTAACTTGGAAGAGTTCTATCTAATACATATAATTTTGTAACATATATATGCAAAGTATATGGATTGTAAAGACAAATATTGTCATTTCTGGGAGGTCTGGTCTTATGGGGTTAACAGGACTTAAATCCTAACATAACTATGATCAGATAAGTATTTTTGGAAATGTTTATTGGGAAATGTTCCTTTCTTTTTTTTTTAACCAAAAGGCACTTGTGTCCATCAAATTAAACTACACTCAAGAAAATGTTGCAACAATATGTTTTTCAAGGCTAAAACAAATTGTGGTATGTGTGCTGTATGTTATTCCAGTGAAGAAATTATTTTAAACATATTAACATTAATATATTAAAATAAAATATATTAATATCTATCAAAAATGAATTATTTCAGTTCCCCACACTGTGTATTATATAGCCTGTACACATGCATAAACACACATTTCTTATTTATAGCCTAGATGATTTTGACTATTTGTTTAGCACTGTTATGGTTGATTTTGTACAGCTTTTGATTTTTCAGACCATACCCTTTTGTATGAAAAACTGAAGATATATTGATGTAAAGAAAACATAAAATGGTTTAGTTCTTACTTAACTAAATGGCCACCTTGCTAACAGTAAAAATATTAATTATAGAATACCACAAACTCTGTTATTCATTTTATTTATTAACAACTTACCCCTTATGATAAGAAATTCAGTTTCTTCCACTGACCTTAATATAGATGACACTACACTATCAGAATCACATAAAACCAAACTGGTCTTGAAATAATTTAACAAGATGCTCTGAACAGACTTGGAAGTATGGAGCAATAAGTACATTACATACTATTTCAATAAAACAAAGAGCCTGGCTAGATATTGACAAAATCCAGGCTTACAATTTTAACCTTAATATGACCTGTCTCGATAAAATTATTGGTGCATTTGTAAATAATATTACAAGAAAGATTAATTGCTATCTTTGACAACTTAAGAAAATGGGAATATTCATTACTCTAGTATAGGGTCATCTTTTGTAAAAGTTGTAGCTACATTTAAACTACTTATCGGTATGTAATTTGGGGTTGTGAATCAATTCAAGCATAACAACTTTTAAGACTCAAAAAAAAAAAGTTGCCATTAATTCTAGATCAGTTATACACATTTTTCAGGATTCAATCAGTTTTATACATTTTTGCCAATATATAAAAAAATATTCTTCAGAAAGGTCAAACTTATTTATAAAGTGTCCCCAAAAATCTGATTCTTGTCTACCTATGCAGTATCTTTCTCCACAAGAGATGCTGATTATTTTCAAAATTTAAGGTTAGTTAGAAGTAAAAATATCATTATAACAAAGTCAAATAAGGAATTGTTTTTAAAAAAAAGCTTTCAGTATTCTGGCTACTGGTATGGAAATCTATTACCAGCAAATAATTCAGGCTCCTAGCATTTCTTCTTTTCTTAATCAGTGCTGTAAATGAATTAAATTTTAAGAGACTGGAACAAATCTAAGTAATAAATTACCTTGTTCTTTCCCTGCTTATACAGCAGTTTTAACACATAATTTTTTTCAATATAATATGATCCTCATTCATTTTAATATGCTCCATGATGCTTGTGTATTACAAGCTTGAGATTTTGATTTCCAGAGTAACTGAATTCTTTTGTGTTTAGCCAAATTGTTGTCATATTGTGTTGTATATACTTTATATATTGTAGATAACAAAAGGCCTCAAGGTTGATTAATTGAGCTACCATTTGTACTTATTATTATTATTATTTTATATTATTTTTTAAAATCATTATTATCAAGTTTGGTCCAAAAATTCTTTTAAATATCATTGTCATTGTATTTTTTTCTTCTTTCACCTTGGGGACACCAGTAAAAGAGGCCAACAATTACACTGTTATGATAAATGGTTACATATCAGCAACTTATTAATCAAGTTTGATAAATTTCCTCTTGCTGTTTATGAGGTGATACAGATGGAAAGGTAAATTGAAGGCATCAAACTAACATTCATTTTAATGTCTAAGGATAATGAAATAGGAGTCAGGAAGTGGAAATTAGGCAGAAGGTTTGAGGTGATATCAAGTGCAGACATGTAAATAACTGTACATCGCTTTGAATACTACAAATTTATATTTGGAGTATCAGTTTTTGTTGTTTTGTCCAAAAAAGTGCTTGATGTCAGTGCTTGTCAACGGGATCATTTTGTTACCATTTTAACATATTAACCCCTGGCCCTGCATTTACAGGGCAGGAGGTAGTAGCCTAGTAGGCTAATGTAGACCGGTCTGAACTGCACAAAGACAAGTGAACCTGTGCAAAAACCTCCAGGGGTTAATGTGTTCATAAGTGCATTTTCATGACATCACCAAATTTGAATATTCCTTGCGTATTTAATCACTTGTGCATCGACACTGTTCATAAATTACAAATTTAGCAATTACATGACAATTTGCAAACAATTTCCAAAATTTCCAAAATTTCCAATTTTTCCCTTTCTGCTCATGCACAAGCAAAATAACCAATGGGAAACAATGTTTTCAACACAACTAGGCATTAGGCTAATTTAAAATGGCTTGGAAGTCAATGTATTAAGATATATTTAGAAATAGTCCCCAAAATGTGAAAGAAAACTATCTGGTCCCATTTTTTTAAACTGAATACCAAAACTGTTTGCATGTTCTTCATAGTTTTCATAAGCAATTATTTCAGTATATTTGCCATGTTTATAAAACTTATGAGAGTTTTGATGGTTTATGTTTGTGAAAATAGGGACTTGATTTCAGTACCGGTAGATTTAATTCATGTAAATTTTCAATTTTAATTTTCAGCTTATGAGACTGCAGTGGAAAAGTATCTAAAACGTGATGACTGGTATATGTGGGCTCATATGTCTAAAGGCAGTATTACTCTTCCTGTGTTTACATCTCTGGATGCATACTATCCTGGCATACAGGTAATATTGTGAATCTACTGCACTGCTCCCCTGATTTCTTGTCCTCCCCACCCACCCCAGTTTCTTGCAACCCTCAGTTACAAACAATAAATGTAAATGTATAAATTGATTTGCTCTTTAATCTTCCTATTCATTCAACCACCCCCATCATCCACCAGCCCTAATCAATGTACAGACTAAATAAGTAATGATCACAGACCTCAAACATATCAATTAGAATGCTTGAGTTAGTAATATCAATTATTGACCTCCTCCAGCAAAGATGATTAGTATATGTGTCATATGAACTTAGTTTCAATGTATCTTGAAAATCCAGTAGTGCATGTCTAAGTGCTTACTGCAGTCAGTCTTGGCTGACTGCCCTCAAGGAGCAGCAGAGAGGGTGAACAGCCTCTAATTGATTCACATTCCGTTTAACAAAATAAGCCTTCCTCTGAAAATAAAATAAAAATTAAAAAAATCGTGATTGACTCTATACCGAGTTTGAGACAGCCCTGTCAATGAAAATAATAGGCTCTAATTGATTTACCCCACCTGTTTTTCTGATCATGAAAATCACAAGAAAAATCAGCAATTGATTGGGGTGCTGAGTATGAGATAGTGACCTCGTTGCTGCTATTATCTAAAATATTTATCAAGATCAATTCAACATCATGACCGTGGATCATGTAAATTTATTGTTATGAAACCATGCGGGGTTTACTGAGCTTGATCTAACTGAAAATATCCATCACCACATCATCGTATACAACTAATTGTTAAATCCCCCATCAAGGTCACCCATTTACAGTGCTTCATTAATATCAGTAATAAACTTGATAACCTCATTATCCAACAATTTTGCATTTTCATTAAAGTCTTTAAGTACATCATAGCATCATTGATCATCCACAGAATGAGCAACTAAATAGAACTTGTTCCATTTTAATCACAGATTCACAAGTTTAAAGTATCTTGAAAATTAATATCTGTGAATAAATATCTGAATGTGTTTTCTTTGTTTTTAGGCTTTGCTGGGTGATATAGATAAAGGAATGAAAACCATTCACAATTTCCATCAGGTATGGAAACAGTATGGTTTTATTCCAGAGTTTTACAACATTGTGAAGAATGAAGCCTATCAGGGCAGGGAAGGCTATCCGCTTAGACCAGGTAAGAGGCAATGTTAATGGCAGTAGATTTTTCCTGCATTTTAGAATTGATTCCTTGTAATACTCAGATTTTAAGGTGTTGGTAATTTCGATTTCTTCAATATGAAGTTATTTACAATACAAGTAATTGATAAACAAACAGACTGTACTTTATAACAGTACTATCTCAACTGGGAAATTAATTATTCTTCTTTAAGTCAATTTATCAATGGGCTATTATGCATGCTATGAAAATTATGAAGTGTACTTTTTAAGGGATACATATACTTTGTTAGGTGACCTGACCATAAGGCTAAGTGAGATTATGCCCAGTGCCTGCCATGCATTGACCATTGTGCTTCTATCAACAGTTGCTTTTTTCAACTTCATCTCAAAACCACTGCAGCTAAACTTTGTTAAGAAGCATTCTGGCATAAAGGATGCTCAATTTTTATCTCCACTGGTTTTTACCTCCACTGGTTATAGACCACAAGAACTTACATGATGCCCCTTCATCTATCGGGCATCCATTGTCCAGTAGCACAAGTTGGTTATTGCTAATCCTCCTAAATTCTGGGAGAATTAGCAATTGTCCCAAAGTCTAGTTTAAATTTATTCGCCTGAGACATCCAACAATTTGAATTTAGTTGCATTCCAATATGCTTTGGCTCTCAGCATGAAGAGGTTAGTGTTAGGACTGGTCGGCCTGGTGTCAGGATTATGTGACTGGGTGGGATATCATGCTACATATCTGCGGCATGATGCCCCAGTGCTAGACATCACTATAAACTGCCACACTGCAGTCATTGTAATGATATGACTGAAAAGATGTTAAAGCTATGTTTAAATCCAAATCACACACACACATGCATTCCAATGTACTTGTTTGTAGTCAGCCAGACATAGATTTTAAGGTCAAGGGTCTTAATTTTAGTTATATTGATTATAGAGCATGATAAAACTTACAAGCATAAGTGATTTGTTTATCTTTTAATCCACTTGTGGATATATCTGAATATTACCTTGAATGAAACGGCTTTGATTTAACCAAATCTAGCACTTGCAAACATTATGACATTGCATGAGATAAGATCATTTGATCTCTAATCTGTCATATTAGGTTCAAGGTCAAAAATCATGCAATGAATATTGTACTGCAGTTACCTTTTATTTTATTTTACTTCATTCAGATCATATTTGGTATGATGGTGTTTCTCTATGATTCAAATAAAGAAACAGACTTATCTTGGATATTCTTATTGGATGATTTCAATGTTGTTGTTTGAGATATGTGAAGTCATGTGACTATTAATGCAAATGGAGAGTACCTGGTCAGGTTTCATCTATGCTGACTTTCGGCTAGTCTGTCAGCAGATTAAAGACATAACTGATCACAACACAAAGACTTTCTTTGATTCAGATCCTTTACCTCAAACAATAAATATCAACAACACCAACATTATTTTGGACAGTACTCTCATATTGCACCAACATGTCATGAACAAATGAAAGGCTGCATATCTTGAGCTGAGATGCATCAGCTCCATTTGCAAATATCTTTCAGTTGATGCTACTAAAACACTTGTGTGTTCATTAGTAATTTTAAGATTGGACTATTGTAACTCAGTTCTGTCTGGTTTGTCTCAATATCTACTCCAGAAACTTCAAATGTTCAAAACACAGCTGCTCAGATCATCCTTAGAGTACCATGATGAGAGCATACCTCCCTGCTGCTCTGTACCATACACTGGCTATCCATTTGATCCAGAATCAAACACAAAATTTGTTCTCTGTGCTACATTTCACTGATTGACTTAAGTCCAACATACCTATCTGACCTCATCCATGTGTACACACCAGCAAGATACTTGTACTCCTCTTTTGACAATCATATACATGTACTCATTATTCCCCCTATGAAAAGGAAGTGACATCAGTTAGTGAAGGCAATATTGGATTTAACCACTCAAGTAGCAGTTATGTTGACATTGGATCAAGTTCACATGACTTTGGTGCACTCTTCATCACAATTGTCTGTTCTAAATCCATAGAGACAGGTTCAAATGCTCCTAAAGGTTGTTGCTGAAATTCTGTATCATAACTGTATTGTGATGACGAGTCAGTTGAAATTGTGTTGTCAAGCAAATCTCTAATGGTTTGTACTTTGTCACGGAAGAAATTTGCAAATAGGTCCATAAGGTCTACTGGTGAGAAGGTAGTTTGGAAGTGGTGTACATTTGTTCCTTGACATTAGTTTATTTGCATCTCAAGCAGTTCTTTGCAGCTGGAACTCTCCGTGATCTTAGTACTGTAGTGGGATAATTTGGCTAAATGGACTTTATTTGTGACGTTGTTCTTAGTGACTTCCTTGATTTGTTTATAAATAGTGAGTCTGTTAGAAAGCCAAAGTCTCTCCACTTTATGGTGATGTCTTTTAGCAGTGTGAAGCTGGTCCCTAACACTGCTATACCATGGAGAACACTTTTTTTATTGATACTCTGCATTTGGTGGCGTGTTTTTCAAGCAATGAATGCAGGCAGTTAGCGATTTGTTCTGCTGTAGGATGTAAGTAAGTTGTTAGGTTTTCTTGGATGTCATGCATTAATTTGGTTCTATTTATCATACAGAGGTTTCTCTTAGTAGCGAATAAAAGTGGAAGGTTAGGGACTGATACGTTGAGATGGCATATAATGCAGAGGTGATATGATGCAAGTTTGTGGGATACAAGGGTGGATTGCAGAATATTATCATTAGGTCTATGAAGAAACCAGTCTAAAATGTGACCAAGTTTATGGGTGTTGGTTAACTGACTGTTTAAGGTTGAAAACATGAATGGAATCTGGGAATTTTGATGTCTATTGGTTTCCAGGACAAAGTGAAAGTTAAAATCTCCAAGAATAATTAGGTTGCCACCTATTGAATTTCCATACTCCAGAAGATTTGGAAACTGCTCCAAAAAGAGAGATTCAGTCAGCTTGTTTTTACTACTAGGAGGAGGGCGGTAGAGACAGAATAAATGGAATGACCTTTGTTCCAGTGTGAGTGCTGTTTGGACTAGTTCAAACAATATGTGGCAGAAATTGAAGGTTTTGTTGTACTTAAGGCATTTTATCATGGAATTCTTTGTGATGACAGCAATTCAACCTCTGAGAGAGTTGTGGGAATACAACTTGATGAAGTAAGCGGTGGGTGTTAAATCTGCGCACATGGGCTCATCACCTGATGTTTTTAGCCATGTTTCTGTCAGGAAGAAGACATCAACATTCTGGACGTTGATAAACTTAACTATTTCTGTGCGCCTTTCCAGTGATTCTACTGATTGCGCGTTGAATAATGCAATATGTAGTGGTATCTCTGGGACATTTGACGATTTAAAATGAATTTGCACCAGGTTATCAAAATTAACGGCCAAATTTTTTAATTGTTTATCTGTTAAGGGCGAAAGGGAGATAACTGGATATCTTCCTGTTCTACGCCAGCCATCTTTGAAACAATGCTTCTTTTTTTGCTTCCATTTACATTTAAGTAATGATGAATGTAGTCCCAGTTTGTTTAGTCTTGAGCACAATGTAATATAAAGAGCCAAGGTGTGGTTATTGAATGCAATGACTGAGGGTCCATCATAGCATAAGCGGGTTGACTGGCGATCACGTGGTGGCGGTTTATTAAAAAACAAAGAACGTCTTAACAGTGGAACATGACAGCTGAGAAAAATTATAATTGTTCTTGTTTCCAAAACAAGGAGATGAAGAAACACATACAAACTGAACAGCCAATTCATGATGAAACACAATAATGTAGATGAAGATAGACAACAAGCACATATGTCATGAAAAATAGCACAGAAATGGACAAGCTGCATCAAGCAGTTAAGCGATAGTGGCCATCTTTCTGGAAGTATAAGTCATCTATATCCAGCAGACAGCCATCCTTATCCAGCTGCCTCATTATACCAAGAATTACCCTCTGCAGCCATCTGTATCCAACAGATCCATTATACCAAGAATTTACCTTCTCTAGCTATCTATTTCGAGTAGACCCCCATGATATCAAGAATTTACCCTGTGGAGCCATCTGTATGTGGTAGGCCCATTATGCCAAAAATTACCCTGCATAGACATATATAATCTATGTTGGGGTTTGGACCGAGACAATGAAATCCCAGCCTAGGGGTTACATTATTTGTAATATAATGTAACCCCGCGGCTGGGATTTCATTGTGTCGGTCCAAACCCCAACGTAGATTATTTTTCTAACCCAATATTATCCTTTAAAGTGAAAAGGATTCTTTAAAAGTGTGCACGTTGCAATGTTTACATGTGGCGCATGAATACAAATAAGCTGAGGGCTGTGGTGTGACAGTTGAGTCCGAAGTACACAGTTCATACGCGTGAGCAAAGAAAAATAACATAAAACGTAGCATAGTATTGAGGTATTATCACATTTATTATATGAATGTTCTAAGAAATTAACAATAAATAGTTATAATTTGTTAGAAAGAAACTGTTTCCTTTCATCATTTCCAATTTTGAGTACCCCACTCTCCCGTATAAAAGACCTTCGTCACCCTCCAAATATGTGGACCCCCAGAGGATAACAATGTGCTAAACTTTCAAGTTCACAGATTCTTTGAAAATTTATATTTCTGTCTTGGAAATATGGCAAGTGATGCATTGAAATTTGCTTATGGATTAGTGTGTTGAGGGATAAATGATTCCTTCTGGCTGGTAAGTGTATTATTTGTCAATAAATATTTGAGGTATATTCAGCTGGAGCACGATGGAGATGCTTAACAAAATTATAATAGAGCATATTTGACATTACACATTTCTAGTTGTTGCTAAGTTTTCCGTTGATGTTTAGAGAGTTGGGATGCTATGAAGTGTATAGGTATATAGTCTTATGTGCATGGATCAGTGTTTTCTGACATAGTCCATTTCAAACACCATTGAGAATTTTATCCTCTCTGTAGCACAGTCAATTTTCAGGTCAACTTCATTAAATGTAGCTAACAGTAAACTAGGATAAACTTGACCATGCTAGTTAGAACGAACTAACATAATATCAAAACCTCGAAATAGTATGCATGTGTGTATTTGTATCTATGAAAATGTTTTTGTTTTGATGTGTTTTTAAGACAGATTGACCTTAAGTAACTATGTTTTGGTTATATATTATTTGTTGTTGCTGTTGTTGTTTTTTTTACTTGAGAACAACTATAACACAGCAGAAGACAAGGGTTTCTTTTGTTAAAAGTAGTTCTCAGTGCGTGGACACCATGATTGGTCTGAGATGACTAGACTGAGATAAGAAAAGTAAGGTTAGCAAAACAGCTAGATTTCTCTGTCACTTGGGTGAGAAATCTGTATCCAACAGGCCCATTATACAAAAAATTACCTTGATAGACATCTGTATCCAACAGCCCCATTATAGCAGGACATTTTGGCACTAGCCAGTTTAGCGCGACCGGTTTGGCGCCGGTCATTTTGGCACGGGTCGGTTTGGCGCCAGGCCACTTTGGCGCGAAGCAATTGTTATTCCTGTTGAGAGGTAACCATATATTAGTGGAGCAGGTAAGGACAACATTGATTACCTCAGCGATCAAAGAGATGTAGTGTGTAAAGTGAAAAATAAAAGTAAAATTATTCAAATTATCAGCCTGTGTGTTATTAAAATAACTTTAACTAAACCTATGTTATGTTCTTTCATCAGTAGAATGAATTGGCTGTGTGAAGACGGGCTGAACATTCGTTTTTCAACTCGCATCTCCAAAATCTTTGAACTTTATCGGCACTGTATTTATCAAAAAAGTATTGATATCCATCATGCGCGTACTTTTATTGACCACGCTTCGATTTCATAACGCTTATTTCCGAGGAAAAAAAACTTTTACGTTAATACATTTGACAGCTCACTTATATGAACAAACAACTATATAGAAGTGGGTTTAAGCCTGAATGGCTAAATTGTTAATCCTATGCATGGACTTCTTTTACCTTATCATTGCTTTTGTTTTCAAATATGAATAACACATTAGACATCAAAATATTAAATTGTTAATCTTTAAGTGGTCATGACTCACAGGACAATATACCAATAGAGTCAATTATCTTAAGCATCCTGCTTATATTGTTATTTCTTAATCCTTTTGTAAATGCCGACATGGCCTCTAATTATCTTAAGGATAATGTGTAATCTTTTGATGCTAATCCTTTTGGTGCCAAAACTTCCAGCGCCAAAACAGCCCATGCCAAAACATCCTAGTGCCAAAACGGTCGCACCAAACTGGCTGGTGCCAGAACATCACGGACCGCAAAAATTACCCTCCATAGACATCTGTATCCAACAGGCCCATTATACCAAAAATTACCCTCCATAGACATCTATATCCAACAGGCCCATTATACCAAAAATTACCCTCCATAGACATCTATATCCAACAGGCCCATTATACCAAAACTGACCCTCCATAGACATCTGTATCCAACAGGCCTATTATACCAAAAATTACCCTCCAAAGACATCTGTATCTAGCAGGCATGTTGTACCAAAAATGTACCCTCTGTACCCAGTAGGCCCATTATACATGTATCATGAATTACCTTGTGTCCAGCAGCCCCATTATCAAAGATCAACCTGCTGAAACTATCAGGCTGCATCATTATACCAAGAATTGATCCGCCCTAGTCATCAGAGAATTACTTGCTTTTATATTAATTCATTATTATGTGAACATAGTTCCAAATTAGATAGCAAATATCTTTGTAAATGCATATTTCCTAAAACACCAATTTACTCACTTTTATTTAAGCTGAATTTTTCTTTTTCTTTTTCTTTTTCTTCAGAGTTGGTTGAGGGTGCGATGTATTTGTACCAGGCCACAAGGGACCCTTATCTGCTACAGATAGGTGTGGATATGTTGGAATCTATTGAACATGGCACAAAAACCAAGTGTGGATATGCAACGGTTAGTTAAACTTCCTCAGTATCTCCAGTTCAAGAAATTTAATTATGAAATCTTAATTTATACATGTATAATGATATGTTCTTTCCATCAACCATGGAATTGAAAACAAATCATACTACAGTGCTTTTCAAAACTTAAGCTAACTTGAGTGACTTAGTTCTTTAAAATTCCATGTTTGCATTCAGGGATTACCTCAGCAATTAGTAGTTCAGGTTCATGACTACACAAATCTCTTCAACATGACTTGCTTCCTGTTTTACATTTTCTGCTGTTTTGAAAGTTTTTTTGGCAACAGTTTTCCCAAACATTTTAACTGGTATTGCTGTGACAAACTCCTTTTATTATTGTATTCACTGAACTTATGAAAACAAGTAGTGAATGGCACTACACATAAATGCCACTTGTTGCAATAGGCTCATATTGCCTTGGGGAAAAAATGACTAATAAATATGGTGCCTACTAAATCTGTGCAGGCTGTAAAATGGGATTTGTCAAAGCTTCATACATTCAAGTGTAATTTTAGTAACAGTGGTCAGCATCAAGGAGATGACTGAGAAAGTACTGCTTTTTCCAGGTATTCCTTCCAATCACAGGTTTAAGTTCAATTTTATTTATTTTATTTTCACTTTTATACTCTAACCCCTTCCAAGCTCAAGGATGTGAAATAGACCTGGTACCCACCACCACCACCACACACACACACACATCTTGTAGGAGGTGCTTAATGGAAGTGACTCAGTGGTTAGCATGATAACTAATCACCAAAAAGGTATGAGTTTGAATCCTGCCATTGGATCAGTCTGGGTTTATTAACATGGCCATTGACAAGGCACTTTACTCCTGTTAGTTCTTCACTAGATAACCTACATGTGTTGATGTGCAGTCAAAATCTTAAAATGAAACCATTTTATTCAATGTACACACTTTTTGCAGGTTAAAGATGTCAGAACTCATCGACTGGAAAACAGAATGGAAAGCTTCTTTTTAGCTGAAACAACCAAATACCTTTACCTTCTATTTGATCCAGAAAACTTCATTCACAGTAATGGTGGTAGTGGCACTGTGATTCAAACCCCCAGTGGTGAGTGTATAATTGATGCTGGTGGGTACATTTTTAACACCGAGGCTCATCCTATTGACATGGCTTCCTTGCACTGTTGTAGTTCGCAGAAAAAACAAGAGGATGCAGAGTTGCAAGATTTTCATGATAATTTTGATCTTCTATCCCTTTTAGACATTGTTGAGCGCACAGATACTATTGAAGGAGTTAGGTGGCTCAAGTCAAGAAAAAATCAGGAAGCAGGTAAAGAAGCAACAGGTGTAGATATTGAAGTAGATAAATATGGTACTACAGTGGATCAGAAATTAGGGAATGGTGTTTATATAACACTTAATGAAACTATTTCAAAATTAGTTAAAGAAATTAGTACCACTATTGCAGATAATAATTTACAAAAAGAGATAGATAGTAATGTGGAGGTTGAGCTCAAGAGTGTGGAAGAAATTAAGACTGGTATTACAAAGAAGTCTGAAGATCTTAAAGTGGGAAGCAAAGCAGTTTCTGCACCTGAAAAATCAAGTCATGTTGATTCAGCAGGCAGTGTGGAAGATGATTCCAAATCTAGTTCTCATGGTTCAATATCAATCCAAGAAAAGACAGAATTCATTGATGACAAAGTGAAAGATCCTGACAATGAATTAGATGATGAAAGTAAAGAGACTGATGATATAGATGACTCAGAAAGACAAAGCCCACTAAGCATCACTATACATACATCAGAAGCATTTCATGACAGTCAGAAAGGTACAGAGGCTATCAAAACGTTATTTGAACCTAGTATAAACAGTGTTTTAAAACTTTTGTCATCATTTACTCCAAATATGATACAACCTAAAAGCACAAGCCCAAATATGCGAATGCTTGTTGACAAATTAATGTTTTATGATACATTTCAGATACCAAATCCACTACTAATGACCTGTCCAGCTCAACCATTCCATATGCAATTATCAGTGATGGGAGAAATGTTCATAGGCCATAAATAAATTATCTGAATTCATTTTGAAGTTTATTTATCTTGTATACATTGCTCAGCAAGTTGGAATAAGTACTTTTTATCGCTTAGATATTAATGTGTGTGTGTGTGTGTGTGTGTGTGAGATTTTTAATGTAGCTTTAACAATTTTTCAGTCATATCGCTACAATGTCTGCAGTGAGGCAGTTTATAGTGATGTCTAGCACTGGGGCATCATGCCACAGACATGTAGCATGATGTCCCACCCAGTCACATTATCCTGACACCATGCCAACCAGTCTTAACACTAATATTTTAATGCTGAGTGCTAAGTGAGGCAGCTGTTAGTACCATTTTTGTAAGTCATTGGTATGAATCTGCCAGGGATTAAACCCATGACCTCCCGCTTCCGCGGCAGACGCTCTAACCACTAGGCAACCGGAGCAGTAGATGTTAATGTAGGATCACTTTCATTAAAAATGCAAGAACTACAGTTAAAAAAAAAAATGGCTCGTACCAAGCAAACGGCTCGTAAATCCACCGGAGGGAAAGCTCCTAGGAAGCAATTGGCAACCAAGGCTGCCCGTAAGAGCGCACCAGCAACTGGTGGTGTGAAGAAACCACACAGATATAGGCCCGGTACCGTTGCCTACAAACTTTGGATGGGAAAACGTTCAACCCTGCCTATGCTGAAAAAGGAGATTACAGCAAATTTTAAGCTTAAAAATTAGTTAAAATAAAGTAGAAATTTAAGCATGAAAAAAAGTTAAAAATTCAATCAAGTTATATTAAATACATTTTTAAATGTTTAATTTGTAAATAATTCAGGGGAGGCAAATTCAGTCAAACATATTAATATGCATAAGTTCTGTTATCATAGACAAAGATGAATATTGCTAGGGAGTAAAATCTGATATCGCATTTAAAACAGATCATTGTAATTTAGTTTCATTATTAAAGTGAAAAGGTGTGAAAATGCTAATGCTACATCAAATATTAGAAATTGAATCATTTTAATTAAAACTGAAATTATGCCACATCTTAAAATTATATTGACAAACTGTTCTCATATTTCATTAAACAGTTTTTAAAGATGTGCTTACAACAAACATACCCAATAATTGGTTAGTTAGTTAGTTTTGCCCGTCACCCCTGCCAGGGTATAGGCCGCCCACAAAAGATCGTCAGAGGCTTCTGTCCTGTGCCATCCCCTCAAGCTGACTCCAGGTGTAACCCATCTTAGTGATGTCTGTATCAAGGTCGCGTCGCCAGGTGTTTCTTGGTCGTCCCCTTCTCCTCTTGCCTTGAGGGTTCCACCTCAATGCCTGTCTGGTAATGTCGGTTCGCGGCTTACGTAGGGTGTGTCCTATCCAACCCCATCTTTTCTTCTTTATCTCATCCTCTATTGGAAGCTGGGAGGTTCTCTGCCACAAGTTGTTGTTGCTGATGGTGTCTGGCCAGCGGATCTGGAGAATTCTTCTTAGGCAGCTGTTGATGAAGGTCTGAACTCTCTTTACTGTGGACTTGGTGGTTCTCCAAGTCTCTGCCCCATACAGTAGGACTGACTTCACGTTGGAGTTGAACAGTCTGATTTTGGTAGTCAAGGAAATTTGTTTGGAGCTCCAGATGTTCTTGAGCTGAATGAAAGCTGCTCTCGCCTTTCCGATCCTTGCCTTGACATCTGCGTCTGTGCCACCCTGCTGGTTGAAAATGCTGCCTAGATATGTGAAGGACTCCACCTCTTCCAGGGGACTTCCCTGCAGTGTGACTGGTTTGTTACTGGTATAGTTGATCTTGAGGATCTTGGTCTTGTCTTTGTGGATGTTGAGGCCCACCTGTGCAGATGTGGCTGCCAGTATGTCGGTCTTGTCCTGCATTTGCTGCTGACTGTGGGACACGAGCGCCAGGTCATCAGCAAAGTCCAGGTCCTCAAGTTGACTCCACAATGTCCACTGGATACCATTTCTCTGCCCATTGGTGGTCGTCGTCATAATCCAATCGATGACAAGAAGGAAGAGAAATGGTGACAGCAAGCAGCCTTGCCTGACGCCAGTCCGCACTAGGAAGGTGTCTGTGTGCTGTCCTGCATGAACAACTCTACATGACATTCCGTTGTAGGTGTTTTTGATCAGGTTCACCAGCTTGGTTGGAATGCCATAGTGGCGAAGAAGTTTCCAGAGTGTCTCTCGGTCTACGCTGTCAAAATGCCTTCTCATAATCGACAAAGTTGATGTAGAGTGAAGAATTCCACTCCAATGACTGCTCGACTATAATGCAAAGAGTAGCTATTTGGTTCGTACACGATCTGTTTTGCCGGAATCCCGCTTGCTCATCTCGTAACTGGGAGTCGACGGCCTCCTTCATCCTCTCCAAGAGGACCCGGTTGAAGACTTTTCCTGGTACTGACAAGAGTGTGATTCCTTTGTAGTTGGAGCAGTTGCTGAGGTCGCCTTTCTTTGGGATCTTGATGAGGTGTCCCTCCTTCCAGTCAGTTGGTATTTCTTCTTCCTCCCATATCTTCACAAAAAGAGGGTATAGCATTTCCACTGAAGTCTCCATGTCTGCTCTGAGGGCTTCTACTGGTATGTTATCAGTCCCAGCAGCCTTGCCGTTCTTCAGCTGGGTGATGGCTTTCCTGATCTCGTCTCTGGTGGGATTGTCACAACTTATAGGTAGATCTGCGTTGGCTGGCTGGATTTCTGGGGGATTTGGTGGTGTTGGCCTGTTCAACAGTTCTTCAAAATGTTCTGCCCATCTATTCATTTGGTGTTCTGTACTTGGTATGGTCTTTCCCTGCTTGTCCTTTACGGGTCTCTCTGTATTACTGTACTTGCCGGAAAGCTTCTTGGTGATGTCGTACAGCTTCTTCATGTTTCCACTTCCAGCCGCTTCTTCTGCCTCTGCTGCCAGTCCTTCAAGGTAGTTTCTCTTGTCTATCTTGATGGTTCTTTTCACTTCTCTGTGGGCATCAGTGTACTCTTTTTGTGCCTGTACTTTTTTAGTTCATGTCTTACTGTTATTTACTGCTGCATTTTTCTGTTATGCTCCTGGATTTTTCACAATGTTTTGCCTGAAATCCATTCTTTCTGTTGGTGTTTCATGGGACCTAGTACTTCTTGGCATGTTGATTTTACTGCCTCCTTAACTGTCTTCCATCTGTTGTTCACGCTGTCTACCTCGTCTTCAAGCAGCTCTTCTAACACCTGGTACTTGTTGTTAAGAGTAAGTCTGTATTCTTCTTTAGTATTTGCATCTCTCAACAGACCGATGTTGTACCTTGTTTTCTTCTCTTTTGGGCCCATCCAGTTCTTCTTCAGCTTAAGTTTAAGCTTTGCAACAACTAAGTGTTGGTCAGATGCCACATCTGCTCCCCTCTTCACCCTCACATCTTGCAGGGATTTTCTGAACTTCTTGGCTGTGCAGATGTGGTCAATCTGATTTTCTGTTACATGGTCTGGTGATATCCATGTGCTTTTGTGGATTCTCTTGTGGGGAAAGATGGTACCTCCGATGACCAGGTCGTTCAGTGCACAGAGGTCTGCAAATCTCTCCCAATTTTCGTTCATCACCCCTAGGCCATGGACCCCCATAACATGTTCATACCCTGTGTTGTCTGATCCAACTTTGGCATTGAAGTCACCCATGACGATGTTGATGTCTTTGTCTGGGTAATTCTCTACTATGTTCTGTAGTCTGTTGTAAAACTGGTCCTTATCTTTTTCTTCGCTGTCATTTGTTGGAGCATAGCAATGTATGACGTTCATTTTTATTTTCTTCTTCTTGGTCCTAAATGTTGCAGTGAGGATTCTGGGCCCATGTGGTTCCCATCCAGTTAGTGCATTATATGCTTGCTTCGACAGCATGAGCCCTACCCCTTGTGTATGAGGCGCATTCTCTTCCTCATGTCCTGAATACAGTAGTATCTCTCCTGTCATCAGTCTTCTTTGTCCAGATTGAATCCATCTCGTCTCGCTGATGCCCAGTAGGGATATGTTGTAGCTTCTCATCTCTGCTGCTACCTGTGCTGTTTTTCCTGCCTCATACATTGTCCTCACATTCCATGTTGCGATGTTAATACTCCTGTTTGATAGAAGGGTGGTCTGCTTTATGGCTTCCGCGGGCTCGCGGCTTTCACCACATAGCATCATAAGTCTTCCAGGAGAAGACCCTTCCTCCCACAGGCTTTCAGTTTCTGATTTTTCTTTTGTCGACGTTTTTGTAGCAAGTTGGGTTTTACAGGGTCGGGTTGCTAGCCCCACGCCCAACCCTCCTCCTTTTCCACCCGGGCTTGGGACCAGCGATGGCGGAGTTCAATAATTGGTAGGTTACTTAATTCAAATCAAGTTGTAAGTTTCAGTTCATCAATTAAGGGCAGTTCCAGTAAACATATTTGGAATCCAGGAAAAGCACTTGGAGTAGTCACCCACTGATACAGTTTGGATTTTTATATATATTTGTTTTAAACTGCCTTTCCTGACTACTATGTTTGCCTAAGTGGAACAGCCTAATCTGTTTTATTTCTTATTAGATAAAAATGTGTTTATGTGTATATTCATATCAGTTTAGAATTAATATATTGTAAAACAAAAGAAAATAAAGCAGTTCATAATATCATAAAATAGTATTCAAATCAATTGTTTTATTAAACTATTTATTTTCTCAAAGAAATTGCTTATTATTATGACTCTTTAAATTCTTATAACTTCAGAACTACTTGACAGATTTTGCACAATCTTTTAGTTTTTTAATACATAATCCTATATCATATGTTATTCAGCATGCTGTTAAAACCATGGCAACCAGAGTGGTGACCGCTCTGGTGGCCTAATGGTTAGAGCATCCACCTCAGATGCAGTTGGTCATGGGTTTGATTACCAGCAGTCATACCACTTACAAAAATGGTACTAAGAGCTGCCTCACTTGGCACTCAATATTAAGAGGTTAGTGTAGTACTGGTCAGTCTGGTGTCAGGATAATGTCATTGGGTGGGACATTATGATACATGTCTGCAGCATGACGATCCAGTGCTAGACATCAGTAAACTGTCACACTGCAGACATCATAGCAATATGACTGAAATTTTTTAAAAGCTACGTTACAAATCCTGACCCTGACAACAACCAATCATTTTACTACAAGAATAAAAATTTCAAAAAAGTTTACTTCATCAAAACTATTTACAAAGTCTAGTATCACGTATACAATACAGTCTCAATCTTGCTCCTGTTATTCTCACACTAAAAATAAATATTAAAAAAGAACTTGTTTACGTGACTGTTCTGAATTTTGAATTAAGGGCCGAATTGAGATCAACCTTTGGTGCTTACGAAGGAAAGAGTTGTGTCAACTGATTATCTTGAACAAATTTCATTACATAAACAAGACTATATTATAATAGCATTTAATAGAATAAAATTAGTTAAAACTGACAAACAATTAAATTTTTTAAAATATAAGTTAAATCAGATATACGTAACACTTCCCATTGTAAAGAAAAAGAAAGATTTATATGATACAGTTTTCTTTTTTCCATAGATTAATTATACATGAGGTTTAAAAAAAACACAATTGTACTCTTATGAATTATAAACAGTGTACATGAAATAATACAATTCTTCACACGGGAGAGTGCATCTGCTAGTAAATTATCTTATCTCTTAATATGCCAGATGTCAGGATTATATTCCTGTATAAACAAACTCTACCTTAGTAATCTTTGATTTTTATTTTTCATCTTACCAATGAAAGTAAGGAGGTTGTGGTCATTAAACATAATAATCAAAGGAGCTGAACTAAGGTAAACTTCAATTTGTTGTAATGCCAATATCAATGCCAAACATTCCTTCTTAATTGTTAAATAATTTCTTAGATGCTTGTTTAATTTTTTCTGAAAAATAACACACTGGATGATCAATTCTATGTTTGTCTTCTTGAATCAAAACTGCTCCAACCCCAAGATCACTTGCATCAACAGAAAAGTTTGACTAGAACATCAAAACTCGCTTTTAGATAAATTAATTGTCAAATTTGCGTCTGTGAGTCTGTCAAAGAATTTCCAAATTGTTGCTAAATGTTCTTTCCAGGTTATTACTGTTGATGTCTACATCATGGGTGTAAGCATCACAGTTGTCTTCACCAGAGATGATAATATTCATAAGTGTACTTGGCAACCCTTGCATTCCAAATGGCATTACTTTATATTGGTAAAGTCCATAAAGTGACACAAATGCCAGAATATCCTTTGCTCTTTCCGTTAGTGGAATGTGCCACAAACCTTTCAGAAAGTCGAATTTGGAGACATACTTGGCATTTTCAATCTTATCAATACAGTCATCAATTCTTGGTAAATTCATGGAAATTAATCAGTTTTTCTTCACACTGTTCACCTTCCTATAATCAGTACACATACAAAATGTTTTATCTGGTTTTGGAACAAATATGCTTGGTGAACTCCATTTACTTTTATTGAGCTATATTAAATCATTCTCCAGCAAATACTGAATTTCTTTTTTCAATTATTCCTGTTTGAGAGGGTTCATCCTGTATGGGTGATGTTTCACAGATTTGGAATTTACAATTTCAGCATCATGAAAACTTTGTTCATGTTGGAATATCTGTAAGTAATGCTAATATTAAAATAATAACTGTTTGAGTTCATTTCTTTCTTGCTGCTGCAAATGTGAAAGTTTCTGGTTTAGATCTTTCATAATTTCTGTAGTTTGAAGATTTGTCACTCGAAGGTCAGTAGAATCAGATTATATTCCTTCACTTAAATCATCACTGAGTGGGACAGGTAACTGCACATTTAATCAGGCTATCTCTGTCATTATACTGATACTCCTATAATTTATTTAGATCCCAGGAGCACTAATTAAACATATTCATTTTCTTTTTAACTTTGTAAGGGCCATCAAATCTAATCTGAAGAAAATTTTAAAGAATGAACAAGAGAGACAAAACTCTATTATCAGACTCAAAAGTTCTCCCCACTGTAGTTCTGTCAAACCAAAATGTCATTCTTGACTTGAACTGCTGAATACCAAATTCTAGCATATTAGGCCAGAAAGTTCCAGACATAACATTTTACCCTTGACCTTATTGGACAGATTTGGGAAAGCTAAATTGAGTAATTACTAATGTTTTAGATTTAAAATTCCTGAATGGAATTACCTCTGGAAACCTTGTTGATGCACACATAATAGTCAATAGGTATTGATTACCTGACTTGGTTTTAGGTAAGGGACCAACACAGCCTACCATAATTCTACTAAATGGTTGTCAATTGCAGGAATAGGGTGCAGATGAGCCATATGTATTTTCTGATTGGGTTTTCCTACCATTTGACAAGTATGATAAGATCTAAAGTATTTGGCAACATTACTTTTGAATTTTGGCCAATTAAAGTGAGTCAAGATCTTGTGATAAGTCTTATTAATCCATAAATGATGAGTCAAAGGAGTTTCATAGGCCAGACTAAGTATTTCCTGTCTGTAAGGTTTTGGAACTACAATTTGATAGTTCACTGACCACTCATCTTCAGCAGGTACCTCAGAATGTCTTTGTTGTCTCGCAAGAAATCTGTTTTTAATGAAATAACAGACAGGTACTTCAGAAACTTCATTTTCATTAATGGCCCTTTGAAACAAACAGGTGATCTCAGGATCTTTTTCCTGTTCAATGACAAGTGATTGTCATTTATCACATTGATTTAAATAAACAAAATGAGTAGTTAAAAGAAGATCACTGTGATCAATACTTTCGATTGATCTAAACAAGGAGCGAAAGTCACCTCATTAAAAGCCTGACCAATACATATGTCAGATAAAGGAATAATTTCCTGATCAACATCATTCTCAAGGGCTTTTGTTGCCATTGCTCTAGTAACTGCACAAGCTGGAAATAAATCAAGAATTTTTTTTCCAACTGGATTGACTTTCTGATCAAGGCTTTTCAGTTACAAGTGGATTAACCACAGCCATGTCTCCAGCTAGGTCGTTGCCTAGTCTTAAATGAATGCCCTCTACAGGTAAAGCACAGACTGTTTTTTCACAGGTCCTTCGGCTAAGTCTGATGACAAATGTACACGAGAGGAGCATTAACAAAGTCACACTCTACTCCCTGAATAAAGACACTCTTATTAGAAGAAGACTTCCTAGAAAGAGGCAAAATACCTGACAATAAAAGAGTGAAAAGCTCCTGTGTTACTTAAAATTTTAATAGGGGTAGGATTGGTCTAATCACCCAAGAGTGATATAGAACCCTTCTATATGAATGGTTCATAATTCTCCATAATAAGATCAGACGGATTTATCAGACCCTGCAAATGTATTGCTTTCAATACACAACTGTGACCTTGACCTCTTTGAAATAATAGCATTTGGAATAGGTCCGTCTTGATTCTGATGCCAATTTTTCAGTTTGTAGCAATCAGAAATAATGTATCCTTCTTGCAATAGGTACACATAGGAAGAGACAATGATCTAGAATCAAGCTTATCAGAAGCTTGAATTTTAGAAGTTGTGCCAGTTTGAGTTTTAGAAGGGCTTGTATTAGGCTGAAATACTTCTCTGCCAGAAGACTGTTGAGTGGAAGTTTTATTTACAAAAGGAACTTTATGAATTAATGAATACTCATCCCTGGCTCAAGCAGCATTTTCCAAGGCTTTGATCTGATACTCATCAAGATAACACTTAACGTCACTATGGACATAGTTTTTGAACTCTTCATATAACACAAGTTATTTGAGACTCGTAATCATTTCAATTTTTTTGGTGAGTACACATTGTAATTAACAATTGAGTCCAATGCTCCCTTGGCCATTTCAAATTTTCAGCAACTTTTTCAAAACTAGTAAAATATTTGTCTACTTAGCTTTCTCTGAAAGGGGGCACTAACCTAATATTCTTTGAAAGATCAAAACTGAAATTGTTCTTTGAAGTATGCATGTACTTTTCACTTGCCAGCTCTATTTCTTTAAATTTAAATTGATTTTCTCCCTCTTTCTCTCTTTCTTCCTTATCTAATTGCATTGGTTTCTCTCTTTCTCTCTCTCTCTCTCTCTCTCTCTCTCTCTCTCTCAAATTTTAACTGCATTGGTTTTTCTTGTAACTGCATTTGTATTTCACTTTCTTCCTTATCTAATTGCATTTGTTTTTCTTTCTCTCTTACATGTGTCTCTTTCTCTCTCCTCTTTCTCAATTTTTAACTGCATTTGTTTTCTTGTAACTGCATTTGTACTTCTTTTTTTCTTCCGCTTGTAATTTTTTTCTTTCTTTCTAAAGTTCAAGCTTCCTTAACTCTAATTCCATTTTGCATTTTAATATTTTTTTTCCTTTACTTTTAGATCAGAGTACTGATCGAAACCAATGCACTTTTATCCAAAACATTCTCTTCTACCAAATACTGAACCAAAATATTTTTTTTTTTTTCTTGTTTCATTAAGGAAGTTTTTGCCTCAGAAAGATCATATTTTCTAGCAAGTTGAATCAATTCATCTTTTTTGAGAAAATATAATTGTTCTTGGGTAGGATTGAAATTTCAAAAAGATGGGGAATTCAAATTTTAAAAAAAACAAACAAGTTTTTTAAAATATTTTAGCTAAAATTCAAATATCTTAGAATGAGCACACATATCTATGTTACGGGTGTTTAGGCTTAAACAGAAAAGGTGAAAACAACAAGCTTTGTAAAATTTAACAAATAATTTATTTCCCTGGTAAAACAATGGAAAAATGGGAAAAAGAACTTATGTTTGTATGATTTAAATTTTATATAAAAAAAAACGATCCAAGAATAATCCACAAATTAAATTTTCAACATTCTAGTAATCAAATTTTCTACTAAATTCAAGTTTGAGTCCCAATGGAAATTCAAGATGGAATATGACATGCTGTAGTCTGTATACTGTTGTATCTTCAGTTCCTTGTAGAAATACAAGAAATAACACAACAGTATTTTAAATCCGAATAAAAAATTTAAGAACAGTCTTTGTCCAAGAATTCTGTATGAGCCTTCAAATATTTCCAGAGAAACGAATTAATCTTTTAAAAACCAAATAATCGGAAGAAAATTTAATATGTAAGTCGAAAACTGGTTACAACAGAAGAAAACTACTTGACTTCAAGTGTTTAAAGCCACAACTGAGATTACTTCTCTGAAACAAAAGTTACACAGTAATTTTAAACGCAAAGTACGTGCCCGTATGCGGGTCATGTAATGATGTTTACATCCCTTATTCCTAACATGACCCTGACAACAACCAATCATTTTACTCAAAAAATAAAATAATAAAAAGTTGTTTATTTCACAAAATCTATTTACATGGCCATTTAAACTTTCAGCAACTTTTTCAAAGCGAGTAAAATATTTGTCTACTTAGCTTTCTCTGAAAGGGGGCACTAACCTAATATTCTTTGCAAGATAAATACTGAAATTGTTCTTTGAATTGTGAAATTTAATGTACTTTTCACTTGCTAGCTCTATTTCTTTTAATTTAAATTGATTTTCTCCCTCTTTCTCTCTTTCTTCCTTATCTAATTGCATTGGTTTTTCTTTCTCTCATGTATCCAATACAACCATGATATCGATATGCAACTCGTGCCAGGATTAAAACTCAAACACTTTCTTTCTTTGAGTGGCATTGCAATGCATGCAGGGTACTTGCTAGTTCTCACTATAAAACTAAATAAAAAAAGAACTTGTTGATGTGGCTGTTACAAATTTTTAATTAAGATCAGGATCTAGGTCAGCCTTTGGTGTTTAGGAAAAGAGAGGTCAACTGATTTTCTGGAAAAAATTTACAGATCACGTAAACAAGATTATAATTATAATAGCATGTAATAGAATGTAAAAAAGATAAAACTGACAAACAATTAAATTAAAATAAATAGAATTTAAATCAGATATACGTAACAAATATATGGAAAGAGAGAGAGAGATCCCGCATCGTAAACTAATTAAGATGTTTTCTACTCTTTTAAGATGATTTCATTACAATTATCTTAAAGATATATTATGAAGTATGTATCTTAACAAGTTTATAATATATAAAGTTCATACAGTATAATGTTTCTAAGATATATAACAATGTATCAGATACCAAGTGTTTAGAATAAACGGTAATTTGGCTTGCCAAAGCAGACTATCGTTTGGGTGACACCCGGGTCATAGACTATCTTTTGGATGACATCCAGGCCACAGACTGTCGTTTGGTGACATCCAATGGGACATACATCACAATTAATTTTACTATATGTTCTCTACGTATATTTCTCAGTACTGACCTTTCCACTCTGTGACAATCAATACAAATCATATGTTAATCTAAAATACCTCCAAAGATGACTTCACAATAAAGTTCTGTCAAGGGTTCACCGGCATTTTTTTGTTTTTTTGTTGGAGAGGCTGCACTGTAAACAGCAGCATGTAAGCTGAATACATATTTCACTTCCGGATTACATATTTCACTTCCGGATCATCACCAAATCCTTATTACTCAATGTGCACTGTCGCCGAAATACACAAAGACAGCCACTCTCTGAGCTCATATTCTCAAGAATAAACAATTACCTTTAAATCCCTACCAAAAATGCATCAATATAACTCTTCAATTGCCACCATAATGAGAAAGGAAATTTATAGTTGAGCCCCATGACCCTCGGCAAAATACAACAACACATTGTATTGTTTCATTTGTATGTCAGTAATTACGTATACATAATTTGTCATTATAAAAACTGATACAAGTTTTCACATCACAGGATTATATAACCAGAATTGACATTTAATGGAATTTACCAAAGTTTTAAACATTTCGTTGTCATGACCGTCTGTCGATCTTTTCTTTTTAAGGGGGGTGGGGGGGGGGCTATCTACTTGTTGCTCTAGCCAAGCGTAAAAGTGGTGTTAAATATAGTAAGTTGCACTATTGATCGAGATGAAAATCGTTCACCGAACATTCGTTACATGTTATCGGACAGCAAGTACTGTAAAGATATGCTGTTTAACTGTTTGCATGGTATGATAACAGAAACAGGTGTCAGGACGAATTGAGTTTTATATATTCACCATCATCGTCATGTGACATTCATGTGTCATGTATGTCATGATCCTCACTACTGACAGCAGACGAAAAGGTAGAAGTAACAAAACACCAGAGTAACATATGTGCTATATATACATGTCCAACATAAGACACCCATTAGTGTCAACAGTCGGTTCTAAACGCTTATCTGACTTGTATGTTTACTATTTTAAATTTTTACAAATCAGACTACTTAAGGGATCAAAGGTGATGTAAATGGTTTATCGAATATGCTTTGATGTATTTTGTGATTATTCAAACACAGTTCTCATTAAAATCAGATCACCACTGTCCTTCACATATGACTGTGGAGATCCTATTTTAAATCAGATTGTATTTGCACAGAAATACGAATAGTGACGCTATTATTCTTTCCAGTTCAAAGTAAATTAGCACATTAAGGAAAAACCTTATAACCGGGCCTTGTTGGATTTGAACTCTAGTCCTCTTTAACGGGAAGCGGCCATTTGTTTTTACCCGGTATTGGTAACATGTATAAATAACTACTGGTGATCTTGTTATCGGCGATGAAATTATTTATCGTATTTAACCCCAATGAATTATCACCATTATTGTACTCAAAGCAACAAAATAAAAGAATTGAAGATGCTGGCCCTTTCGAGTGGAATATGAAACAGTGTAAAAGGATACCCCATTTCTGCATGGTAAATATGTTTACCTTTATTTTCTGTCTAAGACGTTTAAAAAACAAACAAAATGTACAAGTTTTAGAGGATGTAATAGATGTTTTTATGTTGTACAGTTGGTTGTTCTGCATACATGTTGTAGGCTCTGTCGTTTTACTTTCTTATTTGTTTATTTATTTATTTATTTATTTATTTATTTATTTATTTGGGGGGGGGTGTCTTTGTTTCTTATTGTTGGGTTTAATGATGACTCCTGTTTGTATGTGACATAGCCGATACCAATCACCAATGAAAATGTTGGGTATGGATAGTGTTTAAAATAACACATTATCACCCTTATATAAATTGTTTTCCCTGCTTTCAGTGATTTTCCATGTTATTTGTTCGATATTCCCAATTGTTTGTTCCAATTCCCTTTTTTCAATCCGTTGTGAAATAAAGAACCTGTTCAAACTTGTAGTTTTGGAGCAAACAATATATTTTGTTGTGAGAAGGTCGTGTTACGGGTTTATTTAGGTTACCAGTAACTCGAACCCCTTATCTGACACTTTTTGTCTGATTTATCTGCAGTTATTTTCAACAATATTTTTTTCAAAAAATAAATAAATCAAACTGTTGTATTCTTCTGTCTTTCTTTATAAGATAGGCATTGATGGTTCGGTTGCATTAAAGCCGGTGGGCTTTTGTTGACTGAGGGCAATATGAGGGACTTTTTAGGCATGCTATTTAGTTTCTGATGCACGCAAACTGTTACCATGTGCAGATCGTAAATCCAAGACCCGGGTTTAAGACATATAGGGTTACATAAAGTTAAACACCGACGCTTTGTTTCATTTCAGACTAACACTTATTATCCTTTTAAACATAAAACCTTTAAATGACTTTAAACAATGATTTTAACGAAATGTACATATATAGGCAATGGACCTCACTATGATTTGATACATAAGGTTATAGTTTTAGCACACCTGTCCGCTTATGGTCTGGACCTGCGTCCGTCGTACGTCAGTCAGTTTGTTTGAACTAGTGATACCTATCTGCTGTCATCTATGACAACCGTTATAATAATAAAAATTAAACGTCTTCTGAAACACCACTCTGGCAGGAAGACTAAAGTGTACACATGATGCCGATCTACCATCAAATGGTCGGTTTAAAACAAAAGAGGAAAACCCCTTCCATCGACAGTTGCTATTTTTAAGTTCTTTTCTAAACCTACCAGGCCAATTTCAACAAACTTTGTTTAAATCATTCATTGAAATGTCGTTGAAGAATGTTTATATTTCCTTCTTAATCTTTGGTAAATGTAAGGTTGTCATATAACATCTTATATAAATTTCGACGTAAAATTTATATAGGAACCGACTGCAGAACGAAATTTTAGGATAACGCAGCCGGAAACGTGCACAATTTAAGTTCGTTTCCATAAAACATCGCTTAAAAAATATATGTAACTCGGTAAATTAGCGTTACACGAAGTACTTCAAATCAATCGGGTACTTTCAGCTACGTTGAATGACGCCGACCTGAAAATTTACTGAGTTACAGCCTGGACAAATTCTCGATATTGTATACTATAACAAAGCAACTTTGTGTATACTCCTTAACTTCATGTTCGCCTACTTGTAAAAACGTTTGTAAAAATAATTATATGACTGAATTGCTTGCTGGGCTTGAATATATTAATGTTTGAACTCATTCACTTTTACAATTGTTTACCTCCCCCACCCCCCAAACAAAATTTAAAACAAAACAAAACAAACAGCAACAACCACACACACACACACACACACACACACACAGAAATTAAGGGATAAATTTGCTTCACTTTGATTAGCGCATAAAGAAAACAATATATTTCGGGCCTTTTGGGATTGAACTCTAGTCTTCTTTAACGAGAGGCGGCCATTTTTTTCATCCGACCTAGGTAGTATGTATTAATAACTGGTGGCATTGGATGCAATTACACGTGTTTAAATAAACCATCTATAGGTCTCAAACCTCTATTACTACATAGATGTAATAATTATATACTGACGTAGACAATTTTTTTTAAAGTCGGAATTGCATTATGTACAAATAAACTTCAGCTCGCTGGATCTAATATCCCGACTAAAAACAGTAACATACAAATTTAAATCAACATTCTCACATGTAGTACTTGTAGTCATATTTTTGGGGGGGGTGTTTTGTTTTGAATAAAAATGTTATATTCTCACTTCAATTATAAGCAATGTTCAAGTACACATGCGTAATAGTAGTCCAATAAAACTTAAGATATTTCCTTCCTTCTAATGTATACGTCTATTAATATTCCACGCAGAAATGTCAAATTACATGAAAATAATTGTTACAACCTATGGGCTGAAGCAACGTAACAAGAAAGAGCGGCGACGACCAACAAGGTTTGTATAATTCTAAATATATATTTTTTTCCTTTCTAAAAAAACACTAATAATAAAAAAAATTAACTTACAGTGGCAAATAAATTCCTTAATTCCAAAAAGCTCCATAAAATTAAAACAGATCCAATTAATCCGAATAGTTCCAAAGGTATTTTGAATGTGTATTCCGAATGAAAACTGGTCCTGATGTAATCAACATCACAGAAGAATCAGTGTGCTTTTAATTAGAAATGTCATTGAATGTTTCACAATAAATCCAACAGAAATTTAAATCTAAGTGTCCTTGAAAGTTTCACGGCAAATCCATAGCTATTAACATCCATGTATTTTGACAAATGTATAGCACTGAAGTTCCAATTAACGATATTACATTTAAAAATAAATTCAACTACTCCATGTATCTCTTCCAAGTCCAGTAGTAAATGTCAAGAATGAAAAATTCTCATCAAAATCGTTTCATATAGGAAGATATTACAAACTAGTAATACAATATCATACGAAGCTTTCAAATTAACCACTATTATTTATAAATGCTGAAATTCAGTAAACAGATTAGCCAATCTAAACTATTTTATCGCAAAATATGACAATCTTTTTTAATAGAACAAATGTTATCTTTGGATCACGTGATGTTATTTTGAACAGTTCCATGGAGCGACTTTGAGATTTTATGAACGAAATTGACTTACTTACTAAGTAAAGTTACTTCCCTGTGTACAAAAAGACCCTTTATGTTAATACTAATGAGACTTTTTCTTGCAAAAAGGACTTTCACGTGGGTCAAAGAGGACACTTTATGTTAATAATATAGTGGGGGGTGGGGTGAAAAAGGGATAGGGGCTACACGGGGCGTGTACAAAAGGCCCGTAGTATTAGTAATTATTTGAAACAACATATTTATTTTGTTTGTAATATGTGAAGTTGATTAAACAATATATTAAGGGATTTTACAAATATCAGCGAGCATGCCGGTAGAGAAAAAAGAATTATGGACGTTTCGCCCCATGGAAGTTTCGGCCCAGGAAGGACATTTCGTCCCACTTCAATGGACATTTCGCCCCAACTGGTACATGGACGTTTCGCCCCAGGACATATCGACCCACATCAAATGAAATATTGGACATTTATATAAATTTATCAGTATTACACTATTATCTTCGTTTTACTTTAGGAGCCAACCGTTAAGATTTCATTTCATACCCCATAATGTTACCTCTCTCATATATTTCAATTACATTCAGCGTGCCGTTGTATCAGACAATTTTTCCACCTTTTCTTCATTTATGTAATAAGACTGATCAGAAAATGAATCTATCGTGTACAGTGATCATTTTTTTTACAATGCAGTACTTTTATTTTCGCTGTTACACAAACTGATGAAGACCGCTCCGGTGGCCTAGTGGTTAGAGCGGACCTGCGGAAGCGGGAGGTCGTGGGTTCGATCCCCGGCCGAGTCGTACCAAAGACTTACGAAAATTGTACTAACAGCTGCCTCACCTGGCGCTCAGCATTAGGAGGTTAGTGTTAGTCTGGTCGGCTGGTGTCAGAATAATGTAACTTGGTGGGATTTCATGCTATATGTATGCAGTGTGGCCGTTTATAGTGATGCTAGCACTGGGGCATCATGCCGCAGACATGTAGCATGATAGTAGTAATATGGGATACTCTAGCGTCAAGGGAAAATCCAATCAAATAGGGCTTGGGAACATCTAGCGTCAAGGGGAATTTAACATGGTGGGACGGAAGAGAGTAGTCTGTGACGTCACATTCTCTATATAGAGCTACTAGCGTCTGTGCGCAGTCAATCGATGCGACATAGTTGTCAATCATGTCGGAAACTAAGAAGACGATGAATTGGGGTGAACCAGTAGTGGAGACAGCAAGTAATGGTATAGCAGTGACTACCAAAATCAACACAAATCTACATCCAGAAGAGGTTGATTTTAACTGGGATATTGTGGATTTTCTAACTTTACAAGAATTTTGTTTTGTCACCTTCTCGAAACACCTTCTCCTTCTTTTTTACACGTCGATGATTTTAAGCAGAGACAGAAAGAAGAATCGGATCGATTTTTACAACAACAAAAAGAAGCAGAACAAGCTTTTCTCCTTCAACAGCGGGAAGAAGAAGCAAGAAGGAAACACCAGGAAGAATCAGCAACAGCAGAGAAGAAAGAAGACCAAGGACAGAAAGAGAATAGTGAAAATCAAATGGTCACAGTGCTTTTAGACATTTTAGCAGAGTTAAGGAGTCTGAAACAAATTTATCGGACTTCTTTATTACGACCCAAGAGAAAAAGACCTTCTCGAGCTAAACAACCCAATTTAACTGTGACTACGTCTGCCATACTACCTTTAGTGATTTCTACCAAATCACTGACAGGATCCAGTCCAGAAGTAGGCCTTGGCCGTGGCAAAGGCTTAAGACAGTTAAAGATGGTTTCGTCCCGTTTCTGAGGTTTTTTTCTTTTTAAACAAACAAATACCCAACGGTTCTTTTCAGGGCCACTCAAATCTTTCGAAAAGAAATATTATTTCAGTTGCCTAATTTAATGAAAACTCAAAAGTCCTTTATTTATTTATTTTTTTTAAACCCATGATGTACGTGTGAGTGTATGAGTGTGTGAGTGTAGGCTCTTATTCTATAAAATCAAAACCAAGAGACACTTACGTTATTTTCTTTCTGGTGTATTCTGGTACAAGTGTTACAATCCACTATCACAACATAACATAACACAATACCACTTTAAAAATTTCATAGGCTTCTTCTGTTCACTCTTTCTGTTTTTTCAATTTCTTTACGGTCACAGTTTTTTCTTTTTCTTCTTCCTCCTCACTTTCGTTTCGTCTTCTTTTCTTGTCTTTGTGAACGTGTCGAGCGTCTTCCTTTGGGGAGGGTACCTCTTCCTCCTCCTGTTCAGAATTCCTCTCCCCCTCCTCCTGTTTCTCAGGGCAGTTTGGAGACCAATGTCCTTTCTCTTTACAATGATAACAGGTATCGACTTTTGTCTCTACTGGTACCTTTTTTGTTTTTTTCACGATCTGGACATTCTGAAACCCAATATCCTTTCTTACAGATATAGCAAGTATCTTGACTTTTATATCGAAAGGAGGGAGAGTAGTCCGTAGGCTTGTCTGAAGAAAACTTTCGCATGACACCACGCAAAGCTCTGATCAGAAGTTCAACTTGTGTAGGAGTTTCCATCGTTCTTGTCAGTGTGAGACTGAAATGAATAGACGCTGACCCTTTATATATACACGGATCGGACATGAATATATAGGGATCATGGTCTTAAAAATGTAGTCATTTGACATTTTGCAGACAAGATGAAAAGATCGTATCATGTTGTAGAGAAAGGAGAAGACAATAAGAGACAGAAACGTGATGTATCGCCTCGCACAGTAGCTGAAGTCTTGGCTCAAATTCATGCCAGTGATTTTGAAGATTACAAGAATGAGCCCGAATCCAGGCCCAGACAATCGACGTCCAAGCAAAGTTCACCACCCTTAGTAAACCCTGAAAAGTACTATCACATTCGAGAGACAGAAAAGCGTTCCACTCGAAAATTTAGAACTACGGCTTACACGTACGCCGTGAAGTTTAAAGATTTCAAGTCCAACGTACTTTTGGAGAATACAGAGGGGTTCATTACCGAGGTATGGAATTCTGTGTTAACTACACTGAAACAGCAATGTCAAGCTAAAGAAGACGATCGCTTGAGACTTTCTATTCATCACGATAATTTGAAGTCTCCCGTTTGGATCGAGTTTAGCAGCCCATCAGATGTGACACCTTCCAAAGTCATCGACAAGATTCAACATGTGCAACAATCCAACGACATGTTTCACATCACCGATGGAAAAGCCACATTGTTCATGACCCACGTTTCTCTTCCCCAGGGGACAGGACGCAAAAAAGTGTTATTGTTCGACAACATTCCCAACACCAAACTAAGCATCGTCCGAATTAACAATCCTTAAGATCAGACGTATGCCAACAAGAACGACACGGCAGAATGGAAAAGAGCTTGGAAAACTATTCAACAATCGAACCAAACAACGAAGTGAAGCAGAACTCCTGTTACAGCAAGCGAGGATATCCAAAAACAACCACTTGCGGCATTCCAGAAATGCAAAAATTTCAAGACGTCTTGGCTCCACATTACATATTGAAAGTGCACCCTCAAGAAGTGCGTGGACCTCTTTTGTTTCGAGGCCACCATTTCAAAGACGGAAAATACATTCACGTCTATCATCACGATGAGTATTTAGATACCATTACCAGCATCACTGGATTCCTGGGATACGGTTACTACTGTGAGAAATGTGAATATGGTTATAACAATCGTGAACAACACAAGCATTGTGGATCGAAATGTGAGGGATGTTTGACCTCTCAACCCTGTCTGGACAAAGGACAAGAACGAGTGCATTGCCCTGTGTGTCAGCGCACTTTTGTCAGTTCTACCTGTTATCAACAACATTTGAAGATGCAAGGTACACAGCAGAAACGTACTTGTCAGCTTCTGAGATTGTGCCCTAGTTGTGGACATTAATTTTGCGACAAGGAAAACAAATGGATCCAACACGCCCGCAACGGAGGAGGCGAAAATACCATCGGAACGTATTCGGTGGATGGCTGGGACTTAGAAAACCCTTAGATCGTGTACGTGTGTAACGGATGTTTATTTCACGGATGTCCCATGTGCTACCCTCAACGTGACACCAAAATTCAGTTTTTACAACGGACCATGGAAGACTTGTACCAGACAACTTGTCAGCGACGTTTGAAGTTATAACAGCAAGGATACCAGGTGGTGGAAATGTGGGAACACGAGTACGATCAGCGTTTGAAAACTGATCCCGATTTTAAACGCATCGTAGAAAGTTACAAGTTGGTGGACCCACTGAACCCCCGGGATAGTTTGTACGGAGGACGGACGAATGCCACTTGTTTGCTGTACCAGGCGGACGAGGAGAAGGGAGAAGAAATCAAATACTTGGACATGTGTTCGCTGTATCCTTACATGTGCAAATATTGTCACTTTCCCGTAGGGCACCCAGAATTGATGACGGAACACATTGACTTGGGCAACATACGCCATTACGAAGGATTGATCAAGTGTAAAGTCTTACCTCCCACAGACTTGTACCATCCCGTTTTACCTCACCATTGCCAGGGAAAACTGATGTTTCCTTTGTGTCGTACTTGTGCCGAAACGTGCAACCAAGACCAACTTTGTCAGCACACCCAGGAAAAACGCGCCTTCACAGGAACGTGGGTTAACGTGGAATTGTTTAAAGCTATGGACCTGGGATACCAACTGTTAGAAGTGTACGAAATTTACCACTTTCCCAAAGCACAACAATACCACAAGGGCGACGAGGCACAGAAAAGTATTTTTGCAGACTACGTAGATGCCTTTTTGAAACTAAAACAAGTGCCACACTCCCGAAGACCAAAATAAATTCAAAGAAAAATATTGGGAGCAGGAAGGCATCACTTTAGACCACATCGAGAAAAACGAAGGAAGGCGATCCTTTGCCAAAGTGATGTTAAATTGCTTGTGGGGGAAAAATGGCACAACGACCATCTTTACCCAAGACGGAGTATTTGTCAGGTTTGTAAGATTCTTCCCGCTACTTTCAGATGATTCACGACAAAACCAAATACATGAAACACGTGGACGTCATTCGTGAGGACTTGATCTTAGTCAATTACGAAGAAGAACTAGACTTTGTAGAAGCCGACAAATTTGGAAATGTCATCATTGCGGCTTACGTGACAGCCCACGCTCGCTTAAAGTTGTACAAAGTGTTAGAACTGTTAGGAGATCGTGTGTTGTATTGTGACACGGACCGTTGCATCTACATTCACTGACCGAACCAGTGTTATCCTGACATCGAAGGAGACCGTTTAGGAGCCTGGACCGATGAAAATCCCGACGACAAGATTCTAAGTTTTGCAAGTGGCGGTCCTACAAATTCCGGCTACGAATACCAAGACCCACAAGGAGAAATACACACCGAATGTAAAGTGAAAGGCTTGACTCTCAATTATCGCACCAGCCGAGTGGTGAGCTTTAACGTGTTCCAAGAAGCCTTACAGTCTGGACAGGATGAAACGTTTAAAGTGACCACCCACGAACCGCACAAGATCGTTTGTTTACCCACACACCAAATCGTCAGCTGACCTTTGAATGAAGTCTATCAAATTGTGTACAAGAAGAGAGTACGACTTCCTAATCACTGCACTTTATCGATATTGGGCAGCATATAAAAAGGGGTATTGTCCAAGACCATTAGTTCATTGTAACTACAACGAACAAGCGAAAGAAGATGAATCCGTTTAAACAGACATCATTCAAGTTCGGGGATTGTAAAACAAATATACCTTTCCCTAGTGTGAAAAGTACTGGATGGATAAGACCCATGCATTGCACCGGAAGTTGTCCTGAAGGAAACTGTAAGTGTCCTTTTGGTTACCATTGTAATTGCGTTGCAGAGTGCGATGCTATACCTTACGATTGCAGTAATGCCACACGCTGTGACCTCAGCGATTCAGCAGGACATCGAGGAAACTTTGCAATGACTACTACTCCTAAACCTACCATGGAAAGTGATGCTGTGCGTGTCAAACCTGAGGGATGCGAAAGCGGTGACACACGTTATCGAGGACTGCTGGGAATTTCACCGTACCTGCATCGAACTGAAGTGAGGAGAGTCGAATATTCGTTCCCTACGTGCTTGCCTGAAGACTGTCACTTTAAAAGTCGATTCCAAACCTTCAAAGATAAATGGCCAAAATATATGCATGGACCGACTCCTGAAGAATTAGCCAGAGCCGGATTTTTCTACTTGGGCGAAGGAGATAAAGTCAAGTGCTTCAGTTGTGGTGTGTCAATTTACGAGTGGGAACAGAAGGATTCCGCTTACCTGGAACATGCTCGATGGTCTCCGAATTGTCACTACCTACCTTTAGTGGGACCTTAGTGATTGAAAGTGACAATTCAATGTCGTTTAAGAAACCAGTTTGGCTTGAAGACAAACCTAAACCAGTATATAAACACTCTCTAAAAAATAACATTCAAGGATTACCACACGAATTGCAAAATAAGATCTACAAGGAAGTTTGGCAGGGACTTGCTAAAGAAAAATCTCAATTGGTGACTGTAGAACTTTTGTGTCGTGAAATTCACAAGAGGAAAGTGACAAAAGTCAACCAATGTGTCAGATTTCTTTGGATCAAGTGTACCTTTTTTCACAGATTCCAATTTAGACCGTTTACATCTGAAGATTTTTTGACCATTCTTGACCGTTACCCTGAATGGCAGTGGTCCGAAACTACACACCATGTTAATCACTTTCGCTTTTGGAGAAGATTTTAAATAATTCTGTGCAGAATGTACACTTATTGCCTTCAACAAAAAGAAGTATAAAATAGACTACCATGCCACAACCTTTATCACTTGTGATAAAACATATTCCGTGGGAGGATAACAATGAGAATATTTAAACGGTGGAGGATTACGAACACTTATTACGAGAACTGTGTCCTATCAGTTTGGGTCGACGTGTAGTGTGTGTGTTTTAGTGACTTGCTTTTTGGGATTTCGTTTACCTGTAGATTCCTTGTGGACACTTTACGAACAATGCCTACAAAGACAGTATGGGGACTCCTTTAAATGTCCACGAGAGACTCATTCTGTTAAAAGCCTTACACTTTCATCTGGATACGTCTCGACCTCTACAGGAAGAGTACGGAAGAGGTGTACGAGGATGTGTGTGTAGCTTGTGATTTACTCCCTCACTGGACAGATGTACGTGACTGGAAAAGTTGGGGCTTTGAGGCTTGGACAAATGAAGCATCTCATTATGTTCAAGTGTTGTGATCGTAAAATCCATCGTCGAGTCAAAAAAAAGTCACTTTAAACCTGTGTTAGCGACAGTGCCAGAAGAAGAAGAATCTGTCACCGAGGACAATCACTCTTTTCAAGACAGGACTGTCATGGACATTCCCCCAAAAAGACCATTCCGAGAGGACACCTATGTTACTGTACCCAATGTAGAGACTATAAGAACATTATACACTACGTCTAGGACAACTTGGGTACCAAAACGATGTTGAACAGAGACTTGTTTATATACCACTTACCATGTGTATTTTATTCCTGTACTTATCGATTTGGCTTTTATGTATTTTTGTCTTTCATGTTGTTCCAATTTAAACCTGAATTGAAATAAACGTGTACTGAAAAAAGTATAAAAACCTCTTGTCTTGTCTGTTTTTGTGTCAATAGTGTCCGTCCCTACACTACTATGGCTACCTCTACTATTTCTACTCCTTCCTCATCGACATTCAAAGTCATTGACGAACACTTAGAAAATGTTAGTTGGGAGGCCTTGTGTCTTCGTCATCCTTTTAACATGTTCATTGCTGGACCGAGCGGTTCAGGCAAAACCGAATTTGTCAAACGTTTGATAGAACATAAACATCATTTGATCGATCGTTCACCTCAATGCATCGTGTGGTGTTACAAAGAGTTGCAATCAACATACAGCCTCTTGCAAGAAAGTCAAGGTGATTCCATTGTGTTTGTGGAAGGCATTCCTAGCGAAGACGATGGGATCGTGTCTGACCCTAGTCAAACTCATTTGGTCATTTTTGACGACATGTTAGGAGAAGACGAGGAAGAAATTAAACTGGTTTACGCGTAAAGGGCATCATCTTAATGCCAGTGTCATTTACATTACACAAAATTTGTTTCAACAAAGTAAAGCCCATCGTACCATTAGTCTCAATGCTTATTACGTGGTCTTGTTCCAAAGCCCTATAGATAAATCGGAAGTGCATGTCTTAGCCAAACAGTTAGGAACACCTTGGCTGACTCATGCGTACGATGATGCTACTCAAACCCCACACGCCTATTTACTCGTGGATTTAAAACCCACCACTCCCGATTATTTGCGATTTCGTACCCATTTGTTTCACGACTGGTGCCAAGACGGAGGACCTGTCGTGTACACGTCCTCGTCGTCGACATAACAACAACAACAACTAAAAAATCTATAAAAGCTCGTCACTTTGACCTTGCCTCATACATCGTCAACATGACGTCCCTTCAGTCTCATCTTCCCGTCAAATTGATTCGTGCCTTGTACGGTATCAATCGCGAAAAAGTCCACAAATACGTGCTCACGTCTTAGAAGCCAGTCACAAAGAAGTCTTACGATGGTTTACGGTGACAGCACGTCAATTACTGCAAGGCATCATTCACAATCCACATCAAACCAAACGTTTTTTTTGACAGAAACAAAATACCCTTGACGCAACTGGCCGATCCTCGCATCGACACTCAAATTAAAAAGCAAATCATTTTGAAACCTGGAGGTAGCAGTTCAGCAGCAGAGGGGCGAATCCGACAACTTTTAGAAGCGTCCATCTGGCAAACCAAGGCTTCCTCCAAAATCGTAAAAAAGCGTCCATTTGGTAAACCAAGGCTTCCTCCAAAATCGTAAAAAAAAAGTTTTCTTTGGGGACGCAAAGTCGTTGTCGCACCCCCTCTGCTGCTATGGGGGTAAAAAATCTTTTTTACGATGAAAATCCTTTTAGGATTTCAACCGAATATTTTATCAAGTCCGACACGATATCTTGATCTCGGGTCATGCAAATTTATCGTTACAAATACATGTGGGATTGACTGAGCGTGACTAAAGAAATTTCTAGAGAGATTATAATCCATATCACCGCCGCACCAAGTTTGCCAAATATTTCGTAGCGTATGTGTGTCAACTCCGTTGAATATAGCAAGAATATTGCAGTTATCTCTGATCACATTTGGTATTTGTGTGTTTCGTTGAGTGACATATATCACGTCAGTGCTTTATGCCTGCCTCTGGAAAATATCCTAGCGGGATTCTTTGATTGTTTAACATGACATCATCATAGACGACCAAATTGTTAATACTTCCATCTATAACATCAATACTCGGTGCATCCTCGATATCGGTTATAAATTCAATAATACACTCGCCGGTGATTTCTGCTGTCCTTTCGTTGCAATCCTTAAACACCATCGCTGATCGTCTACACTTGGGGCTTTTAAATACAACTTGTCCCATTTCATCCATCTCGTTATCAAATTAAGTAACAACTGCGTCTTGCCACTTCCAGATGGTCCGATTATAATCATGCGAATAGAATTTGGTAGCGCTGCATGATGCTTGACTGGTTCTCGAGTTTTTGTCGCCGAAAAATCAATTACATTCATGTTATTATAAATAAATTATGGATCTATATTGTGTGAAATGTAAAAAGCGTACTGGCACAGATGACTTGATACCAATTGCAACTAAAATAACAGATCAGCACTTACTGGCAAGTGTGTACAATGTGGTACAAATTTTTTTTTAGATTTGTTTCTATGAAATCTGCAGATGATTTTTAAAAAAAAAACGAGGAGGTGATATTGCAGCCAAGTTAGTAAAATTACCAGGAACACCATGGGCAAAATATCCGGGAGAAAAACACCTTCAAGGATATAGTTATTGTGGACCCGGGACCAAAATCGATATCAGACTCGATGATCAAAACCAACCCCGACCCGGTGAATATCCAATAAACGCCATTGATAAGGCGTGTCATGCTCATGATGTTGCTTATAAAAGCAGCAATCTCCAAAACAGACATATCGCAGATGTAAAATTGATTCATGCGTTCAATTCTATCACTGATAAATCCTTCAAAGAAAAATTGGCTTCATGGTTGATAAAATCGGCGATGAAAAGCAAATTGATGTTGAGTGCTGGTAATTAATAACATCATGCAATCTATTTATTATTCTCCGAGAGGATACTGGAGGGGTAAATCAGCAATCAGTAAACTCGCTAGCGCCGCAAAGGTGAAAAATATCACTGCAACGGATTGGTTATCCAAACAGGCGATATGGCAAATTTATCTACCACCGCCTAAACAAATTAACTACTCGCATTTTGATGTCAGCGCACCTAATGAGGTTCATCAAGATGATATATTATTTCTGCCGCATGATGGTTTTTACAAGTACGCGCTAACCGTAGTTGATGTTGCGAGTCGATACAATACCAACGACCAACACCAACGCATTATACAATTGCAAGTAGCACAATGATTATTATGTTGTTGTTTCAGTGTGATTATAAACTCTGCATCAATGTCAAATTTTCTATTATTTCTTTTATCCTGTTGTTTATAACCATAGAGTTTTTTCTGTTTATATCATCGCTAACAATATCACTTATTGTAGTGTCGTTATAGTCTAAAACAACTCTTCGAAGTTGATTTATTCTTCGTACTCTGGACACCGCAAGATAAACTAAATTCGACCACTCGATGTGATTATCTATGATCCAACCTATTGTATCGGATATAGTCAACCCCTGCGAAGAATGTATCGTCGCTGCGTATCCTAACCTCCATGGGGATTTATCAGCGGGCAATGCATCTTCGACAACACTGATATCAACCAACACAATATCATTTAACACTAAAATCTGCTTCTCTGTCCCTGACTCTGTCAGGCCTGGAATATCAACTTCGATATTTTGTCTTCGTGTACCTTTTGGTCTATAACACAGCGGCACTGGAAGTGTTGCAAATTTTTCTTTATGCGTGTTAAATAACTTCATCTGAAGTGTATCTCTGACTATCTTTCTACTTGCCACTATTAAATCGTTTGGTCTCCACGCTTCCCAGAAATCATTTAATGGGATTTCCGAAATTATTTCACGTGCTATTTCACATTGGATTCTATCCGGTTGTAATCTGATTAGTTTCTTGAACTCGCGTAATTGTTCATCAAGTGATCTATGATCAGTACTAATTTCTTCATAATAGTCTACACAATTCTTTAGCCAATCATTTGGAGACAAACCGACAAATGGTAGTGGTTGACCATGATCGCCACACATTATCACTTTTGTATTCGCTAGCAATAACCACTCGAGAAACCTTTGTAATACATCTAGCGACACTGTGCATATCTAATCCCAAATAAGGATTTCAGGAATATATTTTTCGCCCATTCGATCAGGAGTCCTTTCGTCACCTTTCCATCGAAAGAAACTATAAGTGCAAGCATTAATTTCTCGTTGTTTCATCTCTCTTGCAAGTCTTGTTATTGGTGTTAGAACAATCATGTTTGATTTCTCTCGAAATAATTCAATCGCACGAGTCGTCTTTCCTGACCCACCAAAGCCGTTTAAGTAACTGGTTTTATATCTACATATTGGATCTGAACACGACGGTGCATTAGATAGTTCTGATATCTGATTATTTTTCAAGTAATTGTTTTCAATTGTAACATCTGCTGATTTAGAATAATCACGCAGTATTTCCTTTTTAATTCTCCATGATGCCCAACTCTCGTCTGAATTAGTGAATTCAGCCACTGCTTCGCTATATTTTACGTCTATATAAAATGAATCAGTGGCTACTCTAACTGCGAATTCAGGAAATCTATTTATCATCCAAAGTAAATTAATAGAAGCATAAGCCAGCAAAGACGACCTTAGATGAACGTACTGAAGATTTTCTCCATCTGTGTAAGTAACAATTGTACCCAATTTGGTTCCATCAGATAAGGAAGCGTCTTTACGATCGACGTATATACCCCTAGATGTTACATCTGCGATTATAAAATCGTATTCAGCATCATCTATAATCAACCGCGAAGAATATCGTTTGTGGTCGTATTTTCCACCTTGTGTGAATTTACCAATTATTCTTCTACCGAAATCTTTTGCGTGTTTATTTCTAACTTCAAAGATTTCTTTTGACCATTTCACGATATATTCTTCGTCGAGATCAGGGAATTGTTTTTTGTTTTCGCTGATTATACTATCTAGACTATCGGGTTGTGGTAACCAGACTTCAGTCTGCGCTCGATATGATATAAATGCTTCACTGACAATCAGCGATATCAGCATTTTAGAATCAATCATATACCGTAATAACACTATTGGCATCCAGTGTTTTTCAGAGATGTGTCTACCAAACCAAACATAACAACACGGATGAAGTCATTTAGCCAGTTCAAAGGATACCACACGAGCGAATCCGGTTAAATCAATATCGGGCAGTGGTCCATTAATCGCAACACGGGTCATCTCGTGTGTGGGATGTCCAAATCTTTTGAAGTACTCAGAACACTCTCCATACCCAAGAAAACTCCCTGGATAGCACGCAATCATATCAACCGAAATAATACTTTCAGGGTCATATTTTGTATTCCATAATCCACCATGGTTATATTTCTGCGCTTGTTGGTTTCCATAGATTTCTCGTTCTCGTGAAATGAGCTGCAACTGACGAAAGTGTAAAACAGTTTGTTAATAATTGTTCGTCGTAATCCGTTGAAAAACCACTAGCTTTTCATCTCGTTGATGGGCTTCAGTACGGTATAATTCGCCATTGGGTCTTACAAATTGATCGAATTTACCCTCTTCGTCTTCAAAACTGTGAAGTAACCACACTGACACAGAATCTTTTTTACTTAACTCGTAAATAAAATCAAATAAATTTCCCCAAAAGTGTTCACCGGAGAACTCCACGGGTATATATTTTATGGTTCTATCCCGCGGAAATATTGTTTGATTTATATTTTGATTCGTGTAATACCTCTCTTGTTATCGTCATTACGGTTATTGGGAATCTTAATGATGTTTCTAATTTTGTTATATCTTGAATTGTTGCGCCGTTCTCCTTCACTGTTAATCCCCATTCGTTTATTTTTTTGTGTCTTAGATCCGTCAATTTGTTTCCACGCAACGCATTTTTTTGAAGTGTTCTATTATTCGTTCTGCTACACAATTTATTCTTGACGAAGTCAACGGTGACAGTTTCATTGGTTTTAGTTTTTCAATACTCGGTTTATCATTTATCGGATAGATTCCATAAACAACTGCTGTTACAGGATAGGATCTCTCGTAATACGGTTTGTCAATTCCAGTCAGAATTCCTGGTTTGGAATCTTGACTCACAGTGACGGTTCTTTTTTTTTTCAGGATGGGTTCAAATTTGTCGCGTATAATCCAATTTCCCGTTTCTGAGCGGATAATGAATTTCACTCTAAAAAAATACTTTTTCTGGTCAAGATGTGAGATTATCACTGCTGCTTTTTCGTCGTTCATGGTAGCATCAACACTACCATCAATTCGAAACGGTGACCAACAGTGAGATGCTCTATCGCGCTTGAATTTATTAAAACAATCACGGATTTTACCCAGCATGCTTCTATTACTTATTAGACTCTTTGGTACATCAGTGGAGACTCTATCGAGATTGAATGCAACATTTTTCCAAGGCGTAATTTTCGATAATCTCTCGAACTCCTCCATATTATTATTAAAACAAGTATTTAAATAAAGAATTTATTATATAATGAATCATTGCAAATGGCTTATGATAGATCAGTAACCGCTTGTAACAAATCATGCAGAAATGAATTATGTGGATATCATTTACAACGTGTACGTCGTGGAAGCTTAGGTTCGCTACCTTGCATACGATGTTGGGTAGGTGTGCGTGGTAAATCGCAGTTGTGTCTCAATTGTGGTGATAAGCGATACAGAGAGCTAAAGCGCTATTATGATAAACGAATCAAGGATTCCGTTAAAAACTCCATCAAAGATTCCGTCAATGACTCTGACTCTGTCCCTGACAACATCATAAGAACACCTCCAGACTATATTGAAAGATTTTCAAGTATAATTAAACCAAATAATTAATTAGATAAATAGAATTTAGTATATAAATGAACCAAGAATTTCAACCATATCCCGTGATTACCAATTATGAAACATCTCGTGACGGTATTGTTAGAAACTGCAGACTGAAGAACCCAGTTGGTATTATGAATAATCATGAATATCTGAAGTTTAATTATGGAGGGAAAAATTATTATTGTCATCGATTCGTCTACGAGGTATTTAATGGATTGATCAAGGATGGCTGTGTTATTGATCACATAAATGGTATAAAAACCGATAATTCTTTAGATAATTTACGAGCTATCACACAAAGTCAGAATACTAAATCGGTAGGGACTGGGAAATACTCGAAATTGCGAAACTAATAAAATCATTTAATACAGAAAATAACGAGGAAAGAGTATTTGAATCAAAGACTGAAGCCGGAAAATATTTCGATATTTGCGAACCCTCAGTACGAAAAGTAGCAAAACGGGTATATAGATCGGCTTTATCTAAAAAATTTAACAACAGAATTCAATTTACATACGCCTGACGGGGAATAACTCGTGTGGGCTTGTGTGTATAGTTTGAAACAACGACAACTCTTTTGTTGTAGCCATGTATCTCAATGGGATAATGTTTTTTGTGTGGTTTAATGTTTCATCGGGTAGAAAAGTGCCGCATATGGCAATCAATAATAGTATGGGGTATTTGATGATTACTGTTGGAAAGAAGAAATATTATTGTCATCGATTTGCGTTCGAGGTATTTAATGGATTGATCGAAGATGGTCTTGTTATTGATCATATTGATTCCAATCCTAAAAACAATTCTTTAGATTATTTACAAGCTATTTCACAAAGTGAAAATTTAAAACGAAGGGGGACTGGGAAACATAAAAAAATGCAAAATGTATAAAATCATTTAATACAGAAAATAACGAGGAAAGAGTATTTTAATCAATAAATGAAGCCAGTGGGTATTTCGATATTTGTAGAGCCTAAGTACGATATGTTGCAGAACAGGTATATCGGTCACAGATGTCCAAAAGAACTGGACAAATTATTCAATTTACATACGTCTGAATTCTATTTTGTAAGACCAAGGGGAATGACTCGTGTGGACTTGTGTGTGTGGTTTTGAAACAACGATAACACTTTTGTTGTAGTCACGTATCTCAATGGGATAGTGTTTTTTGTGTTGGTTTAATGTTTCACCAGGTAGAAAAGTTACGCATAAGGCAATCTCTTGTTGTCATCATTATATCAATTTGACCCAAACTGATAAGATGTAACACACTTTAACATAAAATGATCGCTGAAATATTAGGTACAGTATGATTATTCACGACTGCAATGAGTATTACCATTATAAACACCGACAATTTCATACAATTCCCCATACACTAAGGAAGTGAAAACAACACAACCTTGATTGCCCTACATGTACCCAAATTCCTGCCTAACAGTGAAAGAAAAACCACAACAACAACAATAACGGATTTGTCAAAAATAACAAAGTGGATACAAAAATTGGAAAATATGCCACGGACACTAGTTTATTGTATACACAGATGGAATCTCGTCTTGGGGCCCATCGTTCGAATCTCGTGGCAGGCGATATTTATGACGGTATCCATCTAAAGGTTTTTCTATATAATTGAAATCATCTACACAGAAGCAATCAGATCCTGGATTTCTTAGATTACGAGAACGATCAAAACTTTTTGATATGACACAATCCTCTTCGCAGGGTGCAACTGGTATCACTAAAAAAAACAAATGGAAATGGATTTTCTCAGAGTGGAACTGCAAGGGTATCAGGTAGTGGTATATTTAGTTGTCCTAGTAATATTCTCGGGGATATATCCCGATTAGAAGTTCTCGGAGGAGGGAAACGAGCCGGAAATAACTCACCGGAAGTAATTAATAAGGCAGCTGATATCTGCAGACGACTATTTGAGGGTGGTATCATGGATATTGATGTATATCGAGAGTTTAGTGATGAGCTAGCCGAAAATTCTACGAATGTTTACGGATGCTTACGGTTACTATAGTGATTAAATCACTGAAATGGCTAGCAATTTTAGGATTAGATAAATAGCATTTAAATAAGATGATCATACACTACAACCACAGAAAAACAACTATGGTCTATGTAGCAAACTCACGATTGCCTGTTTATAAAGCGTACTATGGAGATGGTCTCGGCAATACCATTGCAGGGTTATTTGCAAGAATGGCTCCCAAAATAGTACCAATCGCAAAACAATTATCAATGAAAGCTATTGATGTTATTCGTGATAAGGGTATTAGCGCTGTTGGTGATGTTGCCGAGAGGGCATTTTCCGCGGCTAAAGAAAAACTACTAGCGTTAGTTCGGCGGCGAAGGAAACCACCAATGACTTCGTCATCAGTGAAGAAGTCTCTGGGACCACTACCATCTACGGAAATTATGCCTGCAAGTATTAGTAAAATAATAAACAATGCAGTGATGTATAATATAGCATCACGGATAAATGATGGATATGACACTCAGAGAAATATTACTGCAAATATGATAGCGGGAAGTGGCTTGAAATCGCGAGCGAGATCGCGATTTAGATCAAGAAATATATAATAATATGTTCAAATCGGCTCCTGACCCAGTGTTTGATATGGACGCCCCAACGCCCAAGAATGATTCTCTACTTAATTATGATTATTTTTCCTATAATGCAATACATCCGAATCTTCGATCAAGAATCGATCTTCAAGTCCATGATACCAGTAAATTCTTTCTAACCTCTGAAGCGTTTTTCGAAGTAGATGGAGAAATTGTAACAAATGTTGCAGCTGATACACCATATACACCTGATGCCAAAGTCGGTTTTGTCAATAATGGAATCATGGCGCTATTTAAAAGCGCTCGATACATGATTGATGGAAAAGAGATTGAATCAATAGAAGATGATGTTGATATTGCCACAACAATAGTGGGGTTAACAAGATACTCCGATGATTATACAATATCGGCGGGTCCAGCTATGATGTTTGCTAAAGATATTCATGATCACGCTGGACCGACTCCATATATATTAAGACAATCAAAGAATCGTGCTATTCCTCCTGTTGATGTTGTTAATATCGAAGATATGATTATAAAGAATGATCCTGATTACATCCTAGGAGATGGAACACGTATATCAATGTTGGAAAGAAATCGTAGATTATTCTCATGCGTGATTCCACTAAATCATATATTTGGATTCTGCAGAAATGTTAGAAAAGTTATCTATGAAGAGAAGCATACAGTAGCCTTAGTGCGAAAAGGTGATGATAATGATACAATCTGGAGGATTCCAGCAGATCCTGCAAATCCGGATGATGACCGTGGCAAGGTGAATATAACAAAACTAACACTGTGGATGCCAGTAATGACTCCATCAATCACCGTAGAGCAAAAATTACTATAATTTATGAGTACATGAGTCAAATCATTACTAACTTGGCTAACAACTACCACGGATATCATAGATAGTACTGTTAATGGTACATTTACTTGGCAACCGGCATCAAAACAAGGTGTTTCTGCGCCGCGGCATATATTTGTTGCGTTACAGGATAAGGCGCGATTGGGTTCACAATTACGCAGCCATATGATATTTGATAAATTTGGTGTTAATGAGGTCTCGTTGAGTGTAAACGGTCAACAGGAACCAACCGAGGATATTTTACTTTACGATCAAAACCAAATAGCACGCATGTATCATCGTTTGCTATCATTTATGGGACGCGATAGTAATGTAGATACCGGTCTGCAAATATCACAATGGGGTTTTAAAAACCTATATCCCATCTACTACTTTTCATTGGAACATCTTGACTTAACCAGACAATCCGTCGTTGACATATACTTTCGAGCTCGTGTAACCGAGCAGGAGGTTCATCCTGGTTACAGAGCAGCTGCTGTAATTCTCAGTGACAAATCAATGCTACTCGAAGTTGTTGGTGGACGAATGAAAGTAGTTGATGCACCAGTGGAAAATATGTAATATGTATCAATTAGATAAATCTGTTATTAATAAAATCTCATACAGTGTTGTTAGTGTTACGTTGATTCCTGGTCAACTCAAGAAATTGCAATCGGAGTCAGCTAAAAAAGGTGGAACCACAATATCGCTGAAGCACAATCAGTCTGGCGGTCAGAATAAACTATCATTGACAACTCGTCAGATAAAACACTTCAATGATGCCATCAAAGATAAAAGGGGTGTTCAGATCTCTCTCTCTCTCTCTCTCTCTCTCTCTCTCTCTCTCTCTCTCTCTCTCTCTCTCTCTCTCTCTCTCTCTCTCTCTCTCTCTGCATCTGCGATTAAGAACATGATAAAATCAAGTGGTATATTCCCACTTTTCGATGAGTTACCAGCATTAATTGCAGCAGCGACCCCAGCGGTAGCAAAAGCCGCTGCGTTAGGAGCCGTTGGTACAGCGGCAGGGATACAAAACAAAAGAAACGATCAGGAAAGGGTCTAAGACTACCAGGGACTCCGTATTCTAGACTATTAAAAGCTTTGGAAGACCCTTGTCCCTCTTTGAATAGTGGAGAATCGATGGAAATGGAATGGGAGGTTACAGAGAAAGCGAATCCCCAAGTCAAAAAAGAAAAAGCAGTGATAATGCAGTCCAGATGGCCAGAACAGAAACAAACATTTAGTCACCTGTTTTGCCAAACTCTTGGAGGATAAAATGAGGGACGTGATTAAGAAAGATTGTTATGGATGTCAAAACGATCATCCCAGTCAAATTCAACACGATAAAATGTATGACGATGAGTCAAGAAGAAAAATTGGACGATTATCTGAACGAAACATGGAGTCTCATCTCAGAAGAATCCGTGTTACTTCAGTGGTATAAAGACTTGCGTGATCATTCCTCTCCTCCATTGTTTGCTCGAGAGATTGATCACATCGAAGCTCTCTTGGCACAGAGTAAGGAGACGAAGCAAAGAAACAGTTACTTGACAGACCGTTTCAAGCAAAAAGTCTGGATTGAATTGATGACTTATCATCACATGTGAAGAAAAAAAAAGACAAGGCCACAAAACATGGATACCTGGGAACTTTATTACCTTTTGAACCGCAGTTCGTACACTGCTTCTTGGAATCCTGTCGTGTGTGCTAATGATGAACTACCTCATCGCAAACTTCAAGAGAATCAAGCTTATGTCATCAACACAGATAAGTCATCTTCCAGGAACTCACTGGGTAGCTGTCTACTTTCCTCAAGAGGGTTGTGTGGAGTATTTTGATTCGTATGGATTACCCCCATTGGAAGACAATATCATTGACTTTATGAAATGAAATGCCCAGACGACACGATTCAAAAATGTGAAATTACAAGGCACAGATTCTATGGTGTGTGAACAATATTGTCTATTTTTTGCATCATCACAGTTATGGATATTCTTTAGAACATTTAGTGACTTATTTTGATCGTCATTCGTCTCGAAACGATGACAAAGTAGATCGATGGTTTTGTGATCATTATGGCTATATGTTGTCTTTAGCTAGGAAACGTAGTGTACATCAATGGCCCAATGACTTCCAACAGTGAAAATATCAATTTAATTCACAACGTTGTCAACCATGTCAAAAATGATGTATTTGTGTTATTGATAAAAAAAAGTTAGTTATTTGAAAAAATATGTTTGTGAATTTAAAAATGTTTGTTAGTTGAAGAAAAAAATTCAATTGTTTGTTAGTTGAAAAAAATTGTATTTTGTTAGTTGTTTGTTATTTGAATAAAAATGTGTTTTGAAACCAATGCGTCTGTCGTTTGTTTTACATTTTTATTGATATAGATGTTCTTTGTCTTCTTTCTATCCCTCACATCAAACTATTTTAACGTTTCCAACCCTAAACCATAGAGGGGTGTTTTCTATCGCATCCGCGCTTGAACCATATAAAGCAGGGGTAGTCTCCAAAAGGAACCCCAACCCCCAACCCAATTAACGTTCCCAGCGGAGGGGAGTGCAAAAGGAAAACCCCAAAGTGCGCAAACTGCAATGGCCCCCACCTACCCCAATCACCTGAATGCCCTGCAGCAATAAAGGAAAACCAAATCATATTACTAATGAATGAGAAACACCTATTTTATAGTCAGGCTAAGCTATATATCAACAAAACTAATGAAACTCAGTTAAGTAAAACAAGGCAAAGCAATGAGGTAGATAAGGGAAAACAAACAGTAAAACCATCCAAAAATAACTCACAGATACCTAAGGCAATCAAGGACACTAAATCAGAAAAGCTATTGGGGCAAGTCATTACTTATCGGAACAAACTAGTTCGAGAGCTGGATCCAAATTAAAAAACTGTAAACTTAAGCATCCAGCAAATCGAACAAATGTTCATAAAACCCCAACTAGAAAATCATTATACAGGTAACGAACCCGATAAAAATGGATAATACACCTAACGGGAACGTTATTATATGGCAATGGAATTCTAGAGGATTGTCAGGGTATAATACCAGCTCCGGTGATTACACCTGATACCGAGTACACGGTAACATCAACTTCGGTAATTCTTCGTCGTTATATTTTTATTTTTACTTGATACTCCTCAGTAGATGTTTTGAGTTTAGTTTGAAATTCTCTGACCTGATCATAGCAATATTGTTGTGACGTTGCCAATGATGACATTTTATTTATTACAATAGATTTCAATTTAGTTGTTTACTTAAATCCGCTAAGAATTCCACATACCATGTTACTGAAACCCTAGCCAAATTATTATCAGTGGATGCTATTGTGAATCGTTTAGTTGTTGTTTTGTTGATGATTGTTGATATCATATTGTTGACCCCAGATGAACTCCTTGATGAAATATTAAATTGAGTCGGTGACACTAGTGTTAATCGATAAATACCTTTGACGGTCGCGGTGATATCTAATTTGTTAGTGGATGATGTCCACGTAAATGATCCGTGTTGAATCGTGTATACTACGTTGTTGGATTCCTCATGAGGAATCTTTGTATTTTCAAGGGTTTCTATCATCCTCGGTAAATCATCTTTGATTATATCGTTGATCTTTTTGATCTCTGCGATGGATTTTTTTTACATCTATGAGTTTTTATGTCGAGTTTATCTAATGAGGTTCCAAAGAAATTTTCAATAAGATTTTTCCGAAAAGCTGAAAATTTCTCAACATGATCTTCATAGCTAGATTGTAGTGTTGCTAATTCTAACATAGATGTTTTTATCTCTGTGAGTTTCGGTTTGAAAAACCGGTGGATTTACAAAGAAATTCAACATAGGTTTGTCAATATTGTCAAATATACTTCTTTGTAATTCAGAAAACCGATTAAATTTAGTTATATGGTCGTCATATTCATCGTGTTGTTTTTTTAAATAATTTTATCGTTGATGAATAATTATCACCGAGGGCTGGTAATTTATCTGTGAGCGTCGAAACAAGTACACCCGGTTTGAATTTACCCTGATCAGAAAACAACGCGTTAGTATCTTCTACTGCATCGCGTCGTTTAACTAAAATATCATCAAGAGAAACATTACTCGTTTTCAATTTTCCCTGACGATCTTGAAATACAACTGTTTCATTGGGATCAACACTTGCTAAGTTCAACATCTCAGCTATTTCATCTTCGATTATTTCTTTAAAATCACCGGTTGTAGATATTTCCGCGGTGGGTTTCTTCAGGATTGATAAAGATCTCCCCCAAATATCAATCATGTTTACATTACATTCGTCTCTTTAAGTAATTTATTATTATTTATTCGTAGACAACTTTATAAGTCGATTTAGATGATGCTGAAACCGGGATTAACATTTCAAGGATTTCTTGTTCACACGAATTTTCAAGTAAGCCCAGTATGGGTAACTTTGAATACCAAACAGGAACTAAAGTATCCAACTTGGATATATTCTCAAGAAATCCTCCTTTTTTATCCATGCGGGTCAAAATAAATGACACGTTGTGGATGTATCACGTAACCCACCCAATATACTACAGATTTGTTGATAAAACCGGTTTCAAAGATTTTTGGTTGTGTAGTTAATTGATTTTCCCTGAATATACTTCTGAAATGTTTTATTGGGAGTTTCTTTACTATGTCAGCCGTCTTAAAATTGGATTTTTCAACTATGGGTTTTGGTGATATATCAATCATCGTAAGATTGGACTTTTCAGCTATGGGTTTTGGTAATATGTTAGCAGAAACGAGTTTATAAAACCACGCTGCTAGTTTTTTTCACTTGTTCGATTAAACTTCTCCAAATATCAATAATGTTATTTTATATAATTTCTCTCTAAAAAGCGATTACTCGTATATTCGTGTACGGTTTTATGGGGTGGTTTTCCCGATGATGAAATAGCGTTGAGGACATTCAATACTTCTATGCCGCATATTGGTGGGTCATTCATTTTCTGTGTTGATACCGTAGAATACCAGATAGGTGTTTTTAAGTGGTTTATATAACGCGTAAATTCTTTAGGCGGCGCTAACCCATATGAATCGAAATAAGCAATTGTACGCGGATAAATCGCGTATGCAACCCAGTGAGTTCCAGGTCCGGTGCTGTTATCGAGATTAATGATACCGGTTTCAACGCTGTTTGGTTGTTATGGTAATTGATCTTTCATAAAGACACCTCTAAAGTTTATTATCGCTAGTTTTTTAGCAGCGTCGAGTAAATCAAAATTTGACATCGGCGATATCTGCGATATTGTTGTTAATAAACTGTTCATAGTCTCAGGCCGTTTCCGCTGTACCATGAATACGGAGTTCCTGATAGTCTTAGACCCTTTCCTAGTGCCATCCCTGCCGCTGTACCAAAGGCTCCTAACGCGGCGGCTTTTGCTACCGCTGGGGCCGCTGCCACAATCAACGCTGGTAACGTAGCGAAAAGTGGGAATATACCACCTGAATTTATCATGTTCTTAATCGCAGCCGCACAGAGAGTGATCTGAACACCCCTTTATCTTTGATGGCATCATTGAAGTGTTTTATCTGGCGAGTTGTCAATGATAGTTTATTCTTACCGTCAGACATCTGATTGTGCGTCGGCAATATTGTGGTTCCACATTTTTTTAACTGATTCAAATTGCAATTTCTTGAGTTGACCAGGAGTCAACGTAACACTAACAACACTGTATGAGATTTTATTAATAACAGATTGATCTAATTTTGCTATATTACATATTTTTGAAAATATTACATATTTTCCACTGGTGCATCAACTACTTTCATTCGTCCACCAACACCTTAGAGTATCATTGATTTGTCACTGAGAATTACAGCAACTGCTCTGTAACCAGTAGAAGGAGGAGGAGGATTGGTTACACGAGCTCGAAAGTATATGTCAACGACGGATTGTCTGGCTATGTCAAGATGTTCCAATGAAAAGTAGTAGATGAGATATAGGTTTTTAAAATCCCATTGTGATATTTGCAGACCGGTATCTACATTATTATCGCGTCCCATAAATGATAGCAAACGATGATACGTGCGTGCTGTTTGGTTTTGTTCGTAATTAAGTAAAATATCCTCGGTTGGTTCTTGTTGGCCGTTTACAATCAACGAGACTTCATTAACATCAAATTTATCAAATATTATATGGCTGCGTAATTGTGAACCAAATCGCTCCTTATTCTGTAACGCAACAAATATATGCCGCGGCGCATAAATACCTCGTTTTGATGCCAGCTGCCAAGTAAATGTACCATTAATAGTACTCTCCACGATATCCGTGGTAGTTATTAGCCAACTTAGTAATGATTTGCCGCTTGTATTCATAAATGATAGTAATATTTGCTCTATGGTGATTGATGCAGTCATTACTGGCATCCACAGTGTTAGTTTTGTTATATTCACCTTGCCATCATCAACACCAGCATCATGCCAGATTGCATCATTATCATCACCTTTTCGCACTATGGCTTCTGTATGTAATAATAGTAATATTATCCTGGCCGCTGCTCATTGATGCTATAATCTGCTCCGCCGCGTTGTTTATTATTTTGCTAGTACTTGCAGGCATAATTTCCGTAGATGGTAGTGGTCCCGATGACTTCGTCATTGGTTTCCTTCGCCACCAAACTAACGCTAGTAGTTTTTCTTTGGCGCCGAAAAATGCTTTCCCGGCAACATCACCAACAGCGCTAATACCCTTATCACGAAAAACATCAGTAGCTTTCATTCATAATTGTTTTGCGATTGGTGCTATTTTTGGAGCCATTCTTGCAAATAATCTTGCAATGGTATTACCGAGACCATCTCCATAGTACGCTCTATAAACAGGCAATCGTGAGTTTACTACATAGGCCATAGTTGGTTTTCTGTGGTTGTAATGTATGATCATCTTATTTAAATGCTATTTATCTAATCGTAAAATCCTAAACGATTTTCATTGTAAACGATTTCCAATCCTACGGATTTTCAACGAAGTCATCAAATTAATCACTATGGTAATCGTAAAAATCCGCAGGATTTTCGGCTAGCTCATCAATAAATTTTCGATATACATCAATATCCATGATACCACTCTCAAAAAGTCATCTGCAGATATCAGCTGCCTCATTAATTACTTCCGGTGAGTTATTTCCACCTCGTTTCCCTCCTACGAGAACTTCTAATCGTGATATATCCGAGAGAATACTATTAGGACAACTAACTAAACCACTACCTGATACCCTTGGAGTTCCACTCTGAAAAAACACCTCCCCACTACTACTATAACCACTTGCACCCTGTGTATCCCTTTCCTGATTTTGTAAATTTCTATTTAAAAAAATCATCGTTAGATTCATCTTGATCAGATGGCATATATAATGATTGCTTATCATCATCGTCAGGTGGTAGTTGTCGTTGAGGTGAGAAAGATATTTTCTTTGAAGGCTGTTGTCTTTTTCATTGCAATCTTTGCGGTTTTTTGTATTTTTGTTGTTAGTTCTTCATATTGATTATACACTGTACTCACCGCTTCTAGATATCCAGTGTATGATGTACTACCTTTATCAATTCGACTTGTGTTAGTTTTAATTTTGTAAATCACATCAGCCCAATGATCCATACTTTTAATATACATGTGTTTTTCTGTTTTCAACATTTTTCCTGTTTTCATAAGTCGCAACAACAAGCGCAGGAATTTCTGCTGGATCAGTCTTATCAATTGCTGATAACCCCTCCTCCTTTTTTTTTTGGATCAGGAGGAGGTTTTGTTAACAACGCTGATGTTTTTCAGTTTCTTTTGCTATTTTTCAAGTATTCGTACAGTATCTTTAGTATCAGTGGTTACTGGTTTGAATAGCTGTCCGTGTCCGCAGCAAAGTCCGTTTGAAGGTTCTGTCTCGTTTGGAGCATATTTCGAACGGAATCACGAACCGGAATAAATTTCTTAATCGAATCTAATCGTTGTTGTGCTAATTTAGTTATCAGTGCTTCACCCACCATTATAAATTAATGTACGATCTAAATTGTAAGTGGTGTAAGTGGAAAAAAATCTCACCCGAAATTCTTTTGTGTGTTATACTTCCGCGTAGTGACAAACCATTGACAAAGTCACCATTGATTAAATTACCGTGCAAAAAAATCGTCTATAGAATTTGTTCTATATGAGTAAGCGCATAGAATTCTGTTTTAGGTGAGCAAGTGCATACCTGTCTGTTTCACATACCTGGTATTACTCATATATATATGGTGTGTTTACTGTGTTGAGGCAATCAAGGGGGATTTTCATTTTGGCGGATAATCTTTTTTATTGTTTTGATTTCCGAATTAATTGTGCGTTTGATTTCATATTGCTGCCCCAATTCTTTTCTTATTTTTTCGACAGCAGTAAATAACGGGACAAACTTATTGATGTCGATACAGAATGCAAGGGAGTCATAAATAGCGTGCTGAATTTTCTTTACAAAGGAATAGGATTTTGATAACATATATCTCTTATTTCTACCGCTATCATCAATATCTTGAAATTCAGAAAGAATTTGATCACAATTTAATTTATCTGACAATTGAATTCCTTGATTTTTCAAACTTGAAATCTCGTTAATAATAATATTTATATTTTCGAAATTCGTATATGAAATATTATATTTCTAATACAAAAAATGTAATATATTTTTCAAAAACAAAAATGAACAATAGCTGTGATGAGCGATTATCTTTCACTGGGTCCCTTATTTGGCCTTTGTGTCTTTCATAGGGTTCTTTTTTTTAAAGTTATTTCTCTTTGAGAGATTTTTTCTCTCTTCTTTTTTTTCTTTATTGAGATTTCTCTATCTCTTTGACGAAAATAACAAAGTGGATACAAAAATTGGATCGATTCTTTTAGCCAATAGTTCATTCTGAACTATCCTGTTGGGTTACTCTAGTGTGACATAGAGCTTTTGCATCCATGCTATTGTTTATTTTGAGGGCTCCATTGTTGTTGTACACCCCCCACCCCAAGAATTAATTTTCCCTGAGGTGCAAAATCACACCGTCACGTATTTGACGTGACGGGAGGTGTACACGAAGTACCTTTGGGCTGGCACCTTCAATTATATAGAAAAAACCTCGAAATCGGTACCGTCGACAATAATGCCTGGGCCCCAGGACGAGATTCCATTTGTGCATACAATACATTAGTATCCGTATCTACAGGTATGTGCTTTTGAATACGAATATATGTGTATCAATCACAGTTATTCTGTATGCCGTGGCATATTTCCAATTTTTGTATCCACTTTGTTATTTTCGACAAATCTGCTATTGTTGTTGTTGTGGTTTTTCTTTCCATGTTAGGAAGGAGTTTGGGTACATGTAGGGCAATCAAGGTTGTGTTGCTACACTCCCATAGTGTATGGGGAATTGTATGAAATTGTCGGTGTGTATAACGGTAATACTCATTGCAGTCGTGAATAATCATACTGTACCTAATATTTCAGAGATCATTTTATGTTAAAGTGTGTTACATCTTATCAGTTTGGGTCAAATTGATATAATGATGACAACAAGAGATTGCCTTATGCGTAACTTTTCTACCTGATGAAACATTAAACCAACACAAAAAACATTATCCCATTGAGATACTTGCCTACAACAAAAGTGTTATCGTTGTTTCAAAACCACACACACAAGTCCACACGAGTCATTCCCCTTGGTTTTACAAAACAGAATTCAGACGAATGTAAATTGAATTCTTTGTCCAGTTCTTTTGGAAATCGCTGACCGATATACCTATTCTGCAGCATATCGTACTGAGGCTGTACAAATATCGAAATACCTACTGGCTTCATTTATTGATTAAAATACTCTTTCCTCGTTATTTTCTGTATTAAATGATTTTATACATTTTGCATTTTTTTTATGTTTCCCAGTCCCTCCTCGTTTTAAATTTTCACTTTGTGAAATAGCTAATAGATTATCTAAAGAATTGTTTTTAGGATTGGAATCAATATGATCAATAACAAGACCATCTTCGATCAATCCATTAAATACCTCGAACGTAAATAAATGAAAATAATATTTCTTTTTTTCCAAAAGTAAACATCAAATACCCCATACTATTGTTAGTCCCTAATGGTTTCTTCAGTCTGCGGTGTCTGACAATACCGTCACGAGATGCTTCATAATTGGTAATCACGGGATGTGGTCGAAATTCTTGGTTCATTTATATACTAAATACTATTTGTCTAATTAATTAATTAGTTTAATTATATACTTGGGAATCTATCAATATAGTCTTGAGGTGTTCTTATGATTTTATCCTTGACAGAGTCAAGGACTGAGTCAGCGTCATTGACG